>VWYO01024403.1:74418-112126 GCA_013400275.1 Rhadina sibilatrix
TTTTTCTGTGAGATAGTCAAGGAACTGATTTCACAGGCAAGAGATAACCTGTTTAAATAATAAGAAAGAAAAGCCATTGAGGAAGCAGTTTTCCGTGTACATTTCCAACCCAAGAGACAGGTGACCCCCATAGTGGCCATATGAAATGCTACAAAAGCTGCAAGGTAAATATTGTTAGAAGGAATGCTGTGTCCAGTGGATGACTCCACTTTCTGAAAGAGCATATGGTTACTCACTAAGGGCATGTCACTTCTCACTAAATACAGAGTTACAAACAAATTACTGGACTGTTGGCCTGATGTTCACTTCTCAAAGCTCATGAGTTTGTGTTTCCAGAGCTTTGACAAATTCAATACTAAGATAGAAACTGGGTCCAAAGAAGAACCTGTATCCAAACGCTGGCCAAGCCTGGTAATGTTCACACTTAGAAAACTGATGTAGACCCAGACTCCTTTTCTGAAAGCTGCTATCTGTCAAGTGGAAGGGAGCAAGATTTGTCTGAACCACATAGCTGAAATGCTGCTCTGGTCTAGCACTGAGCAATTGCACTGCCAACATCTTCCTAGACTTACATTAGCATCATTAGGATACTTAAATAGTTGATGGAACCTTTTGACGAAAAACATGTTGGCATAAAAGGAGAAGTGGTCAGGCTGAAAAACATTTAAAACAAAACAAATGACTGTGAGCAGAAAAAAAGTATTCATCATGCCAAAGTGACACCAGTTTAAATTGAAAATTATTTAACATATATCTAGTGGGAAGAAAGCTGTTGCAGGTTTTGGAATGCAAAATATGACACAGAAATGAGCTGGTACTGGGAATCCCTGAGAAAGAAGCCTCTTTATAACAGGGGAACAGATGCACTTCTGCCATGCATATTCTGGCAGATATATTCAGGTTTGCTGCTGCAGGCATGTACAGAAGGTTTCCAAGTATCAAAAGATGGAGTCTTACATCATCACTTTGCAAAAACAGAAAAATGGATAATATGGCCTGGGGCAGAAAAGACACAGGCAGGAAATTACAGAGCCACTGGGAAAGAAGCATGGAACATGGTCCTGTAAGCAACCAGTTGTAAAACATGGTATTTTTTAATTCCTAAAGTGTCATCCTCAGTGGATTCTAGTTGAGCTGATCATTCACAAGCACCAGAGACAAAGGTTGTCTGCCTCCTTTTTTCTCTCTTGAGAGTATGCATTGTGGTTTTCCTGATGGAGCTCATCTCAATCTTCTAGTGAATGATACTTTAGTGAAGGGTTTCATGTAAAGCTTTTCTCAAACAAAGCAAAACTTGAGATTTGGGTTTGGTGAAAGCATGAGTACTTCCATGTGGAGCTGAGAAACACTGGCATCTTATCACCCCTCTGAAGTGATTGTAGCTATCCTGAAGGCAGATAATTTTAATTAAAATGTAATATTGCATTATAATAAATATTACATTGAATCCTTAAACAAACCTGTTTCCCTGCTGACCTATCACCTTCTCACTGATGTATCCTTACAGTTTTTCCCCAGGAGGTGCTGGTTTTCAGTGTGATCCCAGTGGGAAAAGGACTCAGGCTCTGCAAAGTATCTCTTAAAACATTTTTCATTTATACTAACACAAGAAAGAGAGGACGGTACAGATAATTTTACATCCCCTTAGATGCTGGGAACCCTGAGCTGCACAGCATCAACAGAGACTCGATCAGAACACAGCGCATCGTGCAGATCCCATGGAAAGATCATACAGCATTTGGCCTTTGAGCTCTTGCAGGATTTTCTCAAAAGAGAACAACTCCATTCATCATTCTCATGAGAACTTGTTGCTGCACTTCTCAGATAAAGGCAAGGGCAGGCAGGTGGTGCAGCTGCTGCTGCTGAGTTGGGTCTGCCCGCAGGCCCCTGTTACCATTAGCTGGATAAGTTTTTCTGTGGCACAGGGACATGCACAGCATGACACTCTCCTGAAGGCCAAGCTGTAAGTGGAACATAGCACAGCACAGCCCTGTGCCTACTGAGAGTAACTGTGAAGTGCAGCACAATGGTCTTCCAGTTCCAATCATTCTGCTTAGCATAAAGCAGAGAACAGCTAATTGCACACTTCCCTCCCTCCCTCATACATCTCATCCTTTTACATAACTTTTCAGGGATTTAGCTGTCCTTAGGAACACGTACATATTTTTTCCCTTTGTTAAACAAGGCTTTAGAACAATTGCAGCAGGCAGACTCTTGAAGAATTAATTCCAGGTTTTACAATGTATGTGGTGCAAGCCTGGACAAAATGTTCAGAATTTTAGTCAGTCTAGGAGAGTTCCAAGAATGGCTGAATTTATCAGATTTAACTCAATACTGGAGTTTAGTGATTAATTTTATTCAAGGGTGTGCCAGACAAATTGGCGCCAAATACTGACTCATGCAGGTGCTATAGAATTATTTTCCTTATTATAGAAATTTAACATCTTTGATACTTGGGGTGGTTTTGTTTGTTTTTGTTTGGTTGGTCAGTTTTTGAGATGATCTGTCTCAATTAAAACTAAGCTGTTCCTCTTGTTTTCCACTATCCTTTGTTGTCTTCTTCCTTACCAGATGGCCAAGATTTTACTGCCTTTTTACTGCCCAGATGCACTAGACCATCCCTTCATATTGTTCTAGTTCTGTCTTTTTGTCTTTTTGTCAAGTAAATTTGTCTTTCCTTGGTACTTCAAGTATTTCCAAGGAACACTAGATAGACTTTGTGGAATTGTTTCACATGTTTACACAAATCTCCAATTCCTATCCACATCTCAAATACTTGATGCTTTTTTCATTGCAGCTTTCAGATGGGGACTTGTTAGTGCCAAGGAACTGAATCTGACAAGAAAACTGACAAGACAAGCAGTTATGCAATTGAAAAGGAACATTTCTAAAACTGAGTTTTTGGTTTTGTGATTTTTTTTTTTTTTACCTTGGCAGGTTCTAACCAAAAAGGTGAAAATGTAACAAAACCACAAAACCGATCATTAAATATTCAGTTTTTTACAGTTCAGCCTCTAAATGATAAGTTCCAAGCCATGCTTCCGCTTGAGACATTTCTTCCCTCTAACTAACAGTTTCTGGGGTATTTTAATTATTAAATTTCTGAGGTGCTTAAGCTGGTTTTTGAAAAAATTTAGTTAACTCTTCATTTAACAGTAGTGCAGGAATGAGTCATCTGCTGAAAACTAGACACACCTTTGTATTTCATTGCAGTTCTGTGTTAGTTACACAGTATGTATAAAATATATGGTTGATACATATGCAATGGCTTTTGGGTTTATTTGATTTTATATTATTCATAGGTAAATTGGCAGTGCTCATTTTTCTTATTTATCAAAATCTTCCTCAGCAAGAAGATTCTGGGAAATGAAAACACTAGAGAGAGTGTGTGTCTCTTTTAAGAATCCTTGGCTAAAATTTCCTAACCATGCTGGAATCATGTCTACAAGCTTCAGCTTACCACACAGGTGTTCTGGAATAATTCCTGGTGGGAATCTGTGGGCTTGTGATAGCTCTTAGCTTATACTAGCAATTATTATTAACAATTGTTGTTAATTCTCATTTTAATAATTTTGAGTATAGACAAGCCAATATAGAAGCTCAGCTAGAAACATCAGAGAAGAAAATGTTAGAATAAACGAAGTTCTGACAGTTGCTTCTGTTTTTTACATGGGAGGTCACTTAGACCCGTTTTCAACTACTTTGCTTTAAATGTGGTTTACTGCCTGCAGCAGTGCTTACAGTCATGCTCTCTTCTTTGAGATTAACTGCTGTTAGCATCAATTTATTTTAAATTTATTTAAATGAAATTTAAATTTTACTTTAAAATTACCATTAGAGACAGAAGAAAAAGAGTTTAAAGGAATTACAGTAATACCTCCTCCCATGAAAATACAATAATTTGGCAGTCAGGTTTCTACAGAGTAACAAGGATTAAAATTCAGTGTTACCATGAAACCTCAGCTTCTCTTTAAAAGAAAAGAGAACAATTCTCTGAATCCAGTCTGTCTATGAGATATTTTCAATGTAAGTACTTGGTTCAACTGATATCCCCATAAATATCTTCTGGTCACTCTGACTTGTGATAAAATTTCTTTCTAACCATCAGTATGAGGAAGAGTTAAATCTCAGGTTCATGAACTAAACATCAGAAAAATGACTACTTGTAGAAACATCAGTTTATAGTTGTCAGTGCCTCAGGAAAGGTAAAGAAGACACTGGTTTGATGAGCTGAGTTATCCAACCAGCCAGAAAAAGGCCATCCTGAAGTTATCCATCCAGGGCCACAAGAATGACCAAGGGCATCCCTGTTTGAGGAAGGGAGTTAAGAGTGTTTATCCTGGAGGAAGGGAGGACTCAAGAAAGCTCTTCTTATAACGTATAAATATCTTAAGAGAAGGTGTTAAAAGAGTGTACCCAGACTCTTCTTAGTGCCTAGTGACAAGAAGCAATGATCACAAACCATGAGACAGTGAAATATGACACTTTTCTGCTGTAGCTGAACATTGGAACATATTTCTCAGGGAGGCTGTGAAGTCTTCATCCTTGGAAATATTCAAAACTCAATGCAATCAAATATTCAACTGGATGCAGTCTTGGGCAACTTGCTGTAGCTTACCCAGCTTGGTTAGGCAAGCACAGACATCTCTTCCATTCTCACTTCTGAGAAAAATAAACACCGAGTACTCACCTTCCATCTGAATATTTCTTGGTCCTTAGATCCCTTCCTAACAGCTTTCATTCTGAGTATAGAACCTGATGTGCCCTTTCCTCTCTTGTATGTATTCCCATGTTCCTTCAGTGTTGAATCTACCCTCAGACTAGTGGGGAATGTGTAGAATTTGGCAGGGGCAGTGCCACACACTTGTTTCTGGCATCACAAAAGTGCTGTCTGTTTTCCTTGAGCGCTGTGTCTCCAAGTGACACAGACTCCAACAGACCATTATCAGAGATCTCAGCCTTTGGAAGGCTGTGGTTAATGCAAGAGGACAGCTTCACTGGGCATTTCTGTCAGGTTTGCCCTCTTTCTAGCCTGACTGCTTTCTGCCAAGAGATTTTCAGCCTTCTTAGGAGTGTGCATCTTAGCCTGAAGATGAAATTCTATGATTTCTTTGAAACCTTGTCACTTTACCCTCCCATCTCCCTGAAGTCTTCAGTTCATCAAACGCAGACTCAAGGGACAATTGTTTGTCACTGAGTCCCTTAAGCTGTCTGAACTGTTTATGCCACTTGCCAATGGAGCAAGTTATGATATATGGAGTTTTAAAAGGTTTTGACAATCAGGAGGTGACCACCAAGAATCCCATCATTTCCCCCATTCCCCAAGTCCAGATGAACTTCTCTTTGTCTTTTCATGCCTAGCTTTGCTCTAGTGCTCATACTGGACATTGCTCAACATTCCCCACAGGATTGTCAAGGCTACTACTGTGCTGTGATGATATACACTGCAGAGAATGATTCTTGTCAAGACCACAGTCCAACAAGTCTATCTAGATCAAATTTAGAATGAACAAGTAGTTAATTCCTAAACCTCTGAATTTCAGTTAGACTTTCAATAGGTTGCTTAAAGTAAACTTAAGAGAATAGGAATAAGAGAGGAACAGTTTTTGGCATTCATAAGGGTGGGAGCGTAGTAAAAACTTAGGAATAGGATGGAAAAATTTGTATCTTGAAAGGTTTGTTAAGCAAACTCAGGCATTTGCTAGAAGAATTTGTCCTGTGGAAGCATCTCTGAATTGCATTCTGATAGAGCAGGAAAGCCATTAAAAGCCCTAAGGAACAAGAGAAACTGACTGTGCTACTTTGTGTACACAAGGAACTTTGTGGTGTAGCTTACTCCCCTAAATCCTTCACTGCTAGGTAGCAATAGAACAAATTTGTCAAGAGAAATTAGTCCTTGCCTAAAAAATAGCCTGTTACTTGAAATAATGCCAGCCACAAAGTCTGTACTCATGATAAGTTTACTAAATGTTTTAATGGGTCTTGAGCCAATAATGAGCTTATAAAATATATGACTTGTACCTGGTAATGTAATGCGTTGCCCAAGTGCATTGATTTCCTTTCAGTTTCAAGGCGTCAAGAATTTCTAATGTAATGGGCTTGTTTGCAGGCTGTGCAAGTTTTCTGAGAGATGAAAAGGTTGTAACTGCACCAAATGTGAATTATTTAGTGTAAACAAACTTCTGTGCAAAGCAAACTAAAGTAGTCACTCCTCCCCTCTGTTTTATTCTTCCTGTATTTTAAGCCTCTTCAAAGGATAACACTTATCTGCTTTGTTATTGCCCTTTAATGATACTAAGGTTATTGAGGAAGACAGAAGCAATAAGGATGCTAATTGCTTGCTCAGACATCTATCTGACCTTTCCATCCCACTCAAGGTTGTCAGGAGAGAAACCTTCTTAGCAACTTGTACAGATATTCTACCATTTAGAAAAGTCCACACACAGCCCAATAGTTGGACAATCTGCTTTAATGAGAGACTTGTATGACTCGAAGTTAATTCATCCCCAGGCAGG
The DNA here is from genome assembly GCA_013400275.1 of Rhadina sibilatrix. Taxonomy (NCBI): domain Eukaryota; kingdom Metazoa; phylum Chordata; class Aves; order Passeriformes; family Phylloscopidae; genus Rhadina; species Rhadina sibilatrix. Next base: position 80,934 of record VWYO01024403.1, read on the forward strand.
TGTTTTTTTTGGTTTGGTTTTTTTTTCCCCTGAGATTTTTTTATTTACCTCTCCCCACAAGAGGTTTATCCATTTAATTATTGGGGTTTGTTCTGTTTCTGCAGACAAGTGGGATGCAGAAAGAGCTGTTGCAGGAACTGCTGCAGGAGACCACTATGTTGCTCTTTGCTCAGTAGCTAGTCCAGAGTGTGCCAGTGAAACACTCAGTGTTTTTCAGATCTCCTAGTTATATGGGCTAACATGCAGAATGGGAGAGAAAGGCAGAGGCAGAAAAAAGACCATGAAAGGCAAAGAACAAGCTAGGGAAAGATCTTGATGGTCCCTATCCTATGTTCAATGAGAAAGATAATCACTGTAAAACAATCTGTTCTGTACCACTGGAAAACTTACTGAGAGCTATCCCAGGGACAGCTAGAGGAGAAGAAGCAAAATCTCTAAGCTCCAGACCATGAGGAATGCAAAGTCCCTAAGTCCAGTCTCTGGGCAAGCTCCTCACATGATATTTTGTTGTGCTTCAGGATATGTCTAAAGTTCAATAGAAAGTGCAATCAAAAAAATTAGGGAAAAGTGAGACCAAGCCAATTACTGAGTTCTGCCTCTGATTAACGAAGGATTATTCCTGTCATAATTTCCACCTTTTTTTTTTTTCCATCATTTTGAATTACTTCAAAACGCCTCTCTATTTCTGAATTCCATTTTCGCTAAGTAAAACCAAAAGCCATTTCTCCAAAGAAAACACCTGATTTTTATCTGCTGTAAGTTCTATTTCAATACCTCTCAGTATACGGAAATACTAGACAAAAAATTCCAGAACATAAGACTGGATAGCTTCAGAATTCTTTACTAATTTCTACAGGTTTTTCTGGTTACAGCTGAAGTAAATTCAAGGACAGAACAATACACTTGCACCAAGAGAATTTGTGTGATAGATAAATTCAGTACTGCCCACATTTACATGGGTGATAAATGCAATACATCACTTAGGAATGTCTCATATTCCTACATAATGTCAGAAAAGTTCAGTCAGCAATATGAGTTAGCTCTATAGAACAGGATGTAAAGCTGGAATATTCACAGTTGAGCAGAAAACACACCTAGTGCCACATAAATTATGGACTGAAGTACAGGCAGCCCACATGCTGCAGAGTGAATGGTGTAACCACCTGCAGTGAACCAAGGCAGGAATCACCAGCTGAGGTGTGTGCTGCCTGCTGCTGCCTGCAGGTCTTGTTTCCTGTGCTGCAGGAACCTCCTCGCCCTTCACATCTGTGACAAAACCGTGAGTGTTTGCCCCCTCATCGAGTTCAGCATGAGACATCCACCAAAGTTAAACACATTTATGCTACCATCAAAACCATCTGGGCCATCATAATGGAAGTAAGTCAGGGAAGCAGGAATCCAGCACCTCTCAGAGGGTGGCAACCTAAACAAGAATATACATAAAACAGTGTAGTACTTATTTTTTTCACTGACACCTAGTTGGATGTCATATAGGAAAGGAAGTGCTGCAAGAGAGTGAGAAGGAATAGAACCTGAAGGAATCATGCCTGTGTTAAATCACCATGCCTCAGTAAGATGTGTTACACTGTGTCAGAGGAAGATTTATTTAATAAGACTAATTTCTATCAACTTTTATTTTTTTTTTTTTATTTATTGATTCTTTGCATCTTAGCTATGGAGGTCCTAAAACAAAAGTGTAAATTCAAGTCAAAAAGCTTCAGAAAGTTACCCATGACAGAAATAAATACATTGTGACATACTAAATTATAGACACAAGGCAGTTCTACAGCTTTCTGAATGTCCTGATAAACAGAGTTCCCTTGAGCTCAGAATTTAATACACCAGAGTTGCAGACAGTAAATCTTGGAGTCAAGAATGCAGGATGGACTGCTAGAATGAGAAGTTCTGTTTTGGAAAGCAGTGAAGAACATGATTCAGAACTATGCAGTGTAACCCAAAGGAGGCAAAAATCCAATTTGTAACATATCTACAGCGGAATAACCAACATAAATAGGGTGTTGTTAGTATGACAAAAAGCGACAAAAGAAAATGAACTTTTTGGGTGACTTGTCTGCCTTATATATGTATGATCTTAGAATAAGAGAGCTCCTCAGTCTAACAGAGAAATCTATACTGTAGACAGCAAAAAAAAAAAACAAAACAAAACAAAACAAAACAAAACAAAACAAAACAAAACAAAACAAAACAAAACAAAACAAAACAAAACAAAACAAAACAAAACAAAACAAAACAAAACAAAACAAAACAAAAAAAAAACAAACAAACAACCTTTCACCAAAGACGCTCATTAACTGCTGGAAAAGCTTCTTCATGAATGTGCTAAATTCATCTCCCTGAGGCCTTTAAATATAGAGAAGATCTTCACATAGAACATACATCCAGCTCTGCTGGAGGACATAACTTTTTTAAAGGATTTAGTTGATAAAATTCAGTGGCTTCTGAGAGGCAAAATTTGGTGAGATTATTGCAAGAGTCTTCTGGCCTGAGAAGCTACAGCACTTCTTGGGGGGTTTTATCTACTGAGCCACAGTAAATCCATGCCTGTGTGAGGAATTCTGAATGACACAGTTATATGGATTTTATTTGCTGTGATGCACTGTGTAAGACAGACAAGTTATTCACAACCATCTCAGAAACAAAACCAAACATGCTGATTGAATTTGTGTTTACACAATGCTTGCTTTCACTTTCAATTAAGAAAAGATGTGTCTTTATTCTAGTCTGGCTTCTAGCACAAATTGTTCAGGGGAAGTGCATGCAGGATACATACAGGATACTTTAGCATTGGAGAAAGTTATCTGAATATGAGTACTGTGTTTTTTCTTACAGCAATATCTTACATATATTTATCACCTTACACCAGTAAAGAAAGCTCACTAAGGAAAATGATTCTTAATATAGCTTCATTCATCCAGTTTTGGCAGAGATTTCGGATTTTTTCTTTTGTAAAGAGCATGTGGTTTTTATTAAAATAGAAGACAACATGTGTCTCAATAGTGGAAAGAAAAGCAGTAAGCTTCTGATAAAATAAAATTGAAACAAGCAGAAGTATTACTTCCTGCTCCTATTTAACTTCATGCAGTGGAGATACCTAAATGGAGAAAGATGGTTGAAATGGAATTCAATAGTATAAGACAAAAGTCTGTTGAGTGCTGTATTGTGTTCAGTGTTTTAAAAATGAATCGTTAGGACTGAAAATCTTATGTCAATTTCTTCCTATGTATTATTAAAACAACAAAACTGTTTCTGAAATTTAGTTTTCTACTTTTGAATTAACCAATCATTGTTTGAAAAATGAAAAAATGCTTGCAGGATCAGTGGAGGAATAAGAAATAGAATGCAAAAACAGAGGTTGAAAGGATAGATTCTACTGAATAGGTTTAAGAAAAGGCAATTCTTTTTCTTAGTTATTCACATAAGGAGATACCATAATACAACTGAATAGATAAGAAAAACAACAACAACAACAACAACAAAAAAATTAGAGGCTTTTAACTCTAGGTTAGTGACCAACCTTTATCAGGGGAATGATAAGATATATCTTTACAAGTCACTTTTCTGGTTTCATCATGGTTTAATATAAAAATGCTTTTTGTACCCTAGAGTGTTAGGTTACGCCTGTCATTGTTAGGTGTATAATTGTAAAATTATTGCAGTGCACTTTGTTTCCTGTGTAGTGACAGATAAAGCAGAACATATGTGGCTCCCAGACACCATTAAATGTTCCTTGGTCCCAGATACTCTTAATAACCCTCACCTTCTATAGGTATGACACCTATAGATGTAAGACACCTTTCTCCAGTTCATTTTGGTTTGAAAATGCTACTAAATGTGTCATTGTGTTCTGTCCTTTGTAGTTTTTCTTTTTTCCCTGCTCTTAAGAATCACTGAGACTTAAATGCCCGATTTTTTCTCTTTGTGCAATATTAAAATCCGTCCATTTACAGTGAGTCATTAGCAAGAAACAGGCATTTTTTTCAGCAAAGAGACCAAACACCAAAAGGGGAAAATGCTCACATTTCTTTCTGTCACTGACCAGATCTCAGACTCAGCTCCCAAGCCAACAAGGTGTGGTTGCTCAGGGCCATCATAGCCTTTGGTCAGGGCCCTGGGAGAGCCATACGTCTGTCCTACCATGGAGGCCTGAAAGTGGCATGTTCCAGCACAATTCCTAATCCAGAAAATCTAGGAATTAGGAGCCTGAGATCTTATTTTCAACTGCTTAGCCATAACCACTATTTTTGAGATATCTCCATAAAATCCTTATTTTCTGTTGGATGCTTCTGCTGCATAAAACTTCAAAGATGAGGAGGTTAGGAAATTAAAGCAAAACTTGAAGGATGGAAATTTATGAAAATTTTTTTTATACCAGTGACTGTTTTTCACATACAGTTCTCTCTGGTCTGGGTGACAGTCTGCAACAGAAACACAAAATAGCTCAAATAAAAAAGCTGGTCTCCATATGCATGCACTTTAGTTCTGAGATGTGAGAAAAAGTTGGGTTGCTTTGTTGCCTACATTTTATCAGATTCTTTGGATTTTTTAAAAGCCATCTGTGTACACAAAAAAAATAAAAGGCATGTTGGTGCATGTACAGTAACTATTTGTTGGTGGTTTGGTGGGGGATGAACAGACTTACTTATGACCTCTTTCATCTGTTTAGTCCTAACTTATTTGTGGTTCAAAGAAAATCGACTGTTGGGAAAGAAGTGAGAATATCGTGCAGCGTGCTGTGTTGATTTTTCTTGTTAAGACTTTAATAACCAAGGGCTCTCCGTTAGCTAAAATGTTGCAGCTCTTTGAAATCTTCCCTTGAAGCACGCTGTGTGTCCCTTGGTAATCACAGCAGAATTAACTGCAGTTTGTAGCCCGACCTGTCTCTGCTCACTGCTCGGAATCACGGTGTGAACAGCAGCTGCCTTTGAGGTAGCTGTTCTTTAGCAGTGTTAAATGGGATATGCTGTGGCATAATAATTAGTTTAGAAAATTTGAATTCCTTTTAAAACTGATTCATTCCCTGCTGGCTAGACTTTATGGAAAGAGCTAGGATTTATCCACTTCTGTCTTCTACTGGTGTTTACACTACTGAGCTCACATCCTATCATATTCTGCCAGTCCCATTGATCCTTCTACATAAGCTGTGTGATGAGTAGGAAACATGAGAATCTATTGGGTGCTAGATTTTACAGATTTTATTACCTGATACAAATTTAGTCCTTGGAATTATGATTACTGCATTACTAAATATCTGAGAAGGAATGTTGTATCACACTATTTCAGCGATTCTCCCTAGGGAAATTACACTCCCATCCTACATCATTTGAAACCATTCAGAAAATCTTCTAAGAACTCATAGAGATATAACACTTTCAAAGGTTTATTTCATCTAGTAAGATGGTTTGATCTAGTTTCTCCCTTGCTGTGCCTTTGTGAGGTGTTGTATCTATTCCTGGAGTTGGGGATCTAACACTAAGTTTGAGATAATAATGAAATATTATAATAGACCTTAAAAGACTTCATGTAGAGATTACCATGGCATCATTGTCACTATGAGAAACTTTTTTGCAATGAAAATGTGTAGAGACTCAGAATTGTGACTGCTTCATTGGGGAAAACTGTATGCAGTGTAACTATCCTAATGGCTGAAACTGTCTCCTCTGGCATTTTGCCTGCAAAGGAGGTAAGAAACTCTTGGACTAATCATTAGAACTATCAAGAGTTTTAATGATGCCACTGACAGGCAGGAAAGCCATGCTTCAGGTTCTTGGATGTAGCAAGAAATACCTTATGTTTCTAAGTCACTGACCTTATTTCAGCTATTGTCTGTTAGAAGGGGAGATGGCTTTTGACAGCTTGCTTTCATCTGAGCATTAGGATGACTTGGATTGTAGCAAAGCAAAGGCTTCTTTCTAAGTGACCATTCAGAGTGCTGGCTGAGAAACCTGAAATGCCTTTGTGTAAGCAATGAAAGGATTGTCCAGAGCAGCCCTCTGGACAAAGGCTCTGCCTTTGAAGGAAGTTACATACAGGGAACAGAATCCAAAATGCTGTTTTTCAGATTCAGGAGGCAGGTGAGCAGTCCTTACAAGAATTTTCCTAAATAGCTAAGCACAGTACAAAAAAAGGATGTAAACTGCACATTTAGAAACTTCTCTTTTTTTCTAAATGTTTAGAGAGCAATAGCTCAAAGAAACCTCAGTTAAAAGCAGAACAACACCATTTTTGATACTTGTGCATGGTCCTAAAACTTAAGATCCAAATTAGACATGTCAGATGCTTGGGTTCATACCTGGATATTGTGTATTTGGAGTGTTTAAGTAGCTCACAGGGCAAATTGAGTATGTGTCTGCTCAGTTAAGGAGAGATTTTGAGCTCTGGTCATTGAAAGGGGTAACATTTTGGGTGTAAATTTATTGTGAAGTGGCACAAATTTTGCTTTCTGAGCCTGCAACAGTGATTGAAAACTGTGACTCTCTTGTTCCTTATTTTGATGAATTAGTTGCGTCTCTCTCTATTTTTATATATATCTATCTTTCTAACCATTCAGTATTAATTTTTTAAAAATAATATTAAACTAACCTACTGTTTCAAAGTCAAGTCCTCAAGTGTTAGGAAGCTTGGTAGGCCAAGTTCTATAGGGAAGCTTGATTTATCATGAGTGCATATATTATAATATAGATGGCATACTATACGCTTGCCAAGCATAGATTTTAGTAATATTATCATGAAGTTTTTGGGTTTGTTTTCTTTTTTTTTTTTCCACAGAGCCCTTTAATCATTTTAGTGATTAAAAAAAAGAAAAATAAAATGCAGAAAAAAAGAGAGAGAGACTATGAGACTGAGGCCTGATGGTAGAAGAAGGAACACAGAAAGGAATATGCAGATTGAAAAGAAATGAAAAAATACAGCTGATGATAAAGGTAGCTGTTTTATCTACTGAATAATAATGAATAACAACACATTATAAACTACTGGAAAGTTTTATTAGTAATGTTAATTTAATCTTTACTTCTTGATTCTGAATGAAATAGACAAGCATAGGAAGTTGCTGCTGAAAATCAGCTGTAATCAGTTGCTGCTGAAAAACTTTACTAATTAACATCAGCTAGAACAACCATTACCCTCTGGATTAAATCCCTATGCTGAGGAAGACAGAAATTCAGAAGAGATCATTAGCAAAAAATAGTAAACCATGTACTTCTGATGAGGTTCAGCAACTGACCCCTAGAGCTATGATGGTCTATTATCACATCTACAAGCAGAAAGAATAGAATCCCTCTGCCCACCATTATTCTTATTTTAAGTGAGTTTACAAACACACTGATTAGTTGCCCCAGTTTTACTTCTGCATGTTATAGTGTGTGATCTGCTTTGATTGCAAAACTGTAACTCCTGTTGATGTCAGTGGTATTAAAGCACAAACATCTGTATTGCTGTGGCATGAGAGTGTAATATGCTCATTTTTAAAATAATAACAGATCCTCCAACAGATTAAGCCAAGAAACTGCCCTCTCACAAAAGGAAAAGTACAAAATCACTGGGTGTTAGATGCTCAAGAGAAACAGAGCTTCTGTAATGTGTTCTAACCAAACAGGGGCCATGGCAAAATCAAAGCCTAAATATTTTGTTTTGTAAAATTGGACTAGAGAGTCTCAAGACACAAATATCAACAGTAATAAAACACATCTCATTGCTTATTTCATTCAAGTTTGGCACTAGACAAAGCCTATTGTACATTAATTGAATTGATGTCTGGCTTGAAAACCTGGTGAGATTTTATCCAATATGTTTTTATTGCCACTCAGTGATGGTGAAAAAATTTTTTAAAATAATTTTAGTGAGCCATATAACTCAAAAATATCTGAACAGACGAAGTGTGACCCTGTTAGCAGCACTGAAAGTGTTTAATTTTGCATCTGCACTCTCCTAAAGCTGCACCTACTGTAGTAGATGTGTGTGTGCAGTTTTAGTGATGCCAAAGTGCTTGTGTTAACATAGGGTCCAAAATAGTTCTAAATGCTAAAATATATTTCCAAGCATCTTTTTTGGTTTTTTATACTCCCCTCTCAGATGTGTCATATCAGAACTAGACTGCTACCAGTGCTCCAGACAACTTGCTCAAGATCAAAGGGAGAGCATCTTCACTTCACTGCAGTGTTGACTGCAGGTAAGAGCTCCTTAATATTTTACTGTTTTATTTATCTTTGTAGGCTTGTTTTTGTATCAAATACTCACTCTTAAAATGGCATGGCTCACATCAGCCAAGAAATTTCCTGTTATACTGAAAAAAGCTACTGACTAGATCATGAAACCTGAAGAAAGGAAAATTATTTAAGATTGTAAAACAAATGCAATGAAGTGTTAGTAAACTATTTTTCCCAAGTTAAGGGCTTAAAAAAGAATTAGTTTTGCAAGTAGTTTTGTCTCTCTTCATATTGTATTTTCTTTGAGTATTACTGAAGTGCAAAGATACCATTTAAAAGTTCACTTGCTATTGGAGCAGGTAAGAGTCTTGAACTGAGATTTGCAGGAACTTGTCACGGTTTCTGCTTGAGGAAATTGTTATGTATTGATAAGTGATGGCTTCTCATGATAGACTTTGGTGAATAAATGATCTGCTCTTTCAAACTACTTTGATGTTTGAATATCTTGGAGTTCACTTAAGTAGAACTGTAGCACAGCCAGTGTTTTTATCTTAGACAGACCTCTTCTTTAAAAAAGACCCCGTGTCAGTCATTTTATTTCAGAAGTCTGTTCTCCCTTGCAATTTCACTTTAGAATATGTCAGTGCTGCTGTTCCTGAAGGTTTGTTGTACCTGATCTTGGCAGTTGTGACTGCACAGCAACCCAGAAATGATCAGTCTCACACAGTGCCACATCAGTGGCCCCGTGCAGCCTCTGAGCACCATGGAAATAACAATTCCTACTGCCTATTGCTGGATTTCATAGCCACTGAAAAGCAGGAAAATTACTCTTAATGAAAATCCCAGGCAGATTGTTGAGGAGTATTGAAGAAGAAATAACCAGCTACATATTTTATCACAGAGTCAGAAAACTTGTGCTGGTGGAAATTATCAAGACAGGGTCTGTTATTGCCCTTTTCAATGATGAGTCCAAGGAATCAGGTAGGACATTTAGCATCTAGTGAATACATTGCTGTGTCTTCATAAAGTCCTGCTTCTTGGTGATCTGAATATTGTTATCTCTATGATACTAACAACAAATAGCAATAATAATGATACAGTTTAAAAGTCTTGAATGTGAATGTCTAAACTTTCCAAATTAATTGGAATGGGCTATACTGAATAGACATCCTGAAGATTTTTGAAACTGAAGTGAGTACAGAAAGCAGTAATTCTAATAATAATTTATTTTTTAAAAAAACATAAAGCTGTTTTTAAAAAGTAGGCTTTAGGATACAGTTCTTAAAGGTTCCATCTTGTTTTTCAGTATGTTTCAATGAAATATTGCTTTTCTTTGTGTAAAAGGTATGGTCCACAATATTTTGGTAAACAGCACCAGTGATATCATTCAGTAATCACTTTAGTAGTAACTTTAGTCACAGAGATAAAACATACTCTGGAAATTACTGTAATTCTGTAATATTTCATGTAGGGAAAATAATTTTTATTGAGAATGAGATAATTTTCTTAGACTAAATAGAACTGACCTGAATATTTCTTCCTACACAAACCAGAACTAAAACCCTGAAATTTGCACATACTCAGAGAAATTATGCTAAATATATTCTAAGGTGTTTTTTGTTTGGTGGGGTTTTTTTGGGGGGTGTTTTTTTGTTTTGTTTTGGTTTTTGGTGGTTTTTTGGGTGTGTTTTGTGTATATGTGTGGTTAGTTCTGTAATTCCAAAACATGGAAGAACTGAATTTACCAAAATGCTAAAGCAGGGCAAGATCTGATGGTGTTTCTGTCTGGACTGTGAGCAGAAAAGACTGAGTATATTGTGAACTTGCCTTCTGGAGGCTGGTGCTGCCTTGTTCCCTAGAGTGCTGCAGCCATGCCTTAAACAGAAGGCTCTGACACTTTCATGGGGTAATACTTCACAGGACAGTAAATATCACTGCCAAAACTCTTTTGTGATATTCAACCTAAGTAGTCTGCTATTTTGGCTTTACCTGCACCAAATAGTTGAAAAAGAGAAAAGGATGAAAATGAAAATGCAAAAAACGAGAACAAAAACAAATACAAAACCAAAAATAAAACAAACAAACAAACCACACACACACACACACAACATTTAAAAAAAAAAAAAAAAACCAAAGGAGGAAAAAAAAAAAAAAGTGAAATATGCACAGATGTGTTTCTTTTGTCTAATTTTGATAGAACTTGTTATTTTGGACTGTGTAAAAAAATAATAGAATTTCCAAAGCATCAGCAGAATAAGAGGGAAAATAAAAGAGTCATTAGGTCATTGAGAATCAAGGTGGGACACACATGGGGCAATTTGCTGAGCTTCATTTTCTTCTGCACTGCATTGAGAAAGAGGTCAAATGAAGAGATCAGGGAGATTTGCAGCTATGTCACAATTGCTAAATACTCAGTGTGTTTATTTCCCCAATGTCTTTTTTATTCAATAAAATCCTACTCATTTTTCTTTATAACAAAATTTTCCTTTGAGCCTTTGTCCTACCTTCATTAAACCTCAACTGCTCTTATATTCTTTTTGAGAGGGTTTTGCCAGTGGCTTTTACTTTTTGCTATATTGTATTGAAATCAAGTTTCTGCCAGGCTGCTGGGCTCTAGAAAGACTGAAGGGAAGTATTTATCTTTTCCTCTCCCTTCCCATACCTTACCTTTCTTTTAGAGAAGCCAGATCCATCTGACCTGGAAACTGCTGAGAGACATAAGGGTTAGTTCACCCAACAACCAAAACCTGAAAATGTTAGAATGTGTTGGTACATAACCTTTGCAATGATATTAAGGAACAGTGGAAATAAAAAGAATCCTGATATTCAATATTAGATGTCTGTTCTAGTTTATATGACATTCTTCTGTCTCTTGGAATTGTATGTTTTTTTAAGGATTGCAGCCATAAAGAACTGTGAATAATCCTATAATTATGTACTGGAACTTGGACTGACATCCAATTTGTAGTGCTTGCTTGTAGTGCTGTCCATATCAGGTGAAATATTCAGGACAAGTGCTTCTACCTGGAGTTTTGCAGGATGAAGTTGCAGTTTGAAGCTTATGCACTGTCTGCATGCCCCTCTGCTGGCATCCCTAGCTCAGTGCCTGTAGAGGAGCCTTCATGTCAGAACCAAACAGGGAGAACACAAAGCTGTCTGTCTCCTCTCCCCTTCCACAAAGGGAAGACATACAGCAAAAAAAATCACATCATGTTGATTACTGGTGTGCACTCTGAAGCTGTGGTGTCATTTAGTGTCTCCTTTCAGTGAATATTTCTCAGTGGTTGAGATTGAAGTGTTCCAAATGAGCATTTTATTTAGTTCTAATGAGGCTGCTTCAGAATGTTAATTTCCCATTCACTGGACTCTTCAAAAGCTCAGCATGGCTGCAGAGTACTGAAGACATACCTCAAGCTGCTGCAAAATTAACTTAGGAATTATAAAAGCAGTAAGTGCATGATTACTATTTTTCTTAATACATAAAAGACGGAGATGTGTAATTGGCAGTTTAACAAGCTGGCTGCAGCAAATTAAAACTTAATGTGATTATGAAATGACAATTACTGTTAGTAATTAATTGGTATCACCTTTCTGTAGCCCCGTTCAGTACTCTTTGTGTAAAGCTTATATCAGTGAGAGAATAATTAGGTAATTAGATGAAAAATTGGGAGAGTGTGAGCTTACAAAATGCTGAAAAATTTCTCTTTCTTTTCTGCGGGATCTGTGTAATTTGAGATTGTTAGAAACAGTACTTGCACCCCATAAATATTCATCCAGAAGGACTAAAGAGCTTTGGAACTGCATGAAATTACAGATATTTCTGTATCTGTAATTAAAATGAACTGCATTTATACTAAACTGGGAAAGATTGGTAAGAGAGTATCCCTAAATTGCAGTTCTTAGTAAAGAGTAGTGTAGATAGCAGTGTAAACACTTAAAATTACAGAAATGTATTTCTGACTTGCAAAGGATAGGAAACTACTGAAGCTGACATGATGTCTTTCCTGATTTTTAATTACTGTGAGTAGTCAGAAATAGTTTTTACGTTTCATGTGTAGCACTTCTGGCAGAGAATTTCTCTGCTAGAATAGAGGGCTGTGGTGGGACAATGTCTTGGTAATATCTTGAATAATCTTTGTTTTTTGGAGCCCCAAACCTCACCAGTCTGGACCACATGATTTAGACTTTTCTGTCATGGTTTAACCCCTGGTGGCCACCAAGCCCCACGCAGCCACTCAGTCACTCCCTCCCAGAGGGATGGGGGAGAGAACCAGAAAAGTAAAAGTGAGAAAGCTGTTGGGTTGGAGTAAAGACAGTTTAAGAGGTAAAGCAAGAGCAGCACATGCAAGCAAAGGAAATTGATGAGTTCATTGACTGTTTCCTGTGGGCAGGCAGGTGTTCAGCCATGCCTAGGAGAGCAGGGCTCCATCAGGTGCAGTGGTTGCTGGGGAAAACAAACACCATCACTCCAAACAAGCCACCTTTCCCTCTTCTTCTCCCAGCTTTATATGCTGAGCACATTGCCTCACAGTCTGTGGTCATGATCCCTTTGGTCAGCTGGGATCAGCAGTCCCAGATGTTTCCCCTTCCAACTCTTTGAGCACCCTGAGCCTGCTCACTGGTGAGTGGAGTGAGAGGCAGAAAACCCCTTTACTCTGTGTCAGCAATGCTCAGCAGTAACAAAACTCATCCCTGCGTTGTCAGCAATGTTTCTAGCACATACAGACCCATACCAGATACTGTGAAGAAAATTAACTCTATCCCAACCAAAACCAGCACAGAAGGCAACTAGTCAAATGTGACCTACACCCATCTTCTGCCTTTTTTCCCTGTACAGGTCTGAAACAGTGTGATTTGAACTAATTTGCCAGAGACCAGACAGCAGTGTACTTCCCTAAAATGGGTTTCAGATTTCTTTTTAATCATCTGTCTGACAGAAACTAAACAAAGGTCCAGCAGATCAACTTTCCTGTGTTCACTGTATGTTACAGATAGGCAAGGAATAGAGTAGCTGCCTGGGCTACCTCAGGAACCCCTGTGTGCTGTAATTATCAGGTCAGAGGCCTATTTCCCATTTCTGAACTAGCGACCCTCCTACAAAGCTCCAGTGGAGTCTTCATCCATCTTGAAGTATCCCCTGAAGGAGGCACTGTAGCCCTGGTTCACGCCTGTGATGTTTTGGTTTCTCTGAAACTCTTTCCCAGAGACTTTTCTGTCAACAAGAGACATGTTTTCCTAACTGTAACCTACGTTTACATTCCTTTCCCTAGGAGAGACTTCTTGATGTCCCTCTGACTTGACCAATGTAATTGAAGAAGTTTGTCTTTCTTCCACCCCTTGTGTTGTTCTTTGTAAAATAGTATAAAGGGAAGAAATTCCCAGGTAATAGATCGGAGTCATTGTCAGCCTTCTGGAGTCAATGTCATTGTAATCTTGAACATCATCAAGGCACAGTTCCTTACAATAGCAGCCAGAAACCATTAGCAACTGCAGCAGTACAAGGAAAAGGATCAAAACTGGTTCCAGCTACCTCCAGTGCTGCTTTTGTAAAGACACCAGGGATCTCCAGAATTAGAGTCATATGTTGCAGGCAGAGCAGCTTCCCCTTTTAACTGCTATATAAACATATGTCAGCATGTGTAGGACTTAAGAGCTGTGTTTCAGGTAGGGAGACTGCAAATAGGCACAGATGTCCATATGAAGTGGGTAATGTTGCTAATTCCAAACATTAAAATACATTAAGTAGACCTTCATTCATTAGTTTTTAAAAATAGAACAAACTTTCAAGATATTTTTTCCCTGCAATATCATGGGCAAGCTGGTTATCTTTTATTGTTTCATCTTTTAGTATCAAAATTTGGATTCTAAAATATTGATATACCTTCAAAATCTAGAGCTCTGAGTAAGATATAAAAAATCCAGCATGTGGAATTTATGATGAGTTGACTCCAGCCAGCAACTTAGCACCACACAGCAGATTGTTCATTCCTAACAATTTACACAACTAAGACAGAAAAGTATGGTTATCTATCTGGACAATGATTTTTTTTTGACATTGATAAATAAAGTAATAAGTAATAAGTTTTTCTGTTACTACAGAAAAACAGTGCTGAATGCTATAAGCTGCAAATAACTTAAAGATATTTAGTTAAGATCTCACAAAGAACTTATCTATAACCATGGCTATTTATCAGGAGTCTTGTTACTTTTAACAATAGAGGAACCTTAAATGTGATAGAAAGTTTTCAAAATGGACAATTTTTATGAGCACATGATCCAGGTCTTCCATGCTGCACAGAGCAATAGAAACATTGGGGATGGAGAAAGAAGAATGTAGGGCTGAAAAATTACTTTCTCCTTCATGCATAAACAGGCTGCTAATAATTCTACTTTCTGGTGTTCAGCAGATTAAACAAAAATAATTCATCCATGTGCTCTGTTAGTTTCAAACAAATTAAACTAAGAACTTCCCTTTTTTTTATTTCTGCATACCAAGAGAAAACTTCTCTTGTATCTGCAGCTTTGTCAAAACAAACAAAGTTTTGAATTACTTTGAAATAGAACTTTTCATTCTCTTGAAAGACATATATTTTTCTTATGAGAATTGATTAGAAATTTACAACCTAAATTTGATTCATATAGGTACTGGGCTACAGTTTTTGTCATTTTTGAGAGAAACTGATTAAACTCATTTCAAAATATGATTAGGGAAAATTTTTTTGACATTTTCTTGGAGATATTCTGTGCAGGATTCCTCAGTGAAACCTCCTGAATTCCCTTTCGAGCCTAATTATCCTATAATTATAGATTATTCATCTTCTGACTTCATTTTATATATACACCTTTTGCTCTAAATAATGACAAGTGAAAGCCTGTTTAAAACTGCACTGCCATGGTTGAAACTTTTAGATGGGTGCTGCTGGAAAAGGAGGAAAGCTCTACTTGTGAAAAAAGAAAAACCACAGAGACAAACATGGACATAAGCCAAACAGGACTTTTATGTTCCAAAGACAAGACTAAGGTGAGGGCTTTTAAGTCTGCAATGGGACTCAGCAAGAACTTTAGTATGTATTTGTTGATTTTTAGTGCCTGCTGCATCCTTGGTTTGCTTTACATAGAGGGTATATGGAAGGTGTGCAGTGACATACTTATGGCTGTGTAGTCAAACAGCAGCTCTGAGCTAATTGTCAACTGAGATGGTAGTTTGGGAAAAGAGGCAGTGATAAGGGCCAGTTAATTATGACTTGTGCAGCAGAAGGGTCTCCCAGGGAGGCACTGATCCAGAGGTGAAGCTCACAGCCTTGAAACAGAGATTCAGAGGCATGTCTGACCACAGTCTTATACTCAGTAAGTTCTTGTCAAGAACTACCATTCCACTTTGATTTGGAAACTTCCTATATGTGATTCCTTCCCCATCCACTATGCCTTTATGCCATCTACCCCTGACAGACAGCCTAGATACGGCTGCCACCCAAACCCAGCTGATGAGTTACCTAATGTTTGTACAGAGTTGTCTAAAGCACCTATAAAGCTGGTATAAAATGTTGAGTAAATCACTTCTGAGATTTGTAGCACATCTTGCTTCATTCTGAGTTTCATTTGGAAAGTATAAAGAAACTGTCTTCAACAGAAGTTGACATGTGAAATCTTCTGATTTTTGCAGAATGAGTGGTGACAGCCAGAACATAACATATCTCTTGGAGTTCAAAGGATCTGTGCTACAATTAATTACTTACTGTGCTGTTCATTTTGCATGAACCTCATCTCAGTAATTGAACCCATCACTGGGGGAGACAAAGATGTAACTTGCTGCTGCTGACTGTATTTGGTTGTGTCTAGTCTGCAAAACTGAGTCTGTCACTTTTAATCTGGTTTGGTTTATTTTGCTCAGAGCTTTCTCTTCAATATCTGCTTTTCTCAGCAAGGGAGCACCATGTTTTTCACTGTGTTCTTCAAAGAATTCAATTCAAAGATTTTGCTCTTGTTCAGCAGTTCCACTACTTTACCAGGATTCAGAGGGAAATTTCTAACAGTTACCAATCTGGGACCTAATTGGCTCTTTAGTTTTAGAATGCAACTCATATTACATGAATAACAAAAGAATATTTACACTTGCATAGTATTTATCATCTTAGAAGAGCCTCTGTCATGTTAGTAGAGTTAGGACAATGGCTTGACCCAGGGAAAGACATAATCAAAAACATGTCTCTTGCAAAAAAAAAAAAAAAGTAAAAAGAAACCCACCCAGATCATTAAGACAAATCATAATGCTTAGCATTGCAGTTTTCTCTTTTGACTGTATGAACCCTGAATTACTATTTGTTCTATCACAGCTCTGAGAGGAATAGCAGAGAGGGCTCATGCCCAGCATGGTAACTGGCAAACCCTCCCCCACATTGGGAAGTCAATCAAAATCTCCCAAGAGCTGCACAAGTACTTTAACTACATTGATGCTATATAGAAGGCAGGCATGACTTCTTTTGTTTGTATTTTAAAAAAAGAAGTTGTGTTTTGGGAAAGGAAGAGTTCCCACATGTTGATGTGCTCTGCATCTCCTACCACAGTAAGATACTGAAGGATGGAGGAATTAAAAATGTTTTTTAAAAAGTTTAAAAAAGACCAGCTGCTCTTGCTGGGGCACTCCAGGGCATGTGTAGACACAGATATTTCTAAGTAGTTGGGAAACTTTAAGGTTAAGCAAGGAGATAGTTTAATGCCCCTAAGCTTGAAATGCAGCTATCTGTGTGTATTCTGGATTGGGGCTTTCGATTTAGGAGCCTTGTTTCTGTGTCAGGTCTTGCCTCAGGCACCAAAGTCCTTAGCTGGAGCTGTCCCCAGAACCCCAGCTGGTACACATCAGTAGAGATCAGTACATCAGTAGTGCTCAGAAGCACCATAGCACATGATCCCACTTGCTGCAGGCAGAAATAATTTCTCTTGCTGTTGAAATGAGCTGCTCTAGAACAAGCAGATGAAGATGATGCCTAAGACAAAGTGGTGTTTATGGTGACATTTACACAGGATGTAGATAGGGATCCTTTCCTTAGTGCACTCAAATGTGTATTTGCTCCCCAGAAAGCCAGCCATATCCTGGACTGCATCAAAAGCAGCGTGGCCAGCAGGTGGAGGGAGATGATTCTGCCCCCCTACACTCTGCTCTGATGAGATCCCTCCTGGAGAGCTGCATCCAGCCCTGCAGCCCCCTCATAACAGAGACATGGACATCTTGGAGCAGATGCAGAAGAGGGCCACAAAGATGATCAGGGGAGGGGAACACCTCTTCTATGAAGTGGTGTTGTTCAGTCCAGCAAGAGAAGGCTCTGGAGAGACCTTTATTGCATCCTTCCAGTACTTAAAGATAGATTTTAAGAAACAATTTCTAGCATGGCCTGTTTCAATAGGACAAAAAAATTGTTTTTTAAACAATTGTTTTTTAAAACAAAAAGAGGGTAGATTGAGACTAGACATAAGGAAGAAATTGTTCCTTATTCTTCTGTGAGGATGGTGAGGCACAGGAACAGGTTGCCCAGAGAAGTTGTGGATACCACATTCCTGGCAGTGTTTAAGGCCAGGCTGGATGAAGCTCTGAGCAACCTGGCCTAGTGGAAGGTGTCCCTGTCTGTAGCAGGGAGTTGGAACTGGATCACCTTTCAGGCCCCTTCAAACTCAAATGTTATATGAATCTATTACTCTAAACCTGCTAAAGTCTGAAATAAAATAGTGGGGCTTTTATGTCTTTGATTTTTTAAATTTATCTCATAAAAGTTTCTAAGAAGTGTTATAGGTTCCAATGCTAACAAACATTTTTTTACTCATAGTAACTCTCCTGTCCATCCTTCTTTTTGGCTTTTTATATTTATCTTTATATTCCTGTGTCTGTAATGAGTTCAACACAGAAATCATAAGCTTGTGGTGGCAGCACCTATAAAAAAGTAAGAATGGATCAAAAGAAATGGAGCAGTATACTGAGGAAAGGTTCTTTTTGCCTCTTACACTCCTATTCCTCCTGGAAGAATCCAATCTAAGGCATGGACATGCATCTCTTCAGGTGTGTGTGATTCACTTGCTGTGAGAGTTCAGTTCTCCTGGGCTGACCACCAAGCACTTCCACCCACAGAAATGTTTATTGAGAAACTAAAGTGATATGAATTCTGTTTTATTTCTCTTTCTGGAATAACATCAAGTGACTTCATATCTTACAGAGTCAATCCAAACTTGTTAGTCCTTTAAGAAGCCCTTCTTGGATGACAGCCCAGGATAGCACTATTTTCCAGGGCCAAGAAATAAAGCTTAAATAATTAAAGTGTGAAAGATAGAAAAAAAAATGTTCACATTCTGCCCTATAAATACAAAACATATTATCAGGCTTTCAGCCAAATGCCATGGTACACTAGAAATGCTTATGCCACATCTGCATAATAATTCTTGTTAATGGTAAATGGAACTGTTGTTACTGATCATATTTAGTTTGGAAGAGATCAGGAGTAAGTAACTGAGCTCTATAAAATGCTCAGTCTTATTCTGGAATTCAAATGACTGTTAAAGATTATCAGGTGGTAGGTTTTGTGTGTGATTCTTTTTTTCCACAGGAAAAAGCAGTTGGTTAAAGAAGTCAATTTCCTTTTATCAAGTATTTCTCTTAGAACGTTTTCGGTTTATGCACACAGTTAAATATTCTCCAGCTCAGGGTAATCTAATAGCCTGCAGCTAGAATGCAGAGGCTAGGTTAATTACATGGAAGATGAAGACCACAGCTTCAAATCTTTTGTAGTAATTGATGTGACTTACTTTCCATGCAGGTGCCATACCCACCACATTTCCTGAAATCTTATTCTGCAGGAAGCTTTCAGTAAAATGTTTTTTCAGCTCATTCTGCTGGTAGTGATTCCTCCCATCAAGAGGAAATTCTTCTGAACCCTTATCCTCTAGTTTTGCAGTGCCAGTTTCTGATCTTGGATTGGAATAAATAGGTATTGTGTGCCCCATGAAATAGAATAGGGAAGGCCTTCCATCTGAGACATCTGGGTGAAACTGGAATAACAAGTGTAATGACTTAAATGAAGTACAATGGTATGAGTTTAAGGACTAGGACAGAATTTATTGCTGTTAACTACAGCATGCAAAATGACCAGGGAGAAGAAATACACTAGTTCAGCCTTTTCATACTTTCTACATGCTCTGTGACAATTTGTGTAGCCTGGGTCTCCATATCCCAAACTCCCTGTGCCCTAAGCTGCAGTAAATAAAACAGTGGTCTCACCAGGCTGAAACCTATCCCCAAATCCTCCATCCTTTCTCCCAGCTGAGGCCCAGCCGAGGGCTTCCTATGAATCTGATTTGTGCCATTTCTGCGCCATGACATTCCTTGCATTCACAGGGCTCTTTTCTCACTATTGGCAAATTTTGCATCCGAGTGTCTCAACAGCATAACTTCAGTGAAACTGTCCCTTTGCCTGCAGATTTCCCATCACCAGCAAGTGTTCCCTCCCTCCTAAGAAGATGAGACTAGTCTTGCTACAGCTGTGACACAGCCAGATTATCCATTTACACCTTGTCTTGTCATCCCTGAAGATCAGCAGAAACAGGAATGAGAAAAAACCCCACACCTATCCTGTCAGAAGATTGCTGCCACTGTGTCCATGGCTGTACTGCCATTTTAAATCCCACTGGCCTTTTCTTCTATTGTCCCCAGTGGCTCCACCTCAAGGTTGTGCTACTCCTGTGAGCACCAGAATGGAGACAGTCTCTACAAGAAGAAAAGGGAAGAAAGAGAAGAGGAAGAGATAACAATGGATGATGTTTTTCTCTTACTCCTTCCATATTGACAGCCTCAAGTTTGAAGAATATGGCTCAGTTTACTGAAAGATGGCTACTAGGCCACTGAGGAGACCTGATTTTTCCTATGTATTAGATCTGGTATTTCCATCAGAGGTAGGAAAGAACTAAGACCACTTTGCAAGGCTCTGCTCAACAGCCATGGTCCTCCATGTTGAAAAGGGGTGATCCAAATGGGAAGAAGTGTGAGGAGGGAATTGTATGGTCAGGCAGGAGACCATGCTGTGCAGGAGGATGGGAGCAGGATGTGTGCACTGTGCAGCACTGCACAGACAGCTGAGTAGCTATGCTGGAGTTCTAAGATTGAAAGCAATAGGGTGCTGTCAGCATCTTCTTGCAGCCAACTTAGCTGTGCTGAGTGGCAGCACTAATTAGCACAGGAACACTGCTGTGCTAATGCAAATATGCAGGACTAAGCAGAAGTGTGGGTGAGCTGAGGCAGGTGAGGGCACTGCTCTGCTTCAGGATACCCCTACTGCACGGCTCAGATCCTGAAAGAGCTTGGTTTGCATAACCTACCTGTGGGGAGACACTGTAGGGAGAATCATTTGCTGTTCAAAAACACTTAGGAGGGAAAGCATTAGAGAAGGAGAGAAATTAGGTGAGCTGAAAAGCAGGCTTGGCATAAAAACAAACTGGGAAGGATTTTTTTATTATTATTATTTAACTTTGTCTTTTAAAAGGTGATTAGGGAGCTCCAGATGGTAATATTGGTGATTTTTTCAGAATCAGTATAAATATAAGGACTTCAGGGGAAAAAATTAAGAAATATTAAAATGAAAAGACAGAACACTTCAGCAGTGTCAGTGGTTCTGTTCACTTTAAAGGTGCTTAATAAAGTCTGAAACAGCTGTGTCAGGTGCCCTAATAGAAGTCTGAATCTTGCTGTATCAAAGCTTTTGTTTCTGTTCTCCCTTCCTCCCCACCTTTAAGTAGTTTTTAGCTCATCTACTTCAACAGATAGCTTTCCTGAACAGAACTGACAGCAGCTTTTGACATTATAGTGCTTTCTGCAGTAAGCATCCAGTGTGAAACAATCCTGAAATATGAATGCAGTGGTTCTCTATTTGTCTCTTTTGGAAGTAATGCTAATTAAAATTTTAACTTGAACATTTAATGGCTAATTGTTGAAGAGATGAATGGGAAAAAATATTGTGTTGGAAACTCAGACAGGAAATTGCTCCAGGGAGGAATATGAAAAGGACAAAGAGCAGCAATGGTCAGGGAGAAGGGAAGAGGGGAAGGGGAAAGTGTAGCATTGTTAATGGTCCAAAAGACCACCTCATTTTCATCCTGCATGCTGTAGTGAGGCACTTAAGGCATTAGAAATAAAATGAACTTTCACAGTTAAACATTAGAAATAGAATAAAATTACACAGTTCTGCAAGAATGAGAGTAATTTGCCTTTGTGTAGCCTGCTGAAGTCTATTGACCTAGCTTTGTACCAAAACCAGCAGAAAGTAATTGAAATATTTGAAATTTGGGATGTTGTGTTGGCTGAGTTTGACACTGAGAGTGGACATCCTCTGCTCTGTTTGAAAAGTTAAAGTTTGTTTCTCCTTTCCAAGTAGTTTTCCTGGGGAAATTGCAAAGGTTCTGGCATTTCACTTGATCTGAAGCCTTTAATTAGAGTCAGACATGAGTCTGAAAGGTGCCTTCAACCACCCAAGGTCATAAATGCCCAGAAGAAATACAGCCTTCACTCTGTGCACTGTGAGTCCTAGAGCAGATCTCATTTGTCTGTACTGACAATCAGAAATAAAACAGTTCACTTGGTTTTTAAAATCCATACCAAAAAGCATTGTAGCATTTAATGTGTGACCATAAATTAACTTGGAGAAGGGAAAGTAATAAACCATCTGAGATAAGATTTCCTATGGACTACTATGACCTCATTTTGAGGCAGATTTGATTCAAATCTTCATACAATGATGATCTATTTCAGATACTGTGTAAACCAAGACTTGATTACTATCTGCACATTGGTTCAGACAGGGCAGAGGGCAGAAGAGAGGAATTCTCTTATTAAAAAAGTAAATTAATCTTACCTTCACAGTTTTTGAATCTCTGTTTGAAAAAGAAAATAAAAAGAGCATAATCAAAAAATTAACTTTCCATAACCAAAAATAACTGTGAAGGAACTAAATCATGCACTCGATCTCTCTGCCAAAAGTCACAGTTGGAAAATACATTTTCTTCGGAATAGGGAAAGTGGCATGTCAGAAATAGTGCTACTTCCACTTTTTTCTCCTTTCTTCCCCTTTGTCAAGAAAATAGACAAAAGAAGACCAGATCTAAAGAAATACGCAAGTATGGAGCTGATAGAAGCCTGCTTTATTAAAGCAAACCAAGAGCCAAGAAGAAACTCTAGAGTGTTATTATTCAAGCATTATTTCTATACTTCTTTCCCACAGGCAAATTTAAGGTTGGAGTGGGTTTTTTTGGTTGTTTGTTTGTTTGGGGTTTTGGTGTGGTTGGGTTTTTTTGGGGTTTTTTTGTTTGTTTTGGGTTTTTTTTGTGTGTGTGTGTGTGTGTTATTGTTGTTGTTGTTTTCCCCCTCAGTAACAGTGGTTAATTCTTTACCAAAACTTTGGTAAAAATATACATGAAAGTCAAACTGGAAGTTGTGCTGTGGTATGTGGTTCTCTCTGAGGGCTTATAATTTGAATTAATAGGATCTTGGTCAATAAGCAGGTAAGAGGGACTTGAAAGATGCACGTTGCATCTATGAAAGGAAAGGATGGCAGGTAAATAGTTTAACTGCATCTGGTCATGAACTATTAGTGATCTTGTTTAAACTCTGCCCTTAGTGAGTCTGGCAGCCCTCTCTAGGTGGGAAAATAATTAAGTTCATTTAAAGTTGATAGCTAGAAAATTAACATGCCAAATATAGAAAATATTGAAGAGGAAACCCAGATTACATAGCAGATTACATGATCTGTTTTCTTCTATGTAGTCTGGGTATGCATGTTCTATTTTTCAATGTGTGGAGGTGAAACAAACTGGGACCTGTTCATTGCTAACTACTATCAGGATAAGTAAAAGACTGTACCCAGATAATGTTTTCTAGACAAGGGCAGGAAAAAAGCTAACACTTCCCTGTCAGACTGTGTTCATGGATTATCATAATCTAAAAAAACCCACAGGAGTTCACTACCTCAAATATCACTGAATGCAATTCTGCTTCCCCAAAAATCAGGTCTTAAACAATTACACCCTCAATACTTCACATGGATACCTTGTTGCAGTTTGATAGAATAGCCCTCTCTCTTTCCAGTAGGAAAATGCTTCAAAGCTGATGGTAAAAAGTTCCAGTAAAAGGCATTTGAAATCACTTGCAACTTTCTTCCCTTGTTTTCAATATACGGTAATTTCCTTTTTGCTTGGAAAGATTTAATTTCAAATTCATTCCATATTGGTTAGTAACAGACATTGTATGATAATACTTTGCTCTTTTTTCCCCATGAACAGAACAAATAGGAGGTGGTAAGGACTTTTATTTCACTGACTTTCTTCAGAGAGCCCAGCCTTTTGAAATAACTTCGTTGTTTTGCAGTAAAAGCTAATTCAATCCTCCACACAGGCTGTGGAGTTCTCACACTGAGTGCCTCTTATATTTGAAGAGAAGTAAATATCAATTAGTTCCTTGGAGAAGACCCTTCTGATCCTAGCATTGCTAAAGATGTGAAACGATGACATGGCACTTATGCTAGATCATCACATAGCTGATCCCTGGGGCATTGTCTTGCAATGAAATTTGGAACAATACTTTGAATCATGGAACCAACTCATGTAATCAATGTTTTTCTGTCCAGGTGAATCCTGTAGCTTTATGTACAAATGCAGTATGAGATGAGGAAGTGCTTCTCAAGGTAAAAAAATAACTTTTTAGATCAAGAACACGTTGCATTTCTGCGCCAGAAGCAGTATTCTGGTTAACCTGCATCTCTAGGTTACTTTAGCTACTATGACTACAGAAGAAAGTGAAATTGTGAAATGAGGGTTGAATCAAACATGCATAGATGCACTTGTACTGGTTTGAGGATTATCACAGGACTGAGGAAGTCCTAGTCCTTAGGAGACTTGTCAGTACATTACCCCAGCTTTACAGTATGTAGCTGCCTCCAGCCTGCCTTGTTGCAGTCTTCTGACTCAAATTCTTTAAAAGGTGTGGAGGTTAATACAAGGTAACAAAGGCAAGAATGAGCAAAAGCCATACAAAACCTTGTGGACTACACTGTATCTGTTTTCTCACTTTCCTGTCTTCTCCCTAAGTGTTTTGTAAGCTACTGCAGCTTCTCTTTATTCTCTTTTCCTGTGATTCCTCTCTTGTTTGAAAGCTTGTCTGTATCCCTGGCTTGACTTGTCACCAGAACTGTGTGTGACTGGGGACTCAGTACTGTGCCATAAAACTCTTATATGCTTGCTGCATTTCTGGAAGCAGTTATGTAATTGCAGCAACATGATTTTTACATTGATAACTCAGGCTGAAGGTGAATAAAATCCTTTCAAAAGGCAGACTCGGGTTAAGAACAACAATAGAACATCTTGGCAAGAGAAAAAGTCACAGCCTGCCTATGCAATGGGCAGGGGACTCGGAATAGTTTCTCTAATTCAAAATAACTTAAATGTCTATATCCTGATAAGATCTACATATGCAGTACTGTTGGTTACATATTTTGTATTCTAAGAAATTTTCTGCCACTTCAGAAGCAATGAATGGAAACCAGCAATAGAGTGTAATGATTGGAGAAGTGTGTGATATCGTGTACAATCCACTTTAATAGGCACCAGAGCTACTGCAGTATGAATTATATTAGTCTCATGTCTTTTCTGCAAAGCCTTGTCCAGAGCATTTCTGGCTTACAGTGATGCCCAGTCTAGCTGTGTCTCAGTTTCTCCTGAGTTCCAAGCTCATTCACCCCAGACACAGAGGAAGGAAGAGCTGAAGTTGGATTATGATATTCTGCCTTGAGACATGTAAAACCAGAAGGTATAACACCTGAGCTGGCCCATTCAAGGTTATCACATAAGAAAGAGAGGTGTTACTGGTCCCTTGGTGGTGTTACTTGGTCTCCCCAGACCGGCTGTGGGCTGTACCTGTGCGATGCTGAGATGCTGAAGGTGAGTCAGAGCAGAGCTCACCGCAGGCTCCAGCTGTGCAGTGCCTGTACAGACTCTGTTCATGGGTCTTTGCTGCCTGTAAGTCATATGAGCTCAGTGTGGCTATAATTGCTAGAGAATCAGCTCTGCCACAACTGAAAATTTCAGAAAATTCAGAGCAGAGAAAGATCTAACCTTTCTTCTTCTACCAACGCCAGCACAAAGAACTTGATTGTATCTACAGAGTGGAAAATACTGTCCCCTGCTGAACAGGCTCAATCACCTCCAGACACTGATTTTTATGAGTGTGTCTGCAGACCTTCTTTCCTGGATGGAACCTTGTCTTCCATCAAATTTAATTATTTATTATTTTTCTGTTAACTCTTTGGTATTGTCAGCTACAGGGTTTTCATCTCTCACTGCTTAAAGCATGTGATGGCCTGCTGGGCCACACTTTCTACCACATTTTTACTCCTCACAGTCTCAATAGTGTCAGGTTGTCAAAACAAATAAAACTTCTGTGACAGCTTCCTGAAGAGGAGTTTTCCTTTCTTTTCCTTTTTGTTTTTGGGGTGTTTTTTTGGTTGGTTTTGTTGTTGTTGTTGTTTGTTTGTTTGTTTTTGTTTGGTTTTTTTTTTCTTTTTTTACAGTTGAAGAAGGTTAAATAAGGTAACAGCTACAATAGAAGAGCTACTTAAGAAACTGTGAGCTGTTATCTAGCATGGGTGCAGGATGTCAGCGGTCCTTTAAACTGACCTCAAGTGTACAGTCACCCACTGAGAAGCTGAGCAAGGTATTTTACTAATGTATCATTTGGTTATATCACCTTTTGCCTGTGAGTAGTGCCATCAGCATTGAAAATGCATTTAACATGTTTTCTGAGGCATTTATATCCTCTTTTCTTTGAGCAAGTTTCAGCTGAAACTGAGGTTAGGGTCTTACTAAGTTTAGCCCTTTCTCTTCAAATAATTTCCCTCTGAAAAGGTCATTCAGTGTGTTGAAAAGTGTGTTTAAAAGGTTATTAAGTGTGTAATTAGTTCTCCCCAGTGCTGAAGGAGAAGCCGCTGCCCAAGCAGTGTCCCTTTAACACTCAGCTTAGGCCAGCTGGACAGTGTGTCCAGTAAACATCAGGTGTAGCCTTTTCTGTCATTTCCACTTCATCTTACAGTAACTGGACCACTGATCTAGTGTGTGGATTTTTGGATCATTATTTCTTTTGTCAAGCTGACTTATGAAACTACGTCCAGTAACATAGTCCAGAGAAAGGTGCTTTCCTCTCCTCAGAACATTCAGGTACCAAGTTCTCCCTCTAAGCTGCCCAACCTGTTCCTGTGTCTCAGTAACCTCCAAGGACAACACAAGTGGCATGGAAGTGAGATGCCCGTGAGATCACAACCCCCTTGTGATTCTGGTATGCACCTCTGCCCATTCCAAGGTTTCACTGCTGATGCATGGAATCTGCTTGCCTGAGCCTAGTAGGAGGGCACAAAGCAATTATCAAGGTAAAACTTGTACTGTGGGACAAGTAACTGCACTGTGGTAATGGATAAACATTGTACTTTATTTAAAACTGAGAAAAAATATTATTTGTGTAACTATAACACTCAATAGTGTGCATAGGGATATTGCCTACAAACAAGACATCACAGCTGTGGCTCTACTCTCCTCTCACCCCAGATGTTTCCCTACAGCTTCATGCCTGGCTGGGGACACCTTGTAGCAATTTACAAGCTGCTGAGCCAAAAGATGTGCAACAGAAGACAGAAATATTGAAAATTAGAAACTAGGGGGCATGTAGTGCAGCAAGTTGTATAGTGCATGTTCATGAACATCTCTGGTATTTGATGATACTAATCAGGGTACAACTCCAATACGGATTCTGCATTTGTAGATTAAAAAAAAAAAATAAGTGTTTATACATAAAAATTCCAATTGTCATAGGCAAAGCTAGAACCATCTCACTGCTGACAAATACACAAAACTGACTTGTGGAATCACACACATTCTAAAATAAGCTTCCCCTCTGTGACTGTGTGTTTATGTGTGTTAGCCCTTGAAAATTTCTTCTTGAGACCATTGGGCATTTCTGATGCATTCCCCATGGCCCATTGATTCTCAGGAGAGTATTTAAAGACCTTACTAAATTTCTCTCTTGGGGAAGCCCCAGGGGCAATTCTCAAATGCTCCCAGCTTCTCAAATACTCTAAATAATCTGAGCTCATTCTCTGTGCCTGAGTGATGATTAATTCCATACCATTTTTAAGTCTGACCTACATTTTGGCTTCAACCTTTCAACCTTCATTTTTTAGGCATAGAGTACTTTTTCTTCAAATGGGAATAAAAGTGATTTTATTTATTATCTTTTCACTCAAATACCTGTAACTTCTTTTTAGTTAGGAAAAAAAAATATTCCTAAACTACCAGTAAAATCCATGTTTTAGACAGAGTTATTCAGTTTGGTGAGTTGTACCTGTCAGAAAAGAAGCCAACATTTATATTTGGGAAGCATGATTTTCCTGCACTGTGATTAGTAGATGAGTGAATGAGTCAGAATCATATGGAAGAGTCCCACAGCCATCAGCTGGGACTTGGCAAGTGCCTGGAACACCAGACTGATCACAGGAAATCCAAAAGACTTTCCGTGGTATGTGCCAAGAGTGAGATGTGATTAGCTTTAAAGCAGAGGTTTAGACAGAATTTTTAGTCAACATTGGACTGGTTTTAGATTGCCCTTTCTTGGTCTACTCTTTACTTGAACAAAATTAGCCTCTCCTAATAACACTGTTTTCCAATAGGCTCTAAGGTTGATAAGTCAGTTATGATGGGAAATATCATTAGAACAAAAAAAATACTGAATTAACTTTTCTTGCACAAATTCCAGTTATTTCATTTCTGTGTTTTATTTTATGTTATTTGCAAAAACTGTTACTAGACATGATGGAGATTACATTTAATTCTGTCATTAGTGATGTGTAAAATTTGCTGCTATCACTCACATTTCCAGACACTTTTACTGCAGAAAATGGAAGATAATTGGTACTCCAGGCAGGCCACAAATCTTTCCTGGCAGCTGTGTACCACTCACAGTACAGTGATTGCAAAAATTAGTTAATTCAAGGGGAATATTATATTCCTTGAGCCCTGGCATAAATCTCTCCAAATTCTGCAGGCATTACTGCCATCAAGTTAAAAGATAGATTTCCATCAGCCTACTTGAGTCTGTGTGTTCCTCCTGATTTAGATGCCACTTTTCTAAAAGGTATATATATTGCCTGTTAAGTCCTCCAGAAGAGACTTCAAATGGCAGGAGTCAGGAATATTGGGCTAGTCTGTTGTTTTTATTTACTGATCTTCTTAGGGTTGTAAATTCCAAACTGCTCGTGTTTTCCACTTCATTACCTTTGCAAATGAAAACTAATGAGGGTGCAGTGTTTATGTATTGATAAGAGTCTGTCTTTTTGTACATTTGTGATGCTTTTCTATTTCAATGTTAAGGAAATGAGGGATTTTTTTAGAAATTACTCTAAAAAAATCTAAATTTTTTTTCCGATGTTCACTCAAGGAGAGTTCATCTAGATTTGATGCAATTGTCCATGCAACCTTGTGCTCATAAACTTTTACCAAATGTTGTACTTCAAGCATCATTAATTTCCATATTTTTATGATAAAACCAAGCTTCAAGAAGATAATGCAAGATGCACCAGTATTTTCAGACCAATTAAAGTCTCCCTAATGTACAACATTGCTTGTACAAAGCCTCAAATGGGGGGGTTTCAGAAAACGAACAAACAAACAAACAAACAAAACCCCCAACCAAAACAAAACAAAAACACAAACCAAATCTGCAGCATACCTGCATGTGGAACTTTGGCTCTGCCTAAGTCACACAGACCTCTGCCACTTCTTGTGGACCAGGAGTTAACCTCAAGATGATACATGCATGTGGAATAATTGTAGTCAAGTGTGTATTTTTGGTCTACAGTTCTGAGCACAAAAAAGGTACAGCCTATTTTGAGGGGTAAGTTTTAACTGAGTTAATAATCCAAACAGAACAACTGAATGAGGGAGGAATGTTCTCTCTGAGAAAGCTCTTCTTACTTGCTGACTGAACTTGTTTGTTACTAACTATAGGGGAACAAGTCTGTGAGCCAAACAATGCCACTGTTGTGATGAGGACAGCCATCAATGAATTTTTCCAAGTTTTCTTCATTTACAGGAATTAATGCCAGAGATTATGATAGTCAAGTGAGGCAATGACTGATCTCCTTGTTTGTCTGGTTGGTTTGGATGGGTTTTTTGTGATAACACAGTACTCTATAATAGTCTTGTTATTCTATTACATAGAAGAAAATTAGTTTATTTTTTAAATCTATGGAATTATGGCTTTGTTGTGAATTTTGGCAGAATGTTGGGAAAATGCATTTTCAAGAAATGTAACTACTTTGCACAGCAAAACTTGTTACAATAAACCACCACAACTGGCAAAATTCAAAATTTGCACTCTGCACAAAGTCACAAAATTTCTTTTACTGAGCTGGAGCTGAGAGCAAGAGAATTGAGAGCAAGCTGAAGAGAGGAGATGACTCTCATATAACATTGCAAAGTGAGAAAATAGCAAGGCTTCAGATGTTGGACTGAAAGAGATTCTCATCAAGACCTGTTCCTGGCTAGCACAGGAAATATAATCACACTCATTCCCATGAAAATACCTATCCTGGAAGATGCAATTATGAACATGAAAAGTAGAATTAAGAATTTTGGCTTCCTCTGTTTGAACTCATGTTCAAAGCAAATGTGCAGAAAGATTTATAGCACCATCCTCTTTTTTTCTTTTTTCTTTTTTTCTTTTTTTCTTTTTTTTTCCTTTTTTTTTCTTTTCTTTTCTTTCTTTTTTTCTTTTTTTCTCTTTTTTTCCCCTCTTTATTTTTTCCCCAGTAGATAGCAGTGCAGGAGCACTGGGATTTGAAACTCAATAGAAAGAGCCTCTTGCATAAGACAGATGAGTGGGTTGTTTTATAAGGGTTCATCTGATGCAATGCAAACACATTGATACAACACAGGCAGTGAATGAAGTGGATGTTTTTAAACTCAGCTCTCTGATGATCACTGATGAAGAAAAGTTCATGCACAAAAGAGGAGAGTAGGCATAATCACCATTGCACCTAAAACATGCAAACCCATGGAGAATAACTGAAAAATATTTGAGCGTGTTATTCTTGAAAAAAATAATTATTGGGCTGTCTGAAAATAATTTTGATAAGAGTTGTTTTGGAAGTGCCTGGCTTTTCCATTAGTTTTCCATTAACTGTGATAAAATATGCCTTTGTGAGTTTGTATTACTGAACTGCAGAGAGAACTGTATGCTTTACAAAGATGTATAATGATGTGTAAGAAAGAATATAAAAAGAAGTTGAAAACATATATAAATATGCAAATTATTAAAGCTGGTGAGTAATTCTGGTCATTTTAGGGAGGTAACAGGCACAGCTCAGATAAGAAATTGCAAGATCCTAAGCTAACAGGCAAATAAAAGCTGAAGACAGAAATGAGCCCAGTAAATTGTGCTTCTTTTGACAAATGCCACAAGCTGAAGAGATGCCTTGTACTTGAAAAAATGAAGCAAATGCATTAACAGCTTACAGTTAATGACAATTTATGCTCACAGCATGGACAAAGAATGACAGCAGTATTGCTGCAGATAAGGAAACTCAGGGGAGTAATGGATGAAGTAGGAGATCAATATTCAAGTCACCATGATCCCAAAAAATATTAGTACAGGAGAAGAAACACTGATAGTGCCAGATAAGTGGGAAAAACTGAATATTTGGTTTCCATTCAGGCTTATTACAGTTGGCCTCACTGAGGAAGCATATGAAACAAATGCATGGGTAAATAAGAAATGTTTGAATTTGGAGCTCTTAAGACTGCACAGAACGAAATGTATAATTCGTAAAAATATGCAACTTTTTGGAAAGCTGGGAACTCAGGCAACAAGAGAAAATACCAGAAATATGTTCCAGGATTTAGGGAAGCTTTCTAAAGTGAACAGAATAGAAGAGGAGAAGCCTATTTTTAAAATCCTTGAAAAAT
>VWYO01024403.1:112196-131596 GCA_013400275.1 Rhadina sibilatrix
AAAAAAAAAAAAAGGAAAAAAAATTGAGGCCACTTCCCTCAAAATCACAGAAGAAGCAAGAGAACCAATAGAGATGACATTACATATCAGTCACTACAGACAAGAGAATTAATAATAATTTGAATGATTTTAACCAGTTAAATAAGAATATTCTTAATTGTCTTCATATAGCAAAAATGTCCCTACATGGTGGCAAATAGTAAGGTTGTTAATCATAGCAAGATAGACTAGGAAGCCCCTCAATTCCTGCAGTCTGTCTATGCAGGGACAGGTGAGTTCTTGTCTGGCAGGATTGTTGTGTGTCAGGCTCAATTTTTACTGGTTTACATGGACTAATATGTGAGGGGTGGCTCTGTCCTGTTAATTCCACCACCGCAAACGACTTGCAGACCTCCAGCTGAAATTCTAGCTGCTTAATCCCACTTTCATCATTGTGCACTATGCAAATGCTCATTCTCAGAGGCTGCAGAAGTAATTCCCACTCCCCACTGTACCTTGCTTAGGTGCTGTTAGTACGGAATACAAACCCTGAAGAAGCAGCAGCCTCTGTGCTGCTGTAGACAGACACCGTGTTTTAGTTTCCTCAGGGCCCAGAGGAACGGCTGATTGCAATTGCATTGGCAGATGCCTTTCCTTCTCTGCTTTGAGGCTTTTCTTGTTTTGTGGCTACAGCTCAGTGAAGTGAGAGGAATGCCTTCTTCAACACGCACAGTTTTCCAGTGGCTCAGATAAAGCCAGTGAGCAAACATGCACTTCAGGGTAAAGAGTGTCTTTACAAATACATGTCAGTTTTTGCTCTCTTTCATGTGCAGAAACCAAAGATGAAGTGACAGATTGGCTAGACATTCAAAATGTGCTGATTTTCTCTGAAACCTGAAACCAGGCAGGAAGGAGGCCACCATCAGTTGTAACAGGAACACTACAGAGGTAGTGCATGGCATGTTTATTCATACACCTTTCTTCAATGTACTGCAACATAAAATACACTGAATTTTGCAAGATGTTGTCTTTCCTTAGGGTTAAAAAGTCTTTTACATTCATTATATACTTCAACAAACTAAAAGGCAGCTTTCTCTGGAGTAGGACCCAAAAGCTGAATAGGGCAGGTAGCAAACATCTTCATCTCTGTATCCAGATTAAGCGGAGGAGTCCTTCAGGATATTAAAACTTCTTTGGAGTGGTGTTTTCATGTGCACATAAGAAAACTTATCTTAACAAAGACCATTTTGATGTTAAAAAATCCTGTTAGTCATGGGAAAAAAGGAATTATTAGAGTGTTCCTGAAACATCCCTAGATTCTGCTAAGGAGTTCTAGCTGTGTAGCTGGCAGGTTAGTTCCCTAACGCCTTTACAATCAAGGCATACCTCATTAACCTGCATAAACTATTAAGAAGCAGCAGAAAAGAAGGAGCCCCAAGGCTGACTGTCCTTCAATTATTACAGCTTTCCTGCTAAAAGTAAAATTAGAAAGATGAAAATGCAATTAAAGCCCTAACCACACTAGAAGTTGAACCCGTTACTTTGAATTTTTCCGTAACTTTGTTATTCAGTCAATACAGTTCATACCAAATTAACCCTAAAGACACTACTCATTCTCTGTCTGAAGACTAGAAAATCTTGCACTATCCAGTTTTCCAGTTTCCTGTCTCTTCATATTTCACTTCCTACCTGTAGTGGCCAGTAGTAATGGGCAAGAGAGTCTAGGGTGGGACTGAGGAAGGTTCAGGAAATGTCAGTGGCAGTAACAGAGGGTCTGAGTCTGTGTTCCTATGCCCACAGAGCAGGAGTAATCAGCCCTCAAGTTCAGCCCTTCTATGAAGCATTTCAATTGCTGTGAAGTGTGGTGAAATACTTTTTTGGTTTTGGGAAACCGGGTTATGTTTGAAATTTTTGTTTACATTGATTGATCCTCTGTGTGCTCTGATGAGGACTCCCTCTCCTGGATATTCTGAAGTATGTTATCTGTTGAGTTTTCACTTTGGCTGTTTGTCCCATATAGGCAGATCATAAAGTGGGCATTACAGGTGTTTACACCTGAAACTGTAGAGAGTTATGGAGCGCCACAATTTGGGGTCAGAAAAATTTTACTGCTAAGGGCAGGCTGGAACTATAATCTGTTTTGTTTAAGCAATGGCAAAAGTGGATTAAACTATAGATGATACTGCATACAAGTTGCCTAATTTCTTTGTTAGTGTTGTATTCACAACCAATCTACTTTCCAACCACCCCACCCTTTCAAATGTTTCATAGAATCACAGAACATGCTGAGTTGGAAGGGGCACATCAAGATCATGGAGTCCAACTCCTGGCCCAGTACAGGACACCATGTGTCTGAGAGCATTGTCCAAACACCTCTTGAACTCTGTCAGCCTGGTGCTGTGACCACTTCCCTGGGGAGTCTGTTCCAGTGCCCAAACACCCTCTGGGTGAAGAACCTTTTCCTGATATCCAGCTTGTTTGGCATCATGAGAACAAAAGTTTTAAAGGGAATATTTGTATATCATTATGTAGTTGGGGTTTGGGGGGGTTTGCTCTTTGGTTGGTTTTTCTTTAAAGCAAGTTCTTTTAACATTTCTAAGCAAATATTTTGTGTCAAGCAAACCTTTGCTGAAGACCTAGTAGCACTTTTTTTTCCCCTGGAAAAAATGTCTTCAAGAAAAACTTTAAATTTTCAAAATTTATTTGAAACACTTAACACAGAAGAGAGTTAAATTATTTTTCACTGCATGAACTTAGCTTAATACACCACCAAATTAGCAGTAATCTATTGTAGCATTGAAGTTGAAAAAAATTGAGGAAATCATTAGTAGCATTATAAAGCAAATCCTTCTTGCTTATGCTGTCTAGTAATTAGAATATCACAGGAATAAAAATTGGAAAATTATTCTTTAAATTACTCATATTGTTTAAAGTAACATCCAGTACATTCTTAAATAATCCCAGTAGTTAGCTGATATCTTTTCTCTGGGGAGTGTGCTTCACATCCAGAAGCTTTCATTGTCAGGAAGTATTCTTTGGATATTTAATCTCAGTTTTTCTCTACCTAATGAAGTCATTTTTGCAAACGCTTCTAATCTGGAGAAAAGCAACTTAGACTAGCAGCTTGATTCCATCATTTGCTAATTGGTCTAACCTTTAAGGAGACTGCTTGCTTATTTTCAGTTTCACCCACCATTTGTGTTTTCACTTGTCCAGGTGTAATTCAGTACTCAGTAGTAAATTGTGGAAGAACCGTGAATTTTTCTGAGAATGAATCAATGCTTTATCATATTTTCCTCTTAGCACGTATTACTGAGTCATTGTGGTGCTGCCAATCATATTTGCCTTCCAAAGTTCTGTTTGCAGAACTTTGCATGGCTGAAATAGCTTAATTAGGTCAAAAATATTCAAGGTAAAACTTACAAAGGGTCCAACTGTGCTCTCTTGGGAGGAAAAGGAAAAGGAGGAATTGGAAACCAGTAACTTCACTGCTGTTATTGGGTGTTTTTATTTTGTCTCTGCAGCTCCATCACCCTCTGCCCAGCTGCTGAGGTGGTGTTTCAGTCATTGCTGAGATGGATGCAACATGTTTTTTAGCATTTGGTATAAAAAGCATCATTCCAGCAGAGCCTCACATAAATGTTTGCACAGATCTTGAAATGCCTGATATACCAGCTGGGAATCTGGCATAAAAAAACCCCATATTTTTAATTTGAAGCAGATGAAGTTAACTCTGTGTCAAGTCTACAGAGCCACTTCAGAGCTCCGTACAATGAAATAGGAGTGTTTCTGCTGCAGAAAGCACCGTTGTGGTATTTTACGATGTATTTTTCCAAACCAAAGAATGGGGCATATCATATGCTGCACAGCAAGTTTTGGTGATGTGTTTAAAAACAAAAATGAAGATGATGTTTACCACTTTCTAATACTTCATTTAAAAGAAGATTTCTGATCAGTACTTCTCAACTTTTCTGCAGGCATGTGCTCCAATTCTGGTTACAGTAAAGGACAAACTTATATACTAGGAAGTTTGTGAAGTCAAAAAATCTTGCTTGCAGTGCTTTGGACTTTGGAGATTATGTGGTCCCAGCGGCTCAGGAACCTTGATTTCATCTTATTGTCTTTATGGTTCGTCCAATATTTCTAATATTTTGAGAAACCTAAACTGAATTGTCTAAGCCTGATATGCACTAAAGTACAGGATCTAAAGCATAGCAATTTACTTTTCAGTTGCTGATCTTAACTGAATCCTGCAGTACTGCAGGACTTGTATCTGTGATTTTGGTTCTTCACTCCTTACCACATGAAAACAGTTTTTGAGAATCTCTCCAGACAAGAAATTTGTGTTTATTTGGAGGTCCCAGATTCCCTCTCTTGGGTGATGCATTCCTTCTGAGGGTCATTTGTCATCAATGTTTTCTCCTTCTTATGAAATACAGTTGCAGACCACTTTCTATCTCCAAGTATTGATAGACTCTGAATAGAGATGGGAGAAAGTTGATCAATGGTTTGAAGAGAAGAATATGAAGAGGGAAGTCCCTGTTGCATCTTATGACCAATTTTTTATTCTTCATTTTGTTAAGGGTGATGTCTTCATGGAGACAAAACTTTGATAGTTGCCAGTATCTTGAATAGTTTTTTTTTCATTAAATCTGTAATAAATATATGTAATTAGAAAGGAGTTGTGCTCTAATATGCATGTACATAATGTATGTCAGTCATCATAAGAGATCACATCAGATAAAACGTAACAGGAGTAGAATCTACATTTCAAAATGAGGACCAATTTTATGTATCTAATTAGAGGCAATGGTGACCCCATTCAGAGAAGAATGGTATCTGATTACATCCATAAATGTCAGATATAACATGTTAGGGTATTAATTCTCTGTGAGGTTTTCTGTATTCAGGAGGGTGAATGATATTGCAAGAATATTTAGGTGAAAAATGCTTATGCCTATTCATCCAACAGTTCAGGTATTTTTCAAGTATTCTGAAGAATCTGATTTACTGCTAATTAGAAGGTGGCATTCTTCTAGAGCTCAACAATCCTGGGCAATATTTATAACTCATCCAGTTTCCATTTTTTCACCAATGTTTTTTGTGCTGTCCTGATAAGTTTCTCCTGATAAGTGTTTACAGAGAATTCTCATTAATGTTTAGAATGGTCTTATGTATGTTGACTATTTCCAAAGGCTTTGGTTACTGTCTTGCACACCAATAATTTACAAGATTATAAATAAATAAAGGCTTAAAGAGCCTTTATTTGAGTGAATATTGTTCTGAAACTTGGAAGCGTACACCAAGTATACATGTTGCAAATGCTGTTCTGAAGATACTTAATCACTTGGAACTCTGGATTGAATGGAAAAGCATAGAGTGCCTTTGAGCATCCTTTGATTACAGCAGTATTCTGTCCTAAGTGCTGGGAATAAGCAAAGGTGCAATGTGCTAAACTTGTTGAACTTGTTTGTATAAAACCTCATAGCTTTTGCAGTTAAATACAGTGGCAAAGCAAATGGTGTTTGGTGCTATATACTGGTGATGGCTGGTGACTTCTAGTGGTTTGTGAACAATTGATGTCAGTAATTAATAATGAATAACAAAAAGCAATTAATTTCTGGAGGCAACCAAGGACGATTTATCCTTGATTTACTGCTGAACTGTGGTCCATAATTGCTTGAAACCATTTCACAAATGATCAGTTTTTGGGAACATTCTGGAGGTGTGTTTCAATGATAGGTGGTTGTTGCCATACACTGATCGACTGTACCTGTGCAAAATACTGGCTAATAAGCCTGAGTGCAGAGCTGGGTAGAATATCAAAGGTTAAAAGGGCAGAGAAGTAGCCACAGCACAGCTGTGTACTTTGTGGAGGCTCTGTGAAGTAATGACAGGCTTCCTGCTGATTACATAAGGAGAGAGTGTCAGGGTGGATGGGGAGGCATTAGCTGCCAGGGAGTGGAAGGGTATCATCTTCCTCAGAAGCAAACCAAAAAACCCAATAAAAATCCTCCACCCTAAACAACCTCTCTACTCTTGGCAGTAAAAACAGTGAGTACCCTCTTGCCAAGGACCAATTTCTGCCTCTTTCCTTTGCCCTTTTCATGTGCTCATTTCAGGGTGACAGACTTCAAGTTTTCCT
Organism: Rhadina sibilatrix; assembly: GCA_013400275.1. Lineage (NCBI taxonomy): Eukaryota > Metazoa > Chordata > Aves > Passeriformes > Phylloscopidae > Rhadina > Rhadina sibilatrix. The sequence continues at coordinate 118,321 of VWYO01024403.1, forward strand.
GTGTAGGTTCCTCCTACTATGAGAACAGCTTGGAACGTGCTTTGATCCTGCACAGGTGCAGCCTCATTGTTAAGGCTTTGTGCATGCATATTATCAGCTCCCCTAATACAAACCAAATTCTGCAGCCATGAGGTAGGAAGGGGTTGAAATCTAGCACCAGTGGGACTTCAGATGAAAACTCAGCACGAGAGCCTTATTGGGGTTTGCAGGTGCCAGGCCATGAGAATAGCGGGATGAGAATGACAGGGAACACGGCCAAAGCATCTCTGGGAAAACACTGCCACAGCTGAGGTGAAAGGCTTCAAAGCTGTAAGTGAGAGGCAAGCTGCAGAACTGCAGATAAATGACCTTTACCATTTTAAAAGCTGAGATATCTAAGGGACTGTAAACAAAGGTAAGTTTTATGTTTTAAGACTATCTCTTCATTGTGGCTGCTTTACTACCTCTGCCAGAGCAGCCAAAATATGCTTGACTGACCAGTCTTTGAGGACAAGGCATTCCAATTACTCTTTCTGCCCTTATTGTTATTTCCCGAGTGCATATCCCATAGTTCTCTGAGATTTTTTGATTACTTTTTTTTTTTCTATCAGTTGTTGTGAACTGGCTTTTCAGTAGGGAAAAGATTCAGAGAGACGTTGAATGTCTATCAGAATTTCAAGGGTATTTTGCATGCTTCTTTTATTCCAGAGCAGGTAGATAACAGCTGAAGTTAAAAATAAACACAACAAAGACCCACTTTCTAATCCTCCTGCATATCTGACAATCCATCTAGAGACTGGAGTACTTTCAAACTTGAATATTGAGATGGCTTGGGCTGAAATCCAGGAATAGTTGAAAATAAGATCAGCAGACAAGATATACCTTAAGTCACTTTGTAAATTAAACATGATATATGAAAGTGTTCAACTCAAAATAGAATTTGGATAGGATTTAGACATCTAAGTTCAAGATCCTGATTCCACAGACCATATCTAACAGCTTAAATAGCTGAGAACTTGTTGATTTCCAAGTTTTCAGTCACTAAAGGTTTTTTCCAAATAGTTTCAATGTTAAAAAACCACCAGCAACAAAGGCAGTGGCCCAGAGATCCTGTATTCAATTTACGATTGAGGACGTGTCCTGATGTGTTTTCTTTAGAGGGGAGGGAGCCCATCACAGAAGGGCATTACTTTGACACTTTTAATAGAACATGTGCTGAAACCTACACAAACAGCAGCAGAATCAGAAGCTAAGCAATGCACTTTTAAGGATTCAGTCACTAGAACAACACAAAGATTTGATCATTCACAGCCCATAATCTGTTGCCCGAAGACTTAGAAGGACAGAATGGGGCTGTTGGCTTCTGTAGACATTTTGCTTCTCAGTGAATCCATTAGTGTTCAGATCACTAAAATGTAGACAATAACTTTGCTGTCATTCTGTTGTCTGGGGAGAAATAATCACTAGTGACAGGCTGTTTGCAGCTTATGAATTCAGAACTTTTGAAATACAGTTTCAAGCATCTCACTCTTTGCAATTAGCATATACAACAGAATGTAGCTATGTCCCAAAGCTGTATTTGTATGCAAATATTCATGGTTCTCAGCTTGAAGAAACAAGAGAACTTCTTTTCAGGGTCCAAAAAATCTGAATTGTCACACAGTCACAACTATCAAAATTGTTGTGCTACTTGTTTGATAAAGGAAGGTTGTCCTTTGAAGAGTTCTGGAATAACATATATGTTTGTTTTGAGGATATCATCATCTGAATGTCTTACTTGGAAAAAATTTCCACACTTACAAGAGGAAATCAGATGTAGGCAGGAATCCTGTTAAAAATATTTATGTAAAACTGTTAGTCCATCTACAGTCGATGTCAACCCAGATGTGGGAGTTGGGAAGTTTCTGAACTGGTTACATTTCAAAGCAAAAATAGGCAGTAACTTAGGAATAATTTAATAATCTTTGTTTTAATAAGGACCTTATTTTCAGATTTAGAATACAGTTTATTTCCTTATCATTGCCAAGCATTTCATCTCATTTTGTCATTTCCATTCTACCAAACATTATCACATTGTGCCTGCACCTTTTGCTGAATCTGAATTGCATATGGAAAAAAAACCCAACTTGCTAGGAGAGCTTATGGAAGGAAAACATGAGTAGGAAACTAAGCTCCAGAGAGTAAGGATATAAATTCATACAGGAGATGGGTCTTTTATTGGATCAAAGTGAAGAGTGGAGAAAATTGTGAAGCCCTGTGTAGGAGCGGAAAAGGAAGCAGGTCACTATCAGACTAAGAAGTATGATAATTGCTGAAGCTTAAATAAGGACAACAGCATTACCTACCCTGTCTCCTTTGCTAAGTTCAGACCTCCGTTGGATCAAATGTATATTCCAGTCAAGAAGTGGCAATTATTTCCCCATGGAGACTGAATCCCAAAAAATCAGACTATCAAAGGCAATGGGCATTTTTGCTTTCTCTGACCCTTTGGCTGCGCTAATAATCTAGCATCTAATTAGAATCTATAATCTGATAAATATCAATTATCTCATCTTTCACCAGCAAACCTCCCCAGCTACTTTCCTCAATCCCTTTAACTCAGTTTTAGCTATGAATCTGAGAAACTCCTAGCTTCTCTTTCAGCAGAGTGTAGTTGGTGACTATGTCTTTATTGATGTTACCAAGATCCATTACACACCTATGGTAAGAGGAGGTTGCTTGAACACCAGGCAAAATAAAAACGTTGCTTTTTTCTCTCTTTGCACAGCATATCCATTTTGGAAGACCCTATTGTTTCATTTCCTTCAGATAAAGAGGGGATAGCAAAAAACTTCTCTAATGAATCATTGCTCCTTTAGTCAACAACTCTTTCTTTCTTTATGCTCTAGCTCCAAATAATTAACTTACTTTTACAGCTTGATTTGTGTGTGCTTTACATTTTGCAACGTCTGGAATATTTTGTTATCTTTTTGAAAAAGCTGTCACTTCTTTTGTTTTCCTGAAAATTCTTTTTTTTAAAATATTATTTTAGTCCTATTTCCTGCCTATATCAGGGGATATATCCTGTGATTTGATCTCTTTCTGATCAATTTAATCAGTTCAACTTTGGCACGATTTTTAAAATGCGCCAGCTAGGTTCTCTAAGCAATGCTGCTGCCTATTTATCTAAAACAGTAAACCCATAGGAAAATATATTTGAGCAATTTGATTTAATACAAATTTAATATATCCAAGCAGGATAATTTACTAAACAATCTCTAGAGGTGCATAAGCAAAACTTATTAATCATAACCACATCAGGATACAAAACTGCAGTACAAATATTTGCACTTCTGTCACAGCCACTTATCTGATCTATGCCAAATGCTGACAGATTTTAAAGACAATCACATTAAGCATTAATCAAGCTTGAAAGATGCAGCTGAGTAGCAGCATACTAAAGAGACATCCATTTCTGAAGACAATTGCACACTCCATATACTCAGCCTCCTATTGCCCTGAAAAATGTTTAAAGTCTGCTTCAGTCCCATGCTGTTTCCTTGAGTCTTTTTCGCATCTCTTTCTGATTTGTTTTCCCAAAGCGTCTAATATCCCACTCCCTGAAAAATGATTAAATACACAGAACAGGGCTTCTGTCTCAATGGTTTCACTTCACTTAAGAAGAGTAGCAGAACAAACCAGCTGGACATGTTTTATTTAAACATTTCTCTGCTCTGTGTACAACACCGATCATATTTCCACCTACACATTCTCCCATGGTAGCATACTTTTTTTCATTCTGTGCTTCCATAGCCTCTCTTCTCCATTCTTAATGTTCTATTTTTTTCTTCCATAGCATCTATTAGACAGAAGAATTTTATATAAGCTCTGTTGCTACACAAATTCTTCAAGTCCCCGTTTAATATTTTTTCATGATGCCTTTCCACATTATTTCCAGTGATTTCACCCCAACTCACGTTGTGTCTGTAAAATTGCTTGAATTTCTATTTCTTTTGGACCAGTCTTGTTTGCAAAGCAATCAGCAGGTGCTGCTTTATCCCATTACCAGCTGTATTGTCTCAATTACTGCGCGTGTTCTGCTACATCAGAACACTGTTACTGAAGACTGCACCAGGGCAGCCTTCTGTGCTGCTCCCTCAGGCTCTGTCTGGGCCTGGATCCCGCAAAGATCTGTTGCCAGTATCCATCCTGACAGACTTTGGCCTGCGTGAATGCCTTCATCATGCAAGAAGGCTTTTCAAATGCTGAGGCCTGCGTCCGTGGATGTGCTTTTTGCCATAACACCCAGATACTGTTTCCTTTGAGAGATCATACCATTGACAGACACAGCACAGGCCACTGGTTAGGATTTTGTGTGTGTCTTTAGGTGAAACCAAGTTTAAAATCATAGAATCATTTGGTTCAAAAAAGACCTTTGAAGTCATCTGGTCCAACCATTAGCACAGCTGTGTTCATCACTGAACCTGTCCCTAAGTACCACATCTAAACGTCTTTTAAATATCACCAGGGATGGTAATATTTATTCATTGGATTTGCCTGGGCAGCCTGTTCCAAAGCTTGAAAACTCTTTAGGTGAAGAAATTTTTCTTAATATCTAATCTAAACCTCCTCTAGCACAACTTGAGGCCACTTCCTCTGATCCTGCCACTTCTTAACATGGGAGAAGAGACTGATCCCCATCTGGCTACACCTTCCTTTCAGGGAGTTGTAGAGACCAATAAGGTCACCTCTGAGCCTCCTCTTCTCCAGGCTAAACAACCACAGCTCCCTCAGCCGCTCTTCAAGGGACTTGTGCTCCAGACCCTTCACCAGCTCCATTGCCTTTCTCTGGATACCCTCCAGTTCCTCAATGTCCTTTCTTGTAGTGAGGAGCTGAGAATTGAACACAGGATTTGAGATGTGGTCACACATGGGCTGAATACAGGGGGACAATCACTGCTCTAGTCCTTCTGGACACACCTTTAGTCAGGAAACAGTATATATTATGAAGCTTGATCAAGGGAAGAGCTTGCATTTGATGCTGTTGTAAAAACATCTTTCCTCAGACTCAGATTCATATAGTTTGTAGGCACTGAACAGATCCTTACAGTTTCCAGGGAAATTCCTTGGCTGCACAGGACACAAGGAAGGGGAATTCATTACGTGATTTTTTTCTTCATGAATATACTCTGAGCCAATGCATTTGGAGGGGATGCAGTCACTCATTAGCAGGGCTCACTACAAAGGAAGAAATATAAAACATTTATAGAGGCCTCTCTGGTCACAATCCTCTAGAGAAGTCCCTGGTTTAACACTGCAAATGTGCCAGTAGCATTTGGTTGGAAAACTATATCCTATCTGATGGGAAAAAAAAGATAAGTATCTCTATGTCCTTCTGGACTGGCCAGGAAATCAAGTTGTGGATGCTCTCAGATGTGCAAGCATCTCAGTCAGAACAGGATTTGGACAGAGGTGTGTTTCCAAGATATTTCAAGAGAACCTATTTCCGATTCATCCAGCTTTCTAGATATACTTTGGGTCCTAGTCTAACGAGCCATCTTTTGCTGTGAAAGACTGGAGTAGATGACTAATTGAATCACAGGTAGGAGCTCAGCCAGGTTTCCCTTCTGAAATATTTCTGTGTCATCCTTGGGCGATCCAATCTGTTTTGATTTGTATTTGTGCATGTACCAGACTCCATCCTGAACATAAAATTTCCTCTATATGAGTCTGTGCTCCATCTTGTCGCTCAGCAAGATGTCGACCTTGCAAATGTCATGGGGTGAGAACACAGAGGGGGAAGCAGATGGGCAGAGGATGGATGGGATTGAGCACTATGGAGGAAGAGCCATGTGTCAAAAGCAATGATTCCTAGCCAAACGCTGGCTCTTGTTTGTATTTTCTTCTGCCTGTATGTCTGTGCAGATCTTCTGCTGTCTGTTCAGAAGCATGCAGCTGGCTGGTAACCTTTCCCAGCTGGTGAAAAAGGGAAGCCAAATGTGCAGACAGCCTGAGGAATAAATGGCATCAGATGCAAGCCACTGAGCTACAGGGAGAGCATGGGTGCTGGAGCTCTGCTGGCATGGTGATCTGGCTGGCTCCTTATTTTTGGTTTGTACAGTGACACGGGAGGTGTGTGTGTGGAACTGCTGGGCACAGTGAGGAGCCATGTTGGTGCAAGTCTTGTAGAGCAAGGCTGAGCTGGAACTGTACTCTGTAGGACACTTTTGAAGGTGGATTATTCAGATAGCCCTCTAATTAGAGGTTTGGCCAAATCTGAGATTCTGGAATTCTGCAACTGATACATACCCAAGAGCAAAGTATTGTATAAAGTGAATAAGGCTGCCTGCCTCACAAATTTCAGGAATTAAATTGTGTTTGGGCATGAGAAATGAGCCCTTTGTTATCACATTTCTTACAAAACCTTGAAGTAATATATTAACAGTGAAGAGTACACAATTCCTAATTTTATACTCTGCAGAGGACAGGCAGCTAGGAATTACAGTGCCTGACAAAGAAAAGAGATTGGGCTATCTGATTTAAAAATCTGCAGCTTGGACATCAAAGGCCAAAGTGAGAAATAGGTACACTGAATTCTCACATGAAGTATGTATTATGAGAACACAAAGAGGACAACACTCATTCCAGGTGGGTTACTGCATGCATGCACTTAGTCATCCTGAAACTCTATTTCCCTTGTCTCTGCTCCTATTCTGTATTTCACTGGTGCCAGTTTGCTGTTGGGATGAATACAGGTTTGTTTCAGAGACAAAGTACCAATATTTGTTATCTGATGTAGTGGTTGTACCACCAGGGTTAGTGCTGTTGAACACTTTCGACCACTACACCTAATTTTAACTAAAGATCACTGTAGTTCAGATGGAAAGATTTTATGTTAGTCTTTATCTCATAGTGATGTGTGTTTTATAAAGTTTAAGTGGGGAATATCGCGACTGATTTTTAAAAGCAAGAGTTGTTGGGAAGGTCCAGTTAAGTTGTGGGAAATGTTTTCTGAAAGAGTTGCTCAAATCAGCATGGCTTTCTGTGTTCTCTCCTGGACTGCCTATTTATGCACTGTTTTGCTGTCCGTTTTGCATGGTTGGTTTACAGAGGGTAACAGTCTACTAAATCCAACCCCCAGTGGAATTGTTCAAAAAGGGGTCTCTTCAGACCTTCAGAGACAAACTGTTCAGTTGTGGTTCTAGTAAAAATCAGTGTTATTTTCTAGCAGAATATGGTATTTCCACCCTGGAAACATACCTGCGTTGTAAAGCCAGCAAATTTATATTTTTCCTGAAAACAGACTTGAGTTAGTAATAGGCTTATTGTGTAATCATAATCAACAGGGAATATTTTCTACTGCTGATTTGTATGAAAGAGCATAAATGCAGTATTCCAATCACTGAAAATCAAGAAGAAGTTATTGAAAGTAGGAGTGTGAGGCATTACTTGTTTGTTTTAACAGAATTAGGGTGCTTTTAAATTTCACTTCAGTCTTTCCCAAGAGAGAAAATGTGACATATTAGTCTAAGAATAAATAGATTTTTAAAAAAATAATTAAATCAGATCTCACCACATTTCCTCTTATATATATTCTGGGTAAGAGATCAGTGTTTGCTTTAATTACCACCATCAAAGTAATTACTCCATTTGATAAGGTTAATTAAAAATAATTTAGTAACACTGTTTGCTACTAGAGTGGGGAAATAGCACATATATCAGCACCTTTAAAGGGTCCACCAGTGTGTGTCAGTCTGCTTCAGATGGCAGGTCCTAATTATAGTCCAGCCTACAAATGCATCAGCTTTACTGTATTTGATAGGCAAAGCTTTACTGTATTTGATATGCAAATCAATATATAGAGATAATTTAAAGAGTGACTCTTAGATGCTTGAAGAGCATTTCAATAATTTTTGGATCTGCTCCTAAATCTATTTGTTTTTAATCCAGAAGTTCCACTTTAGTTGTTGCCTAACCCTGTGAACCCTACCGTCCCTTAGGAGCCCTCTCATTAAGACAGATCTCTTAAGGCAGCTAAAGAAAGCTTTAGCTGTCTTAAGGCCTGCAGCTGTGCTTCCTTGCATGCTAAGATTGTCCATGGCCTGAGCACCTACTTTTCTGTAAGTCCTGCTGAGAGCCAAAAAAATGAGGCATAGAATGAATGTATCTGCAGTGGACAAACAAACAAAATAGGTCTGATTTACTCCCTCAGCCTCAGGTAGTCTAAAACTTACGGCTTCAGAAAGTGCCCTGCCTGGTGTACTAAAAACTATTTGTGGGACGGAAGGCAGGCTGCTCTCCTGCTCCTCCTAAAGTCAGGATTTGGTGCATAGATTCATCTTAAGATTATGGAGCAGAAGAGAGAATCAGAGGGTGTGTACCCAACCTAGTCTGTAGCAGGTTCACTCGCCTAGATGGGTAGGAGTGCTGGGTTCTCACCGCCAAAATTATTTGTTTTGTTATTAGCCAGTCAGTGCATAAATGTGTAAATTGTGCTTGAACAGTGAACCCAAACATTCGCTTTCCTGCAATGTATCCTAGCTACTGGTGTCCAACATGATGAATGCCTGACACAGCAATCTTAAATTCTCTTACACTTTGTGACAACTTCCCAAAGGAGTGCAGCATGCACCACCACCATGAGCAGCTATGAGTCTGATGATCAATTATTGCATTAGGAGACAGGACATGTGGGTATTAACCTCCTCAAAAGAAAAAAAATCTGCACCTGTCAACTCCTGCTGAGTGCCAAGCTATTACATGAAGTGCAGCTGCCATCTCCTTCGTTTGACAGATTTTAGAAGAGCGCAAGCCATGGTTACAGAATGTAGTTGCCATGAGTCTGATCTTATCAATGTACAACAGCTGTACTGGGAGCATTTACTCTAATTAGGCAGAGAAACACCTAGTTTCCTTTTTCCTAATTGGCCATGGTTCTGTCCTAGACAGCAAGCTGATCATTTCTGTGAGCAAAATACCAGCAAAGGCTAAAGCTGAGGCACAAAGACTGTGCTATTAACCTTGCTCGTCACAATCCACTCCTCTTGCTCATGACAATTATTTACTAAATTTAGTTACCAATAATCTATTTGCTTCTCAGCCTAGTTCTGTGAAAATAACTCTGATTAATTTATACACTTCCAGCCCAGTAAAGGTTTACCATGGGCCCATTTGCTTTGCCAGAACTAGGTTAAGCGGCAGCCACCCACACACATCTGAGAAGCCTCAGGGAGTTTGGGTGTCTCTAGACTGAAGTGACAGCTGATTGGAAGTTTTCCCCAGTGGGTTTTTGAACATAAGCACCTGAAATCAGTAAGTTAAGTATTACAATTTAAGCATATGATGAGTTTCACAGCTTTTTTAAAGTGAAGCGAAGATGTGGCTAATTACTTAACTCCATTCCAACAGTAGGGAAATAACTGGGTACTGCATTTGTAGCTCAGAAATGAAGACAAGAATGTTGCTTTAAAGTTCGGATTTTAAAAAGCTGAAAGCAAAGAAACAGTGTCCATTCTCCAGCTGCTGAACACTCCAGCTAAGTGGTTGTACCTGGGCATTGCAGGGACCTCTGACATCAGGGCTATGCACTAAAGTTGAATTCCTACTGACTGCATTTCATTTGCCTTATAATGATATTTGCTTGTCTTGGTCTTCGTTTAAATCTTGCCTTTCAGGAGCTTCCATGTTAAGGTGCTGCGATATAGAATCGGGTGGTACTTGGACTGACTCACACATCGTGGTTTTGACTTCAAATAAACACATTCCTCTTGCTCCTCCTAAAGTAAAAGTTGAACACAGTGTTCAACCGAAGGAAGGGCATTTGGCAGTTAGCTTTGTTAGGGTGATTTGACTCAAGGGGGCATATCCAATGAAAAGCGCCACAACCTTGAAAATGAAAACAACATGCATTTTAATGTGTCTGGCCTTTCCTCCAACTGCTATTCTCTTGCTTCATTTCACTAGCGTTCTCTTAAAACTTTTTTATTAGGAAGGCAACCCAATTACCTGCTACTTTATGAAACGTCTACACAAGGGGGAGCTGTTACACGCGAACCAGGGCTCCTCACGCAGCCTTTCCCGGACAAATCTTTTACAATAAATCCCACAAACTGGCAGCAGATGTCAGCTCTCCAGCTCCGACCAAAAGAAGATCCTTAAAATTCTGTCTTACCTCAGAGATTCCCTACAGTCTTATTAGTGCTTTCCTGAACCAATCATTTAATTTTGTTTTTCCTGAGTATCATCAAAAAGAAAATTCATAATGGTGGGATAGCAGCCGTGTGTGTTATTTGTTTGTACACAAGGAGCAGCTGTTCTAGGAGAAAACTACTAGCAATAGAGAGATGCACAAAGTGCAGAGGGGAAAACAAACCAAACAGAAATAATGGCAGAGTAGCAGGAAAGAAATGAAAGAGGGCACACAGGAGTAAAAAATTTGGGTCTTGTTCCATAGGCCATTATCTGACTTATCCAAATCATTCTTTTCTGCTTAGTTGCTTTAGAGAGGATAATTATAATTATTTTGTTTTGTGAATATTTTAATAATCTACTTGTAAATGCTTCTCTTTTTTTAATGAAAACAAACCTTCTGATTCATCAGAAACATGATAAGGAATCAGAAATACACAGAAAAACAGGAAAACATTTCATCATGTGCAGATCAAAGCAGCTGTCCTCCCCTTTACTTTCTCCCTCCACACACCCTCCTGTTCCTCAGAAAGGAAAGAAGTCACAAGACGGATAATCCTTAATCCAGGCTTTTCTCTATTTCAGTAATCATCAATAAGTTCCATAGCTCCAGGAACTTTGCCTTTCCCAGGAAAAAGAATCTGGAACTAACAAATTCCCCATCATATAATAAAAGGATTCCTTAAGGAAAACAATGGGAATGTCATTGTGGGAAGCATCTAAATTTAGGCTGATCAAAATAGTCACATTTAAGCGAGTGAAAATTTTTGGCTTGCTTATCAGTCAGAGTTGGATTAGGAAGCCTTGTGGCTGGCATAATTTTTAATGTAAAGTCTGTAATATTCACCTGGAACTCTGATGACAAGTGTCTGTTGTTCCTCAGCAGTTCTGTTCAAGAAATCAATGACACTGAGCAATGACCTCTTGTCATTGGCTTTACATTCTCAGTAAAAACAAGAGTTCTGATCCTCGATCCTATCATGTCCTATACATATATAGTCCATCTACAGAAGTCTCCTGCTGAGCTGATGAGGCTAAAAGAATTGCATGCAAGCTTATTCCTATGCAGGATTATCTTGTTTATGTATATGAGTGTTGTATAATGGAGAAATGTGACTTCATATAATTGGTTGAGGAACGAAAGAAATCCCCTGAAGTTTGTGCTTTTTCTGCCTAAATCCAAATTGATTAGAGTTTAGGAAATTATAATTATGTCCCCTTTCAGTCACTGCCTTAATCGTCCCTTTAAGAAGCAAGCAATTACAACGTCACAGTGGAATCCTCTGGCAGTAATACACAGAGTTCATGTTAGCCAAAGAGTATGGCTAACAAACACTGGCACTGGCTACCCACAGAATACTTTGTGTGCATTAAATGGATGCACAGAGCAATTTGCAATTTTTTACAATCAAAGCTAGGAAATTTCTATAGTCTACTTATCAACAGATAGAAATAGAGATAAGTGTGGATTTAAGAAGACCTAGGCTCATTCCCTCTTCTCTCATCTCTGAAAAAAAAATCCCCTAACCAATTCACAAAACAGGAAATACCCTATGGAATTAATTTGAATTAAGGACTACAATGTGCCCTCATTTTAATCCAGGCAATCAAGTTAAAATCAAATTAACAAAGAGAAAAAATTAGGGCCCAAATGTTCTTTGAGTATTTTTTTAATTAACTCTGTTTTCATTATTTTTTTGCAGCTGCTTATATACCTTCAGGTTCTGAGTAGAACTGGAGGGAAAAGAGCTGAAAAAAATGATCGTTCTTACATAAAACACAGCGATCTTCCAAGTTGTTCTCTGCTGGAACTTACAGATCCTAACACATATTCTCTTGTGGGTGGGGAGCAAGGAGAAACAGAGAAGAGGAAGGTTTACCTCTTTAAAGGAATACCTCTTTAAAATTTGACGTGCTTTCCAGAGTCCAGCAATTTATAGCCGAGTCATAAATCTGTGTAGAAACACCATGTAAAGACCTATTTTTTTCTAGTATTTCTTCTTTTAATTTTTAATTACCTTCTGACCACAGTACAACTAGTCAGTGTGAGAATTACAGAGCAAGTTTGAATGCTTAGTTGGCACTCACACTGGGATATCAGATGTTCTTATATCCTTTGGGAATTTTTGGCCTTTGAGGCTGCCTGGAAAGAGTACACTATTGAGAATTTATTTTCAGAGGTTCACATCATTCTGAAGAACTGCAAAGAATTCATTACTTTGTTTTTTGGGTTTTTTTTGCTTTGAGTGAATATTAGAGAGGAATGCTTCTAGTTAAATCAGTTTACTCATTTCTCATTTTAATTATGAGCTTGAAATATTCTCATTATTTCTGTTAGAAACTTCTCTATTTCTATCTTTGCAGAAATTCCAAATTCTGCTACACAAGGTTTTGAGCAGCCTGCTCTAGTATACCCTGCTTTGAATGGTAGGATGGAGTAGATGACCTCCAGAATAATTTACAGATGTTTATTAGTCTATGGTTCTCACTGAAGCTCTTCTTGATAGCCTGGAAGTCTGCTTATGGGCAGAATATACAGCAAGTGCTAATGATATATTTATTCACTTATTCAAAACCCATTCTACCATTTCCCTTACCTTGGGACAGTTTTTCTATAAAATCAAGACTGATATTTGAGGAATTTAGTTTAAAACTTGTTTATGTTTAAGTGGCTGCAGGACTCTCACTGTTCTGTTACATCATGCTGTGCTCTAACTCCACCCTATCCTGCCCTGGTCCAGTCAGAGTTTGTAAAGGTTTTCTTTCCTAAACACCCAGAGTGTTTACAGAACTTAGAGTCTTCCCAGTGACAGGCAGGTGGAGTGTCAGCACATCAAAAATACACCCAGGAATTATTGGCCAAATGTCCTGGCTAAGGACTCTTCATACTTGGTACATGTTGCCAGCACCTGCTTCTGGGGAGCGATCTCCCTGTGGTCACACTTCAAAACAGGTTAACAGTGCAGTGCAGATGTGACTTAGAATTGCTCTTAGAATTTTCCTGAAGTCAAGAGATAAAACCAGTAAACCTTACATTCTGTTCCAGCAAAAGTACCGTAGGAAAGTTTTTCTAAGAGTTCGTCATCATGGTTCCTTTGTTAAAGGCAAAAAAATAGCTACATATGTTAGG
>VWYO01024403.1:131642-147705 GCA_013400275.1 Rhadina sibilatrix
AAAAAAAAAAAAAAAAAAAGGGAAATTTTGTTTTCTAATGTTCTTATAAAAATACTGTGTGTTTCAGGCTAGGGTTAAAATCCTCCACTGAAGCAATGATCAATATTTATTAACAAGGGGGATTAAACAGAAGTGTAGAAGAGCTCCCTTATTTGGAGGTTATTTGGAGAAGTCCTACCTATCCCTCTTAACCTGGCTGTTGTTCCACTGTGTTAACCCTCAGCACCTGAACACTTACTATTTTAACGTGAAGAAATGGTCATTATTACATTTTTAGGCTAAAATGGTTCTTTTTCCTTCCTATTATTTCTTCTTCTTGGTGTTGCTGGTAATAGTGGCCCTACTGCTGTCATACAAAAAATATCATATTGAAGTGACCTTTGACATTTCATATTCTGTTTTCTGTGACAGTTATGCTTTTAAGGAGCATTTGTGGGTAACTCAATAATTTCTGGGTAACTCAATTACTGATGAACCTAAATAGACTTCCCTTGTTAAAGAAAGTGGGTCATGCTAATGAGGTCTGTCTGACTCTCTTTAAAAGCAAATAGACCCTGCTCTAGAGGAGTACTGTGTACTTACAGTGAGCAGTTTGGTATGTGATGTCAGTTCTGTTGGATGCCTAACTTAGGACTGGAACCCTGTCTTAGTAAAAACCTTGGATAATGACTGTACTTGATGTAGCCTATATGATGGGATCTACACTGTGGCCATCAAGTATTTTTCCATAGTCACTGATTTTTATTTTGAGTTTAATGTTTGATTCATTTAACCACTCTTAACATCAAATTTCTTAAACATGAGGGAAAACAGCAGTTTTATTACTGCCAAGACAGGAACATGAATGATAACATGGTGAGTAATAACTGACATACTCAGCCATTCCGTCTGAAAAATTATTGCTTTTAAAGTAAAATAGAGGGTAGCACTTGCTGGAAGGAAGAATTTTGCTGGAGAAGTAAGGAGACTGGGAGGGGATATTGTCTTCCCCTGCTCATTTTGAGAATTTTGAAGCGAAGTTATTTCCTTACAAAGAGCAGTATTTCTGCCTCCTGGAAAAATCCTCTGCACTGACCCCATCCAGCCCTTCTTCAGTCTTGCACTGTGACCCCCTGCGTCTCATTCATTTGTTGCCATTTTTCTTTCTGCTTACTTCATTTTACCACACAAGTCTTTAATTTTAAAACCTACAGAAATGTGGCTTTGTTTCTAAACACTTCATTCTTACTTTTGTATAGCTCTGTCACTTGTCTTAACTGAAGTCTTTACCTCCTTATATTTTCTAACCAGCTCTGACTGTCTCAGAAACCCAATTCTTCCATGTATCCTCTATGAAGGACTGCAGATCTACTACTTCTCTTGATTTATCTTCTACATATAGGAAAAGGGATGAATGATATTTTCTGACTGGTAATACATGTATTCGTCCAAGAATGAGGAGATTGAATAGAGTCTTTGAAGTTCATCCCAGGAGCAAAGATTTTGTAAGAATTCAGGTTCACAGAATATTTTTCATTATATGTCACATTAGCCGTTTTAAAATGCAAGGTGGATATACTTTTAGTAGGAATTTGGACCATGTTTTCAGTGTATCAAGAATTTGAAAAACCCTTTTCCCTCTTACTACATGTATCCCACTGCCCTTATTGTCTCCTCAATAATCATGGAACAGTTGGAGAACAATCCCATGTAGGAAGAAAAAAAAAAAGGCAATTTCCTGTTCCAGTGTGAAGTATAAATGCAATTTCACTGTCTGCCTTCTTGTCTGTAGTAACCTCCTCAGGCTAAATTGAAGGACTTCTTGCTGCGAACTAGGATTGAAGAGAAAATCCCCTTCTCTTGCAGACACAGAGCTCTTTTCTAGGTAGCATACAATGAAGAAAAACTTGTGTACAAGGCCAGATGTTGGTGATTAAACTGTAGGAGGAAAATTACTTGGCGCATGTTTTTCGTACAGCAAGTTTAAGATTCATCAAAATCTATTGTGGTTTTTTGCCATACTTCACCTGCAATTCTAGGTCAATATATTAGAAAAACAGCAGATGCATGATTTGTGCAGTTAATGTGGCTGCTCTTCTGTCTGCAGCTGATGGTGTTAAGATAAGGTTCGTGATGTCCTAGCATGTAGTCAGTGGGAAGTTCTTAGAACTCTTAAAATAGCACCAAACTCCCTCATCAAATCTGCCAGACAGAAGTTTAACTGTTCTGTGCTTCTCTTGAGTGTGGGGGTCATTTGTGTTACAGATATTTACAGTGGAATTAGCATATCAGGAGTCCACAGAGTTTGGGGTCCTAATCTTTGATTGTGGCCAATATGAAGTGATTCAGAAACCGGTTAAAAAAAAAAAAAATAAAAAAAAAAATCTGTAATACTTAGCCAGTTAAAAGGCAAGCTGTGCTTCTCAAAAATTCTTCATTGTTCCCATCTTCATTACCTAGCATCCCTCACCCTAAACCAGAAGCAAGCAAAAACCAACCAAAATAATCCCCCAAACCCCCAACCCTTTAAATGGTGATCCACCATCAAGAAGGTTTAATAAAAGGATCTTCTCTCAGAAGACAAATTGACAACATTGAGACATCAGTTAGTGCTTTTCTTAGCAAACTTAACAAACTGTGCTGATTTGGTCTGGACTTCACATACTGCTTCTCTGTGGGGAATGTCTGTGATTCCCCAGAATCAGGGGAATATGGTATGGCTATGAAGAGGCTGTGCTCTTGTTCATAAAGGCTTAAAAAGTTAGGGAAAATACTGTTAGGTAACTCCAGGCTGCCTGACTTTTATCTAATATAATGGATGGCAAACCCTGGGATCTGCTGGCAAAATTTGGTGTTTTTTCAAAAGTACAGAGAAAATTTCATGCTTTTTCACAGCAATGTCAGGACAATGAAATGCAATTGTGTGTTTAAATTAAGATCAAGTAATTACGCTAAAAATATTCATTTTTAAAAATGTTATGTGGGAAAAAGTCACACAATATACCCAGTGCACTTTACATGGGGTGTTCAACTGTCATACTACAGCACTGACTTCACCAGGTTGAAACTCATACTCTCATTTTAACTTGCACAATTCTTACACTGTGCCTTCATATAGGCTTATTCTTCATATTCTTGTCTGTACTCCCTTATATGGCTTTGTGTCATTTCTTGTCACTTAGAAGTCTCAGGTTTCTCTTTCTGACTTGCATTTCAAATTATTTGAATATTTGATATTTTTCCTATTTACCAGTGTTGTCTTAAATACTGGATGCCAGTGGTCTTTGCGTGTATAAATTGGTCATGCCACCTGCTCAAGAGAACAACATACCATGTTAGATTTCCTCTTTACAGTATTCTACTTCCATTCTGTCTATCCTCTACAACATCATTCAGTGAACTCTCAAGTTTTTAGTAGTTTCTAGCATTTTTAACTTCAGGATATAGAGTCTTTTAATAGACACCAGAAGACTTAATTTCACTACCACTTCCCCATGTACTTTGACTAGTTTATCACTTACATCAAGATTTAATCCAGGACGGGTCTTTATAGAATTGCTGTAGTTGATTTCACAGCACTCTTCTCTGTTTGCCCCCTTCTAGTGCCTACCTCTTCTCTGATGGTTCATACTTCTGTAATCCAGGTGTTTTTCACCTGTGTATCACATGATATTCCATTCCACTTTTCACAGCCCTTCACTTTGACTCTTTCCCCTATTTCAAATTTTAATATCCAAACAGAATCTTATTTATTTCTCTTTGGTGTTAATGAGCTTCATGAATGGATATCTTTATGGGATTTGCTGATGTTTTTATATCACTGATTTCCATAATTTAAATTCAATTATGTTTTTATTTCTTTTAACTCTCTGAATGATTTTACAGTAACTCTTTTATTCAGAACCCTAATGCAATGTATCATTATTTGATTAAATTGTATACCTTATTGCTAATTTATAAAAACATGCTGTCTTTTTCTTTCTCTTTCATTTTTGCAGAACAAAGTAAATCTGTTTAAAGATTTATATTATACAGTATCTCTTTAAATAGACAGCTTTCTCTTGGAGAGAGAAATCTTCATCTGTTCTGACTGGCCATTGTCAGCTGTGAGGTTTTAGACAAAAGTGGAGCAGTACTGCAGTGGTCTATGGTTTTCATCTCCCACTATAAGTCCCTTATTTTATAACTGGCTGACTTGTCTACTCTATTCCTCTTTATAGTTAATTTCATTTGTCATACCTAGTGCTGGAAGCCACCATCTTAAAGTAATTATTGACTCCTCACCTGGACCATTTTATCTCTTATTGCATATTGCTCCATTCTGTGGCTGTCTTCATATCCTTTTTAAGAAAAAGTAAAAAAAAAAAAAAAAAAAAAAAAAAAAAAAAAAAAAAAAAAAAAAAAAAAAAAACACCCCCCNAAGCCCTAGACCAGAATTTTTTCAACTATTTGCACATCATTACACTCATATGAACCAAGACTGGATTTGTACCAGGCTTCCAGCAGCAAAGATTTTTTTTTTTCTGACAGCCCATATGTGTCTTCCTTCAAATTATTATTCTCAATAAGTACTTTAGATTCCAGCTATTGGTAGTCCATGGCATCTCATGATCATCTGAGTGATTGCTTTTCTAGTCTGTCTGTGAAGGTACAATGTGGCAAACTTTATCTTAGCATTTTAGCAAACTCTTTCTGGTGAAAATCAGATAAATTGAAAAGAAGGTATAAAGTCCATCAGACTTCCACTCAATAAAGCCATCCCTATATATCAGATCTAGAGTTGTCAGCAGGCTGGAGTACTGGTTGACTGTAGCCATAAACAACTTCAAGCATAATGGCATCTTCTGTCTCTCCCTTTCTTAAAAAATACAAATTTTCTCAAAGGCAGTGAAATCCTAAATAATTTTTCTCACAGTTGAAAAATAAAAGAACAAAGACAATGGCAATGACCAGTATTTACATAAACAGTTGAGGTAAAGGGAACACAGAGCACGCAGGGAACTCAGGCAGTCCTGCACCTTGAGAGTTAGTGTGACCTACTCTTTTGGTCAGTTGTGTACCTCTGTCTCTCATGTAATTACAGCCCAGAGTGGGATCCACCTGGCCTCACAATTATTTCAGCCAGCTCTCTAACTCTTATGGGTGCATATTGTCAGGGCCCATGAATTTGTAGAGGCCAAACTCCTGTAATTGTTCATATACCAACTCCTCCTTCACTGAGAGTGGATCTGTGTTTTCATCAACCTGGATTTTTGTTTACAAGGCTTGGGACCCAACAATGCTGGTAAAGAGATGTAGAAAGTGAAGAGAAACTCTGCCTTTTCAGTGTTGGTGACTAGTTCACCTCCCCTGTTTAAAAGTGGGACAATAATTTCTTCCTGTTTCTGCTTGCATTTCAGCAGGTTAGCACCACTGGTGTCCTTCTTTGTACTAATTTGTCAGACTTGTGCTACCCCATGCCACAACATAGCAAGTAATACACCTACACAGGAACTGAGTAACTTCAGAGGCAACCAAAAACTGAGATAGATCACATAAGGATGAGAGCATTTAGTGCATGATGGATGTTCAGCTTACAGTAAGAATGAGATGCTCTGACTCTACTCTTTTCAGCTATGTCCTAGCTCTTGCGTATATGACAATATGATGAACATCTAAACCTACCCTCTTGGTAACCAGGGATATAAGTCTTAAATGCCAGGTAAATGATTCTCTTGTAGAATGCTGTCCATAAGGATCACTCTTCAGCTAGGGGGGATATCAGATGTAGTACACAGATGAGGCCAAGGTGATGATGATGATGGTGATTGAGTTAAACACACTTCTGAAGTTTATCCACATTTCTTTTTCCCATTCCAAGGTAAGGTGCTTGGATATTTATGAAAGGATATTTCAATGATTATCTAACATACTCATCAATATGTCTGAAAAAATACTGAAAAGAATGTATTATCAAAGAAAGCTTTAAGGCTTGAGCAGTTATGCATTAGATCAAGGACTCGGTCTCAAGTTCAAGTCAGAATTTACATGCATAGCCCCAGAGCTCAAGAGTTACTGAAAAATACTCCTTGTATTTTCTTTTTTTTTTTTTTTTCTCAAGCTCTTGCTGAACCTGTGCTTATTGACCTTCAAGGGACACAGCAATATCTTTCTTGCTCAGGCCTTGCCTGAGGGGTGATGCAATGACAGACTGAATTGTCATTCTGGGAATTTGGTTGGCATTGTGTCAGTTTTGCTTCACATCAATTTAGATAACTCTGGCTTATCGTGTGTCTCTAAGATGGCGAAGGTATATGATATATATGAAATGAAAACTATATATGTAAATATGTCCTGGTAACTCTGGCAGCAAAATTATGTAAATGTCAACTGAAAAGCTCTGTCACACCATGAAAGATGAATGTGTGCATATCAGGATTTTTAACTCTCTACGAGAGAATTATATTGCCAAATTTATAATATTGTCATATTACAAAATACATGTGCATTTGCTTTCCTCGTGTGCAGAAATACTCCTATAATGAGTAGAGATTGCAGGATATGAATGTAAGGCTTAAAACCTAAGTTACCTGGTAAACTAGCTTCTGTTACTTTTATTGATTTTGTCTGATAACCATAGTTGCAGAATTAAATAGTGTGACAAGATGTTATACTCATCAGGCAATTCTGGACTCAGAGGCTGGATTCATCATCAGAAAGCTTTGTCTATTTCTAGAAGAAAGTTTGGGAAAAATAAGCTATTGTGCAAAGATCAGTTCAAAAGCACCTTTCTTTCAGAGCCCCTTCTGGGTCCATGTTTCGGGTAAGGATGTAAAATTTGGAAGTAGGGAAGCCTTTACATCAGGGTGTGTCTGCTGTGAAATTCGTATTAAAAAGTGTCCATTTGGTCAAATTACATTATATAAACTTCTAAGAGTTTTACTGCTATGATCTTCAGCATGCTTAATCCTCTTATAGCTCCTACTGTCAGGAAAATCCGCAAATGCCAGAGGTTTATGTCCAAAAGAAGACAGAGGAGTCCTGCACTTCATTCGTATAAAGGGGGAGAGTCCACCGGGGCACACGCCCGCGGGGGTTTCCCTCTCGGGGTTTCGGAAGGCGCAGCCTCCTTTAATCCTGAACTCCCGGCCGCGTGGTGCCCTCTTCCTTTCCCCACTGGCTGAGGGGCTCAAGGCACAGCCTTCCCGAAATGCCTTCCACGTATTCCCCCTCACACCTACCATTTTATCCCAAAGCTCAGAAACTCAGGCTGTGCAGACCCTTGTCTGCTTCAGGAGCCAAGCTGCCTGGGCTCTGCAACAAACCTGCTGCCCAAAGTTGGGGGAGACACCAGGACCCGTTTCAAAGACGTGAACACTCACACGTTCACCCATCAAATTGTTTGCAGACATTAGCTTTCCTCTCACTACTGATGCCCAAACCACACGTTCATTGCTGAACAGAAGGAATGTGTATGACTATTCCCTGCCATCTCTGTTACAGCTCTGGAGTGCACAATTTGGAGCTACACAGTCACCTTTTGTTTAGATTGAAATACAGTGAAGCACTGAAAATTAGGGGGAAAAAAATCTGTGAGGATTTTCTTCTTTGTGTAGAAAAGAATCTGTAAACTAGAGGAAGGAGAGTGAAGAGGCTGGAAACTGACAGCTGAAATAGGTGTCTACAGGAGGGAGGCTGTGCCTGCGGGATGTGGTCACTTAACGTCCTTGAGAGAAAAGTGGCAAGTGAAAAAAGTCTGTCTGGGAAAAAAATGGTGCCATGTCCCTATTGCAATAGGAAGGAAATTGAAGGTCTGGTCAGTCAATCATTATTGACAGGGCAGGGAAAATAAGGAGGGAAACCTGAATGGACTGCCATGAACAAACTGATAGGATGAGGAGACAAAGTAGGAGTTTATGTTTGGTAAGAACCATCTGATAGAAGGAAACAAGGAGCTGTGAGAGGAAGATCTAGTCTGATTCTAGTAGGATGTTGGCCACATGCCCAAAAAGTTGTCTGGTGGTTTGTCGTTGTTGTTGTTTTGGTTTATTTTAAAAAAAACAAATAAACCAGAATAAAAGCAGGGGGGAGAGTACTGTAAAATACCTGTGAAGCACTTGATGGGAAGCAATTAGCAGGCCTGCAAAGAGGATAGGAAGACGCTGACACTGCTTTTTCCACGAGCTCAAATGCTTGAGATATGTGTGGTGACTGACAAGTCCAACCCCAGAGATGTCAGCTGATTTTACACACAGCCTTTTCTGCTTTTCAACTTACTTTAAAAATGCAAGATATTAAAGATACTCCAGAGTTAAAAAAAAAGTTCTTGCAGATTATAATTAAAAAATAATTTTCTACTTATGAAACTTGCTTACCTCATTTTCTTGCCTAGGATCTCCATGTATTTTAGCATGAATCATGCTTGCTGGAAAAATACTCAATACTTGATTTTTATTCTGTTATTCAGTGTGTGCTACAGGGTTTATAAGCAACCCCAGGCTATGAAGAGTTGAGATTTTTACCCCTCCCTTTGTGAGCATTACAAACATAACTGCATTACAAACGGTAATGCATTTAGTATTGTAATGTGACGAGTTTTCATTATTACTTCCAGTTGACTGAGGGAAAGCTTATTCACAGAGATTGAGGTGAAGAGCATCACATGTGCTTGTAGTTGTACATCATCATGTGTCAGTGGCATAGTTTTTAAGAGCTCTCTGCGTTGTATAGCCCATTATGTGTTCAAAGCACAATTCAGTTCCAGCTGGAAATGCTCAGCTGTTGACCTGAGCAGACCTGGAGTAGTAAGGCAGGCACTCAAGAACTGAGGGAAAGAGCATGTAGTAGGTGCTTGGTTTGAGTGACTTGCCTGATGGTGCTCAAATATTCTGTATCAAAGAGAGGAAGATTCTGATTTCACAGAAAAGTATTTGCTCGGCCTAAACTCGAAACTGCTCTTTCTCCTCCTGCAGTCTCTCTTTTTTTTTTTTTTAATTGAACTATTTGCTTTCCATGTTTTTATTTCCAATGCTCTTCTTCTCCATTAAACATTCCTACTTTTCAGCAAAAAGCCTTCTTTTCAGGATTCATTATGTTTATTAAAATGCTACTTTCACTGTTTTTAAGACTGTGAGTAAATAAAGTGAACTATTGCTAAGATTTCTTAATGTTGAGGTAGTGCAGGAGACTAACATTTTTAAGGTTAAGAAAAGTATGGAACTAATAGCCTTGGGGGGAAAGCTGCAAGAAATTATAAATACAAGTAAGTGGAAAGCATTGCTAATAATCCCAGTTTTTGAAATCTGAAGTAAAAGGAAACACCATTAGATGAGAGAGACACCTATGATAAGAGGTGTCATTTTTGCCAATGTCTTGTCAGTTCAACTCTCATAAACATTCAGGAAATGCCATAAGGGAAGTTTGTTTTTTTGCCTCCAGAAAACAGCAAGAGTAAAAATCTTTAAATGCTTCCTGTTATATCCTCACATAAATGCATAATAAATTGTTAATGTTTTATATGTAAAACTACTTACTTATTGAAGGAAATCTTGACCACCTGATCAAAGAGTTCATTTCTACAGAAAGAGAGAAGACCAGGTAGAAGAATACAGTTACAGTTGTTATACACACACTTATTTTCTGCTCCTTTCTCCTGCTGTTATGCTCATCCTTCTCCTTCTCCTTTGAGTTCCAGCCTCACTGGTTTCATTCTGATACGTGATGGGCAAGGATGTGATGAGTCAGCATTATGTGGTGTCCTCTACTGGAGAAAAATGATGTTCATGTCTTCTTCTTCTTTCACTGCTCAGGATCTGTTAGGCATCATTTTTGTTTGTTGACATGCTTTCATATCTTTGTTTTGCAGCTTCACAATATGCCTGAATTTACTATATATGATACTTTATGTGATGTAGATACTATTTCTTTTCTCTGTAAGCCCTAACACCAGTTTTGTCAGTTTCTAGATCTGCATTTCTTTTACTTCTTTAAGCATTGGTGAGCTATTTACAGCCATGTGGTCTCCAGTGCCAAGCCTGTTGCTGCTACAGCAAAATCAAGGAAAGCAAAGCACAGGAAGGACAGGAAGAGTTCAAACAAAGGCAATCCAACAAGATGTAACACTCGGGGCTTCCAAACTTATAAAGCCTGTGGTCTTTCAAACAAAAGCCTGTTAGCTGTGGCAATGCTTACATTAGGCTGCTGAGATTGGCAGTACTGGATGGTACTGGTAAGGTAATTAAACCTGAGCAAAGAGATAGCTGATCTACACAGGAGTAATGCTGCCGTGAAGAGATGAGATTAACCAGTAGCCCTTAATTTTCACAAGTAAAATGTCTGTGATATAGATTTCTGTGTTGTAAGTTCATAATGTTTTCAAAAAGTAAAGAGTTACATTATGTTCTAGAGTGAAAATTAAGAGTCAGGCCTGTAATCCATGCATTTCATTTTCTTTAAGCCAGCACTGGATGCTTCAGAGAGCAGTGCAAGAAACCCCAAGGTGGGCAATTATGGACTATTTTGTCCACATGGAAGGCTTCTTCCTAATTCTCAGCAGTTAAAGATTTGCTTGTTTACTGATGCATGAAGGCTTATAAAATTTTATAGTTGGTTTGTGGGTTTTTTCTACCTAATATAATTGAGAATGTTGCCAGTTTTCATATAAACATGAAATCCACCTTAGAGTCCTAAGCTGTTGGCATCAGTGATTTCTGGTGGTACTTAGTACCATAGCTTAACTATGCAGGGTGATAAAAACTAAAATATTTTATTGTTTGTTTTCTTTGGCACTTGCTACATTTCAATTGCACTGAATGTATCATTGCTTTTCTTTAATTAGAGAAGTAACTCTTTATGTTCCTCAGTCACCCATGGACATTTGGGGAAAATATGTAGGCAAATTTAGGTTCTGTATTTATGCATCAGATTTTTCCCCAGTGGCAAATCTTTAATTTCTCAGTACTTTAGAAATACCTTCTAGTTACTAAGGTGTGTGAAGATAAAGCAGCACTGATTTTTTTAAAAACAAATCTTGATGGAGACATAGGGATTCCCATTTACTCAGTCGTTTTCATTGACTTTCAATATTCTCTCTCTCGTGTAAAAGTCCCTATAGGACAGTTGAGTAGAAGTAATGCTTTTCTCTAGGGTCATTTCTCCAAACATGCTGGGACTTTGGGAGCTTTCTACCAGAAGGTTCATGTGAATACTGATGCACAGTAGGTTTTCCTCCTCTCTCCTATCATATTAAAGCGTAATGAACTAGCAACAGCCAGCCTCTCTGTCTATGCAGGCATGTTGTTAAAATTCACTTAAAGAAACTAGGACAATATTGAGCATGGCAGTTCTTCAGTGGCCTGTAATTTAGATTCTAGACTACTTTTTCTTCTCTCTATACTGTGAAATAGTATTCCTACTCTGCTTTGGATCATCACTTTGCTTAACGGTTTATTTTAAAAGTTCTTTTAAAGCTTGTTTTGAAAGTTTTTTTATGTGGTTTCTTTGAATAAGCAAACATTTTTTATTCTAGTCCATTTCTTGAACAGCTGGTTTAGAACAGTTTCCTTTTCCTTAAACCATGCACTCTTTGTTAATTTATGCAATCTGGACTGTAGTGAAGGTTTCTGGTGGTTACATCCCCGTTAATGTCTTTAGAAAGCATTGTTATCCAGCCTTGTTTAAAGTGTATCCATACACAGAATTTGCTCTGTGAAGCATTATTTCAAGTCTGTATACTTAACATTTAACCTGAATTCCCTGTTCTACTTGGATCCTACTGCTTCCAGTTGTCTTGAAAATGGTGCTAAATAATTGCATTTGACCTGAAGAGCAGAAGGCTCTGAGGACACTTTATTGTGGCTTTTCAAAACATAAAGGGAGTTACAAGGAAGACAGACACTTTCTACCAAGGCTTTAGTGGGAGGACAAAAGGGAGCAATTTAAAACTGATGGAGGTAGATTTAGATTGGACACAAGGAAGAATTTTTTTTCATGAGGGTGATGAGACACAGGAACATGTTACCCATAGAAATACTGTCAGTACCAGATGCCCTCCAGAGATTTCCTCCAAACTGAATTGGAGGACATGAGACAGTATTCAGTAATTTTTGGTCATTAGCATACCTTCAGCAATAAAATGTATGAAGCGAAATGGAAATAACAAAAAAAATCCTATGCTCAGCAAGACCCATGTTAGTTTCTAGATCAGGACAATGTATTTCCCACAAATCACTAGCAACTAGTAACTTGAAAACTATTTGTGACATAAGAAACTATACAGCGTCATGTAAAGATGTAAAGAAAAGTGCTGCTGCTGCTGCAGTGTCATGGCCAACAGGAGAAAATGTATCATGTATAACTTCTCTGCTCTTTATAGAATGCAGCCTTTCCCCCACTGAATGAATTTTGAAATCTAAAAACTGTTCGCAAGCTGTTTAATTTTCTGAACATGAGGGGTGAGATAAATGGCTTCAAATAATTCAGCAAGCCTTAAAAGAAAGCAGACCAGAAAAGAGAGTTTTAATGAAAAGATACTTATATTTAAAAACATGAGCAACCCTGCTTAAAAATTGTCTTGAAAGACTTTTGAAACCTATCCCCTATGCTTAGGACTTCATAATTAAAACCCTGAATTTTGTATTTCCAGTTTGGAAGATTCTAATAACAAGGAAGCTGTAAAGGTGTTGTTAAAAAATTATTTTGTCTTTGCTGAAACTAGTATCACTACAGACCCAAATTCTTTTCATAATTTTGTGGTATCATCAGACTGTGGAGGGTTGAAAAAGCTGAGGAATAATTAATATATTAATGGTAACTTTGAGTAGACTGTATGAGTGAAAGTACTTGAGAGTATTTAGATGAGACCTCAAGCCTTTTTTTACAGAGTTGGGTTATATTAATTTGTTACAAATTAACTCCCACAATAATAATGGTCTTGGCTTGCAGTTTTGTTATAGATAACATTGTGAAAATTATCCATTCTGTTCAGTGCTTTACTGTCAATATACTGGTGCTGAGCTAAGGGATACTAATAGATCAGAGAGTGTTGAGTACTTCACTGCCTTGAAATACATCTGATCCTAACCCAGATTTTCACCTGTGTCAATCAGTCGGCCCATGCTTATCCCAATGGGACAGATTTCCTGTCAGATCCATCAATTAGATATTGTATCATAACCGCATAAATCACCTGAGTAAATCAGACCAAGCCAGAATCAAATTCATTGTACCCATTACAGACAGATATCATCTAGTAAAATACATAATATGTCAAAGCTGACATCATTTTCACAGAGAAAAGAGAACAGCCCATCTATTTACTAAATGGAATCAATCAAGAGAGGGAAAAGAGAATTAAACTGGCATCTCTGTTATCTTTAGCAGAGGAAAAAAGACTTGGATGTTATATAGTAGGTATAGAAGAACTCCCCTGCAGTGCCCTGGTGATCCCTTGCTCCCATACAAACCTCTTCTGACAGCTGACAGCATCAGCAATCTCTGCCTCTTCCAGTCATGGCTCTTGAGCTGTGAGTTCAGCTCCAGCCACGAGCATTTCCCAGGCACAGTCTACGTGCCTAATCAACCTGCTATGAGCAGGATTGAATACATAATATTACAGAATAATATATGCACCTACACCTACCTTTGCCCAGTCTGGAGACAAACTCTCCACTGGAGACACTTAAACACTCTTGGCCCTCAGCATTTTTGGAACAAGGATGCAGCAATACTGTGAGATCATCCCTGCCCTTGCCTGGGTGATGCAGAGAATTTGGCAAGTATTAGAGCCATATCTCCTGTTTCACTTCCTGTGAGCATCTCTTCTCCTGAGCCTGCTGCCCTGTCCTGCTGGCCAGCAGCTCACCCTGCAGGGAGTGCTCCCCCCACAAGTTCTCCACATGCCTGACAACAGAGCAGGGGCATGTCAGCGATGGGGGCTGGCTTGGCAAGTGGCTCTGGGGGTCCCCCAGCCCAGCACAGCTCTTACTTTTCCTCTGCACAGGGCTGTAGATGGTTCCATGCCACTGCTTCTTTGACCCTGGGATCCTCTGTCTGCAATAAACAAGCACCACCTTGCTTACAGCTGCCACCTCCATGCTCAGCCACCGCATTGCATTCTGGCAGGTGCTGTCCTGTAGGGCCCTCTGGGCTGCAGCACCCTCTGACCTGGGCAGCCTCTGGGGCCCCAAGGGTCCATCTGTAACACCTCAGATTTCAGAGAGCTGGCCTCAGCCTCTGCAGGGCTGCCGCTCTGTGCTCCTGGGCACCACATTGTGGAGAGGCAGTTGTTTTCCCTTTCTTTTCACCACTGGTATTTCTGCTTTTCTGCAGCTGGTTGGTGTCAGGTCCTAAGAAATAACCTAAGCATACCTAAGTTTTAGTGTCAAAGCTGCCCCTTGAAAAAGCTTTCCAGGATTCTTATCAAGCATATAAAATCAACTGAGATTAACCAAGTCCAGATTTTAACTGGTACTTTGACTGTCAATAGTACGTTAGTAAATACTAATGAACAGCTTCAAATCTTCAGCTAAGCAGAGAATTTCTGATATATAAGTGATGGTTTGATATATAGAGTCATGTAGATTTCCCTCTACAGTATATTTCAAAATGTGTTGTAAGAGTTGGCAGAACTACTTGATACTTTACATTTAATAACATGCTACTTTTCTCCCAGTCATGGCTGTTCATTAGTTCCTTCTGATTTCACTGGAATATTACATAGTTTTTTTACATACAATATGTATATTACATACAATATACAAAACATTACACATAGATTTCAAATATGTGTGTTCAGAAATCTGCAGTCTCTGTGTCTCAAAAATAACTTCAGGGTACTTCTTTCAGCTTCCAGTGGCATACAACAGATCATTTAAATCTACTAGAGTGGTGTTTCTTTCCCTTCTAAGGAAAAGGTCTTATTGAAAAACTGAACCTTCTTAACCAGGAAAAGGAAGAAGATTAAAATAACTGACAGATAGAATGAATTCTATCTAAGTGGGTAGTTCCTCTTCTGCAAACAGACGTTCACCAAAGAATCATATAAATAATATTTTTCCCCCCTCATATTTTGGAGCATAAGGAAACCTAGCTGTGCTCTGACAAGTTACAGGTAGAACCATAGACTGGTTTTGTTTCCCCTCTGTGACTCGGAGCAGAGATATTCTGAATACATACAAATTTCTGGTATTTGTATGTATACCAAGAGCTGGTATTGTGGCAAAAAGTAATCATAGGATGGTTATCAGGGTATAGGAAACAAATACTGCAGAGGCTATAGATGAAGTGTTGGAAATTCTTAGGTTTCTGCATGGAAAACACAGGGAAAAAAATTACATGCATGAAGGTATCCATAAAGGACACTGGAGAAAAAAAATTGTAGAAGGATTTTGGAAAAAGATATGTTTAATTTGTAAAAGTTATTGTTATTGTGGTTACCAGACCACTCATGTTCTGCATTAAAGGATAAAAGGATACTGGGTCTTTTCCAACATGCTCTGTAGGGGTGTTACTTTGAGAGTAGGCTGAAGTAGGTTCCATGCCTGACCACACACCAGTGGAAGACAACACACATTGATCAAGAGAATATCCAGTTCATGTGTCCGGAGTGGGAAGACAGTGGAGAATAATTCTTTCATGTTTAATGATATTTTTGGTTTATGAACCTAAAGACTTTTAAAGGATTCTGATCTGGTTTCTGCAAGCCAGTGCTGCTTATGCCATACAAGCCTGCAGGATTTTGTGTAGAAAGACACAGCTGGCAAAGTTAGGAAGCACAAAATGCTATCCTTCTACTGTCCTAGTAAGGCCAACATAAGTGAATGTCAAATAGCTCAGATGATTACTTATCCTGGGGAGCCATTATAGGCAGTAGCCAGGATTAGGCTTTCAGCTGAGACATTGCTCCTGAGAATCGGAAAATGAGGGATTATTTAGGTGAAAAGATAATGGCTGAAAAAGCATTATGAAACCTCAGAGTGGGAGGAAAAAGGCCAAGGCTGGAGAGACAGAACTGAATAGATTAAAGGAGAATTGTTAAGATAAAAATGACATCGTAAAAAATATATACCTGTGTTACTAAAAACATACAGGACTATTAAAATGAAAG
>VWYO01024403.1:152410-162852 GCA_013400275.1 Rhadina sibilatrix
CATTGTCACAATATCCAGTCACTTTGTGCTTCACTCAGGAAAGGGCATCTACAGTACCATCTGCTTTGCACTAGTGGCTGAGGAGAGCTGCACTACCTCAGACTGAGTAGTGCTCATTTTGGGTGAGTACTTTACAAGGTCATCCAGATCCTGCAGGAGTGGGTAAAGAATGAAGAAAAAATACATGATCATGATGAAAACTGAAGAGGCTTTATTTTCAGTAGAGAGTGCCTCTGCATTGCAAAGGATTCATACAGATGGTCGTGAATGTTTGTTCTCCCTGAATCAGTTTTCATGAATATTCCATATGGCCACATTGCACAACTACTGTTTACTTGTGTTCATGCTCACTACTGAGAATCAGCAGCAAATTACAGTGACATCCAGGAGTGAATTACAAGAGAGGCCAACATTTAGGAAATAAAAAGCATTCATTGTCCTGTGTAATACTTATCGGGTATCAGCATGAAGATTCATGGAAAAAATCTCTTTAGCCTTGGATATGGTTTGTGGAGGACAATGAAACAGACTCCACAACAAAATAGGATTTTGTGAGCCATGAGGAATCTTTATAAGCCATAAAGGAGACAGCAAAGAGGCAATTTCATTGAAGTATGTAGACTTAATAGTATCTGTAATGTCAGTGTGAATTATTAGAGCAATTCTGGCAGTGTGGAAGTTAGAGGGGGGGAGCATGAAAATAGGAATGTTATAAGAATTAAAAAATAAAGAGTTGGAAGGCTTATCACTTGGACTGTAGCAGTTGAAATGATACTCTATGGAAATGTTCCTCCAGTTCAAAAGCATCTGTTGGAGTCATTCAAGATACATACTCAGACAACTAAAGCAAGAAAGAAGCAGTGCTTTGGGGTCAGACAAGCTGCTTTCAGAGCAGATTCCTTCCAAATACGTTTAGGGTTCAGTAGCTCAAGAAAAGTCCTGTCAAATTTTCCTCCTTAGGGAGTCTTGGAAATGAAAACCGTATTTGGTTTTTTTACCAACAGATTGGTATATCAAGGTCCATACCTCTGATACTGAGGTCAAAAAGTAATTTTTCATTTATCTTTACAATTATATTTAGAAATAAGTGAAAACATGCAAAGTAAAGTGACCTTCTTGGGGTCCCAGAGAAATCAACAGCAATACTGGGAATAGATACAACATTAGAGAATTAGCAGTTGTCTGCTTTAATTTTGGATATGGGTTTGAGTCCAAAATTGTAGTGAGAAATGCTTCAACTGTGGAATTAAGAAATAGTCTTCCAGGATTTATTCTTGGGTTTACCTCCTTAAAAAAATATATGAAATAGGATGATAAAGGATAGAATTATGAAAATATGTGTAACTGGTTGTGTCAAAATATGCAAATTGCAGGTTTTTCCTTCTTCAGACTTGGATGAAATTCCACAAAGACAGTGAGCATCGAGGACTTTCCTCATTGCTTACAGAAGAACAAGCTTTGAGAAATTCATGTACTGTTATTATGTGAGCCTTGGTTGTAGATTACAGGCAATCCTCAGTTTACTTAGAGCTGCACAGTCAATCTGTGCCACCATTACTGTGTGTGAGCAACATGCTAGGAAACATTCATTATATGATACATAAAATGCACCAAACAGCATGACATTATTTTACTTCCTAACAAACTGGAAGCTCCAGCTTTATAATCCATCTTCTTTCAGGAAAGGAGATATTTGAAGATGTCTAGATTTTGAACCTTTAACATTAAAACCATGTTTTGTTTAATCAAGAAAAGGGGAAGGTCAAGAAAGTGATTCCTCAAGCTTTAAATAAAGTATTAGAATGAGCAGGGAATTTTCAGGTTGGTCAAGGTGATGAGAAGATAACCACATCATGCAGTCTAGTTTGAAAGCAATAACTGGCAGAAACATTTTGCTTGGGATTGGAGAGCTTGGGACAGAAAAGGGTTGTGTTCTCTTTCAAAGTTTGGATGGTGGGGCAGGGAAAAAAAAAAAAAAACCAAACACGTGAAAACTTCCTGTGACTTATGTGGGTTATTTATTTTTTCTATTTGTCCCTTCAGGAGCCAGTAAGACACTGCTGCTGCATCTCTGATCTGGCTTTGCCCTTGCATGCTGAAGTCTGACACAATGCAATGGCAGATGATGCAGAATGTAAGGCTTTCTATGGAAGGTGTTTTCTGCAATGCCTGTGAGCTGACATTGCAGGAGGCAGCCTCCTGATACAAATATGCTTTTCTAGAATGAAAATAATTGTACATTTGATGTCACAGTAAACTTTGATCTCATAACGAGATGAGTTTAGCTTGGAGAAAATCTTAATTGTTTATTTTTTACTGTAACAGGAAGAAAGCCACTGTAGTATTAAGGGTTTATGGTCTATAATAAATGAATAAGTAACTAGGGTCCTGTCCAGAAGAAAAGAATAGTATGCCTACACTTTGGGTGCTTCTGGAAAGAGTTTATTAGGAAAATGAAGTTAGAGGCCAAGAACAAAAGGATGTTTCACAGGAAAACAGTGTACAGAGAGGCATGAGTTCCAGGCTGTTGTTTTTAAGGAAAGATGAGATTACATGTGTAGTTACATGTGTAACCTTGCAGACAGCTGGGGCCTGCTCTTGCTGCTAAAAAAATTATTTTAGGACTTCTCTATTTGGTAACAGAACAATGGAGTGGAAATTAAGAAAAGAAGAGTTGAGGATTATACAGACTATGTGAACACATTATTGATTACTGGAAATTTTCAACATCATTTCTAATGGGAAAGAGATTCCACACCTAAAGCACATCTCTTCATAAAAGTATTAACTTGAAAGAGTTGCTGCTACTTTTGGTTTTTTGTTGCTTCCTTCTCATACCTCAAGGGAAATAAATTAAGGTCCTCATATTTTTTTCTGGCAAAACTTCTTGGTTTCATTTTTCAGTTTGATTCTTAGCTTTGGAAAAAAAAAAAGTTTTGAAAACAAGAATCTTTTTTTAATATAAAAATGCCTGCTAGTTAAAAATAGATTTCCCTGAAGGAAAAAACCAAAACAACTCCAAACCATTTTTCAAAGGTCTTTGATAATTTCTCAGACTGTACTTTTGGAGAACATAAAAAGTAATACAAACTTGGAAAATAATAATCCAAGTTGTCTTAAGTGAATTTAGGTTGACTGGAATGAATTCTTGGGAGATTGTTTTTACTGCTTTCCACGACAGCCATCTGAAAATTAAGTTTCATTTTGCTATCAGCTTGTATATCAAAAATGTATATCAAAAACTTGTTAATTATCTGAAAGTTTAACATTGCTAAGGAAAAGGTTGATTTTCTTTTATGCTTCAGCCTTTTCAATGTCATTTGATAGCTGGCTAACAGAACATGCTCTCAACATACTGCTTGGTGGGTCATATACGTCTGTGAATGCAGTTTCTAGAGTTAGTGAACATAACACCTTGACACTGATAGGAATTATTTAATTTTTAACTTCCAAGTATAGACATGAAACTTCATAGTTAAGATTTTTTGGGTTTTGTGGCTGTTTTATGTAGTTAATACCATATTTTTAGTAGGGCTGTAGGAAATTCAGTAGTTATGTGTTTCTGCCATATTGCAGTGTTTGATTTAATTTTTTTTAAGCTGTCCATATTGCACACTGCACTATAGTACAGAGATATCCAATCCCATCTTTAATGAGCTACCCTAGCTATCGGAACCAAACTGTGCAGTGCATCAGAACTCAGTAAATTAACCAATGCATAACTCTGTCTCGTGTGGTTAGACCTCAGGCTAACTGCAAATGCAGTAAAAAGAATTACAATTGAAAGTAATAGATCACAGAAGGCAAAATCTCTATGGAATGAACAGTGCATCTCTAAAATCTGTGAGTGTTGGTGGATGTGAAGGAAAGTGGTATTAATGACAACACTATGTGCCAGGATGGTTGCTGTTAATGGTTTAGAATTTAGAAGTAAAGAAGAATTACTTGCAATTACAGTTACAACAGAGATACTGTTGTCTGTGTCCTAAAAGAGATTGCACAGGGATGCTGTGAAACAAGGAAGGAGGTTTCAAAGTCAAGATGTGCTGGTTGCACTGGTACATCGGGAGAGCTGGACTGATGCATGCATTTGCATGGTGATGGCAATTTCATGAAGGGTGTTGGCAATGGCAGGCATTGCAACAATGCTGGCTGTGGCACTGGCATGCTCAGGATACCATGCACAGAGATGCCATGACTATTTTTCCATGCACTTTTGCTGCACTGTCCTCCACTTGCCCCCTGCATCACTAGAAGAGATTATACATTTCTCATTAATCACCTCTGATGTGTACTTGGTGTCTTATTTCTGAGAATAGGTTTCTTAGAGGATGCACCATCTCCTGGCTTCAGGAGATTTCAAAGTATATTCACCAAATATCTTTCATATAAGAGAGAAATCTGACAGCCTAAACTGTAGCACCTTGAGGCTTGTAATCTCTATAGTAGAGAAATATTTAAAACATTTTGATCATCACTGTGACTCCTTTTTTATCAGCTCCTGAGTTTCTTATCACCATACTTCTGCTACAGGAGTATTCCATTGAAACAAAGGATTTTCTTGCACAGAAATATATTTATGTGAAGAATATTGACTAAGGCAAACAGCTTATTGCCTTCTTAATGTAAACACGTTATTACGTTCTAGAATACCAAAATATCCACTCCTGAAATCATGGACAGCCTTGCTGAAGGTTCATTTTGCTACAGAAATCTAATTCAATGTCTTTTGTCAAAAGTTTTCAATGTGTTGTCATAATCCACTGGGTACTGGGCACAACATTTGCTACAAGTCCTTGTCAGGCTGAACAAAGACACCAGTCCTCATGTTAGGGAACTCTTATGCTTCTGTTGTATAATCATCTTAACTCCAGCAACTAGCCCACCTCTTAGTCTCAGGAGTGCTGGCAAACAAGCCCTTAACTTTCACAACACACTTCACCAAGCTCCCAATCCACAAACTTCTCAAGTGTCAGCTAACAAGCCCTTGACATTTACAACATTTACACTTCAACAAGCTCACAACTCGAACAACAGCCTTCAGGATGGAGCAATGAGTGGAATATGATAGCCACATTTTGCCAAGATAAGGCAAGGGTGGGGGAGAAGAAAGGAGATCCGCAGTCCTTAGATCCTGCATTGGTCCTGCCCCGTGGATGGACAGGAGGGTGGGGAAGTTAAAGCAGGCACACTGAGAATGAGCATCAAGGCAGAAAAGGAAGTTGGCTCAGCTGACCCCAACTTCCTTGCTGCAACAGTCTGAATATTTTGAGACAAAACACGCTTATGCCTGGACCTCCACGTGTATGATTTTAACTCAAGTGGGTTGACTAAAGTAAAGACTAACACTTAATATTGTCTGGCAATATTGAATTGAAAATATTTGTAAGTTATCCTTCTGCCAGTGTGTTTTAAGTGGACTTGATTAATGTTAACAAAAGAAAAAAATCAATGCAATAACTGGAAATCAAACCATCCTATGAAGTTTATGCAACGTTGGTAAGTGAAGAATTGAAAAAAAATTCTGTGGCTTATCACAAGCTGTATTGGGAGACTTGCTGCATTTTTGTTTGTCATAAATTTACAGTTTATGATATCATACAATTCCAGTAAGAATGTCAGTCTTCATTTTCTAAAACTATGTTTTTCTAGAATTGTAAAATAAGTTCAAAAATCTGGATCTAAAAACATCGAAGAAAAGTAGCCCATCAAAACCCAAAGTAGATATATATTTTCTTTTATGTTCTATAAAAAGTTTCTGTTTAAAGTTTTGAAATCTCTAAGGCCTAATTTAAGACATTTAATGATATTGACAATAAAGGTTATACTAGTAGCTGTGTTGTTACCTCTTAGGCAACAACGAGCACATAGAGTATTTAGTTCTTAATTCTGTTCTGTGGGGTTGATGCCTTAGGTTTTGGGGGTTTTTTGTCTTGTTCTGGTGGGTAGTTTTGCTTTTGTATTAAGTGGTGCTGGGATTTGATCACAGGGCGATGGGGGCAGGGCATCTCTGGTTCTAGCAGGGGACTCGTGTCTTCAAGGACACTCTCCGAGCTCCAGGCCCTGAAGATAAGCAATGTAGAAGGCAGGAGGCAAGCAGGAAGGATGGAACACCGAGATTTGGAGTTGTTCATTGGACAATGGATGGGGCATATGCAAGTGGACTGAACCTTGTAGAAGGAGGAGAATCTTGTCACCCTCCCTCCTTTTGCTTCCATCTTGGAGCCATCCGGGCAGAGCTACTGGGTGGCTGCCGGGGTGTGGCCTTGAAGGCCTTATTAAATGTTCACCCTATTTTTATAACCCTGTCTGGCCTCTGTCTTAGCCTTTAAGGCAACAGGGTTTAAAACTAAAGGTTCCACTTTTAGCTGTACAGGAGTCCATATAAACATGTAGATTCTAAGGCCAGAAGGCCATGGGCACTCTTTTTCTAGACAGTTTTTCAGGATATACAAGCTTTTCCAAAACTGGGAATTAAACCAGTTTTCAATAAGGCATTGAATCTGACTTTAACATTTTGTGCAGTTGCAAATCCCCATCCCCAGATAAATTACTTCAGCTTTTAATTACTCTCATCGCTAAAAAATTGTACCTTGTTGCAAGAATTTATCTTACTCCGGTTTCCTGATACTGGATCTGCTACTTCTGACAGAATGCTTAAGAAGCACTACCCTGCCCAACTATTTATCAGTACCTGATGCATAAGCGACAAATTTTAAGCCAAGGCATAAAATCATGTGCAGGCTGTAAGCAGAGGTAAGCAGATGGATAACTAGGCAAATGAAGCTTGTAGCACACATGGGGAAGGGTAGGGAAATAGCACCCTCTCCAGACAACCTGTTCTCACCAATATCTCTAAGCTAAACAAACATTAAATTTTCTGGATGACATTAAATGGCTCAGCTTAATGACCGTGGAGACAGCTATCTTGTCAGAGCTACAAAGCAGGTTTTACTTGAAGGATGCCATACAGGAAAATAAAGCATTCCTTAGGCTGAGCATAACACAGACTTCCCAGAAAACCCTTCTTTTGGCTACTTTTCAGGTCCCATCCTCAGCCTTTTATTGCTTTGGCTCTTGCCTTACAGTAGGGATGGACCAGCTGTAAGTTAACAGCCAGAAGCAATTTTCATTGATCTTTCCTGCTCTTTGCAGCATTCCACTGGAAGCATC
This sequence comes from Rhadina sibilatrix, assembly GCA_013400275.1. Lineage (NCBI taxonomy): Eukaryota > Metazoa > Chordata > Aves > Passeriformes > Phylloscopidae > Rhadina > Rhadina sibilatrix. The sequence goes on from VWYO01024403.1 coordinate 159,584, forward strand.
CCCAGGGCACATTACTAATTTTTTGCCCTTTACTTTGGGACCATTAGATGAATGGTGTTATATAATTGCCATTTCTTCATCATTAATACAGTAATGGTGTGATGAATTTTACAGTCAAACAGTCTTTAGATCTTGCTATGGGGTAAAAAAAATCCTCCTATTTCAAAATGAAATTGTCTTTCTTTCCCCAGACCTATTGAAGAGCTTTGCTTCTGTGCCTTTGCAACCTAGTCATGACCCTCTGAGTTAAAATCATTTGGGGGAAAAGAGGGAATACAGCAACCCAATAACATGGCAAGCATTTTATTCCCTGCTCCTTGAAAGATAAAAGTCCCATACAGACCAACTAGCAGATAACGCCCACTTAGATCAGATCAGACTACAATTTTTATTACCACACAGGCTCTCCAGGCACTGCCTTGTTACATCTGCAAACTTAAATTGTTGTCAGGTTAGTATTAAGACTTTGGTATCACTATCCCACACTGACCAGTGCTTTCCCAAATCAGATATGGATACAGGACCAGAGTTAAAACAACCAGGGAACATTCCCTATCAGAGCTGGATAATGCAACCTGGTTTTGGAGCACAGGAGAACCTGGTCGTGTGCAGCTGGACTGAGCCAAGACACGCTTCTCCAGTTCAGGGCCAGAGTATGGGCCTACAGTTTTCCTTAAACATTCTTTAACTTGGCCTGTAGGTTGGTGGCTGTAAGGTGGGACTGAATGTCAGTGTCATGTTCTTCCTCTGTCCATGCTCATTTGGAAGAGGAGATCAGAGCTATGCAGGGTACAAGGCACTGGAGTTACACCTTAGTAACTGTGGAGAAGACACCTCTAAAGAGGCTATCTCCAAACCTGGGCAAAATAAAACTTCCTGACCTCTAAAGTGTGTTATGGTGCAGTGTGATGAGACAGCAACAATACCTTCTGCTTCTCCAGACCACGCTGCTGTTAAACTGGGCAGGATCTCCAGTTATTGTGAGGTTTGAAAGTAGAGCTATCAGAAACATAGATATCAGAAGGTAATTCCAATGTACACAGCAAGAGATCCCCTCTGTGTGTTGCTGAATTGTTGAATCTATTGTTGTTGATTTCTATTTATATGCTTTTTTTTTTTTATGGTGATGAAGACATTCTAATGATATGTACAAACATTACAACATGAAAACTCAGGAGAGCTGACTTCAATGTGTAAATATAATTTCATGTACCCTTGGGGCATACAGAATATCATCTTGTCTTCCTCATACTTGTCATGGGACTAAGGGCAGATGGCAAAGTGAAGATACTTGTCCAAAGTATAGGCAGCTGTCTCAATCAATACACAGCAAGTAACTGAGTCTTGGGTCAGTTCTAAATAAAAGTTCACACCAAGTGCTTATGACTGAGAATTATCAGGAATTACCAAGCCTTAGAGGAAGCCAAGAGAGGGACCACAGCAAGTGTAGAGTGTAATTGGTGCCTTTGACCACACTCCAGATGATGCCTGTCAAACAGATCTCTTATGTAACTTCTCACATCTGCAACATGTTTGTGAACGGTAGGGGCCAGCTGGACTTAACTAGAGAAGGAAATAATGCATAAAAGAAGTTGTTATTGTGTTTATTATTGTATTTTTCTTGCTCAGAATTATTTATCTTACAGTCTTACAACAGGCAAGATGTTGCCTGTTTCCCTTAATGTAAAGTTACAGTATTACAGGAAATAGATATGTTGCCCACTCTGCAGAGGTAGAAAGATAATTTGTCAATTAGAAATAATCGGCTCTAGGATGGCTTTTATGTCTGTGCCATTTCTGAAACCTCTTTAATGAGATCTGAGTTCATCCGTGTATCAGCTGAAGCAACAGATATTAACTGTCCCGTGTGTACATCTTGAAATGAGATGAAATGCAGTTTCTCTTGGAAAGCAGTGGGGAATTCTGAATTTTACAATCAAAACAGTTCTGTGAATAAGGGGTTTTTTTATTGTTCTTAATCTTGTATTTGAAAATAAATCTGGTGCTGCACTGCCAGGCTTGGGTAGAGAAGCTCTCTGTTTATTTCCTGAATGGGAATTACTTGGCTTGACAGCTTGACAGTTTCAGCCCTTGCCAGTACTCCTCAGTTTTGATGAGAGGAGATCACATCTAGTCCTGAGGAAGATGAAGGACATGTTAAAGGCTACTCAATCCCTGGCTTCTGGGTTATTTTATCCAGGTTTTTGAGGTCATGTCCTAGTGAAAGGTCACTTAACATGGCCAAAGAACAGAAACTCCTACCTGTCTGATGACCTACTGTCATCAGTTCTAAATGAGGTTTATCCCTGCAAGTGATTAAACACCTTTACTGTGGCCGGTCTGTTTTCTAATTGGAGAAAATCAAGAGCTTTTCTGTCTTGCTCTCCAAAAGCAAGGCTGAATGGGTATTACTTTAAGTAGAAGTACTAAAGCTGCCACTGCTCACATTATTTTTTTCCTGATTTAGGGACAGAAAATACCTTTTCCTTGCATTTAAAAAACCATAATGTATTAAATATTAAATCTTTATATTTCCTAAAGGTCTACATTTAATTTTTGCATGTTTTCTATGCATTGCCATTCATTATTAAATAAGTTTAAATTGTGCAGCAACTAAAATTGAGCCAAATTTAAAGACAGGAATATAGGAATTGAAAGGCTTCCTTAGCACATAGGCATTTTCTGGGCTAGTTACTTTATTCCTGATCATTCTGCCTGTCACTAAAAAGATGTTTGCCATCTCTGTCTGAGAGCTGGCTTGTCATGCTCATAGTTCCCTGAACACCTCACTGTAAGTGATTTTGCCATATTTATCTACATGTTGCAAGAAATCCTAAACTGTAAAATAATATGTAGAAGGATTTTCCAGAGCAGCCTTCCGAGTGAATAGCCTAGTTAAAATAATGCATTTTAAAGCTTCAAAAATATTTCCAACAAAACATTAGAAAGTCCAAAGGTGAATTATGAGCTTACATGTACTGCCACTGTTGTACTCTCAGCAAAGGGCATTACCATGAAATTAAGACAAACACAGGAAAGTTTTGAAAGCTTCCTCATTACCTGTAAATGTGGAATATCAGTAGAACACTAGAAATGTAATAAGTCTTGTATGACATTTTTTAATTTGGATGCTGAACAGTTCTTCATCTCTGTTTACTGGTTCCCTGGTGCCAAGGGGAAGAAAGTCAGCCTGCCAAGTTATGTTCCTTGATCTCTCTAACTCACTGTAAAGCCTCCACAGGGTTATTAATATATATATATATTTTTTT
>VWYO01024403.1:162890-311242 GCA_013400275.1 Rhadina sibilatrix
TTTTTGCCACCTGTTTAATGGAGATAGTCATTATCTACTTCTTATTTGATTTTCTGAGATTATGACATTTGTGGTAATGAATCTTCATAAACCATATCAAATTCATTGTGATGAGGTACTGTAAAAAAGGCAGTGTATATTAAAAATCTCATGTATTTACCCTTGTATAAGCTGCCTAAAACTGCCTCAAAGACTGGATGATGGTCTCACTCAGTTTAGATTTTTAGTTTGGAAATGCATAATGTCTGCAGGGGAGTAACTACTGGTTTCATTAGCATTACATCTACTAAAAACCATTGGGAGAGAAGGGAGACTAAAGCCACAGTCTTGCACATTCCTGCCAGGATATCCAGGAGCATAACTGTACATCTGCAGGCTAGTGTTCAGACAGTTAAGGATTTAAAATATTCAACCTTTAAAATCAAAATTTTGTATCAGTCTCACACACTCACTCTTCTTGCAGTTTCTTTTCCTACCCCTCTCTATTTCCTCTTTAATGTGTGTTGACTTTCTTTTGTTTTTTTCCCCTCCAGTAGCATGAGAAATTTTTTTTTCACTTGGGACTTGGAACACTGCTTCAGGGTGAACTTATGGCCTTTCTTGGCAAAGGATCTGCAAGACTGAGGAGTGTTCTGGGGAGACATTCATGTCACCAATGAAATTCTTATGAGATTATATAAGATAGTGTGTGAAAAATGCAATAAGGATGTCACAGCCCTGCAGTACAACAGAAACAAAAGAAAAGGGATTCTGATAGACAGAAATACAATTACATAGCACTGCACCAGAAGCATGCTTAATTAGGGAGGAGAAAATGGATTAGCAGGTACGTTTCCTTAACTAACTAAAACTATAATAAAATGTGTTCCAGTTTCCTTTTTGTCCAACTCAGCTCTTGTTCAACAAATCAGTAGTAGAATTGTCTTAAAATGTTCCACGGATATTAGATCCTGTCTACACTGAAAGATAGGTAGACTATTAAAATATAATCATTCTCCTAATTGTGGAGAATGGCAGTAGTAGAAGGAAATTTCTTCTCCTTTTTTTACCTCTAATACAAGTGATATTTTTCTTTAGGCAAAAGAAGCATATTTCTTCTTTTACAAGTTGCAGAAACTCCAGTGACTTTTTTTCCCCCTCACTTTGAGTTGTTCAGTCATGATTGGGCTGCGACTAAGAATTTAGAAACCACGGCCTGTTTTGTGTCTTGTGTTGCAGCTACACTGATAAGGAATTAGGTCCTTTTGTCTTCTCTTGGAATAAGAGAATGTGTACAATAATTGATAGGTTTAAACAGCCAGATATATAACTATCAGAATGTGGCTCAGCAGCTAATCCAAACCCATTATTTTATTTTATCCTCAGAAGGATATCCTAGCAATCTCCTTTACAATATTTTCTTTTATTCACCTCACACCCGTAATTCTTGCATTTGTTAAAGAGGTGGAAATATTTCTATGCACTCAGCTTACACACATGAACATGCTTCCACCTCTAACAGAGTTTTCCAGCTATCTCAGATCCAAAAATAAGAATTTTTTGGGGTCCTTCATGGTCTTCATAGACTTATTATAAGGATTTTCATTTAGTAGTGTAAGAGTGACTCTTTTTTTTCTGCTTCACACACATCTGAAATTTTATCTAAAGTTAGAGCATCTATTATTCAGCACAATCTGTTTTCAGTTTGAGCTTTTCAAGAGCATATACACGAGATAGTATGTTCTTCTGTTCTATTGTATTCTACATATGAATTCCAGTTCCTTATCTTCAAATCACTATCTACGGTATCTTTTAGAAAGAGTGTAAGGATGAGGAGAATAAGTGGGTAATTTTGCACATAACATTAAATTTACTGATAGTTGAATCTCTTTTGTAAAAGATACAAGAACACTACTTCATTGAATAGAATTTCTGAGCTTCCTTTGGTGTACCAGCCTATAATGTTATGTAAAGGGGATGGTAAAAGGGGATGAAACTGTACTTAAACTTGTAATAAAATTATTTTGTGTTGGTCATTTGTGTCCTCTTTAAAGGACCATAAATTCTACTATGATGAATAATTTAGACTATTGTGTTAATTTTCATGTCCAGGAGGCATAATTTATGGAATATTAAAAATTAGTGCTGCATGGGAAATTTGCTTAAATTCTGAGAATGCTTAGCAGGAAATTGTGTTTTTAAAGAATGATAAAATATGATCTATTATGAAAAACATCCCTCTTATTTACTGTCACAAGGAAAACACAGTAAGCCACAGCCAGTAGCAGAGCTGGATACTGGTGTTTGAGAACCATTGAGTTTAGAGCTTTTAATCTGCTTGATTACCTCACTCACACCCCAGTGTTCCTTTCCCTATGGCTTTACTTCCCAATAGTTTAGGTTATTATGCATCAGCCATAGGGGAGTTTTAGATGCATTTAAATTAAAACTATTTCCAGGTAGAGTGGAACTGTACTTGTAATTTTTTTTTGTAAACCCAGGCAGAAGAAGTTCTGCATCTGATCTTTAGGAAGTTATCACCATGATATAAAGACAGTAGTGACAGCAGCAGCAGGACAGTTAAATTTTTCCTGGTACAATGCAAATACACCTTTGGGAGATTATGCATAAGGTCAGGTCTTGTTTTAATTCTTTCAGATGAGATGACTGAAGTGTAAAGTGAGAGAGGACTGAGCTCAGATGAATGCAAAGATGGATTGTGAACATGAAGTAGAAAAAGAAAATTATTATTTTGGATGAAAAGATTAGTGTCAAAGATTAATTTATACAAGCTCTTCATTTGTATAGATACTATTTTCAAAGCAGATGATTAATATGTAAAGGAAATAACCAAGGTTATGAAGTGACTTTTCACAGCACAAAATAAACATTAATAGGCAGTCCTCCCGAGAGAGAGAGGTCAGCGAAATAAGGATGGTGGGCAGTCAAAAAGAAATGACATACTGCCCCAGAAAAGTCTTCTAGGAAAAAGACAGTCAAAACAGCAACGTTGTCACATGACTCTGCTTTTTAGAAACCTTAACCATCAAGTGCCCTGGAGAACAGCCAATGGGGTTATCCTTTTTACAACATTGTTAAATGGTGCAGTACAAAAGCCCTGAGGATGCCCTAAAATGAAGCTATTCTTGCCTTTGAAGCATAACTTAAAGCAAAATACGCACATGCACACCCCATCCTTTAAATAAATAAGTAGCCTGTTTTTCCATTGCTTTTCTTTATTTTTTTCTTACATGATCAGGGATAGATTTCATTAATATTGAGGGATGGTTCCATGTTTGAGGGATGCAAAATTCTCCTATTTCTAATCTGTTTCCCCTAAAACTCTGTTTTGTTCCCCTTCAGTGTTTTTCCTCCCTCTTCTTCTACTGTACTTCGTCTTAAGACAGTTATCTCATTCATTCTTTTAATTTCTAATGTCTGTCTTCCATTTATATGGGTAACTTCCTATTACCCTTTTTTCTGCAGATGATTTCCTTATTTTTGCCGTCCTTGACTGAACCCTTTTAGGTCTCCTCATCTTTCTTTGTCCATCTTGTGGCTTTCCAGTTTTTTATCCTCATTACCTCCTTCTCTCTAGCCTCTGGCTTCCTCATCACATCTTTTGTCAAAAATACTCCATATTTTTGATAGATCACCACTTACTTCTTTCTTAATCCTATCCTGTCATTTTATTGCTGACTGAGATTGGCTTTCAGCTCATTTACCATCATCATGAAGTGATTTGCCCTAGGGCCCGAGCTCACAAAAAGTGCCATTCCAGGCAGAAAAATGGCTGTGTTGAAACGTCTCTTCTTGCTAGCAGAACTGCTTCCTTCCTCTATCAGTTTCCTGTGTTGATGTTAGCTGTAAGTATATGGTACTTTATATTATACCTGCAGAGCCATCACCAGTGAGAGTAAGTAGAACCCTCTGCAGTAAACAGCGCTGAGACCACTGGGTCCAGGCTGGTCAGACAGACCTGAGAATTCATTCTGGTGTGATGGGATGACATATGTCTTTCTCCTGGCCTCTTTTGGCTAGTTATGCTCTTTACTGTTAGTTGTAATGCAGGGAATGAAAAAAGACTTTGACCTGACTCTGATCATCATTAGCTTTGGAAAAGAGGCAGGTTAAGAAAGAAAATCCTCTCAGCGGCACACTGAGTACATTTGGAGTCAAGGAGGCATGATAAACAGAGAAGCCTACAGCAGCATTTTTTATACTGTCACTTTTCAGCACAGAATTGCAATTTAATTACTGCTACACCCTTTTGACCTAGGATGGCTGTCTTTCTGCAGTATTGCTTTTGTGCCAGCTGGAACTGGAAAACACAGGTTGTCCTTCAGGCCATTAGAGAGCCCTGTGATAGAGGGTCTGGGACCTGCAGAGTGTGTCTGTCTTTTGGAAAGGTACACTGGTAAGATACTGTTAGAATTAAAGGAGCTCAAATTAATTCCTGTGGCTCTTCCACTGAAGCCTCCAAACCATGAAGAAATGTACAGAGAGTTCATGAACAAGATGATTAGCAAAATGATACCGTGAGAAACCTTGAACCATTTCTGAGAGGAGCATGGTTTATGCAGGGAGACAGAGCTGTTGTGGGATGCATTTTATGAATTCACCCAAAAGAGATGCTAATGCTCTAGTCTCTGACCCTCAAACGGATCCCTGAAATACCACACCCTGCTTGGTGGCCAGCTCTGGTGAAACCATGTCCTTTCTCATAGTCAGTAGCACAGATAGACATGTGGGGGTTTTTTAACAAGGACTGCAGTTCCAGGTTCCAGACTCAGTTTGAAAAGTGTCCTATAGCCAAAACACAGCAGGTCTGGTTCCAAAAAATTCAGCCAGGTTTCTCACAGTTGCCACAGCTCTACAGTTATCTGCACATGCATAGAACTGAGCATGGATGTATAATGACAAAAGTCTCCAGCACCCTCCACCTACCCTGCAGAGGTGCCTTTGAAAGCACAGAAGAAACTGCAAGATCAAACAGAGTGAGCAAGCACCTGGCTGTCCTATTGCAGATGTCTGTAGTGGCAAGTGCTGACATCAGACTCTAGCTTATCTCCCGTATACATAATGTGTGAAAATTTCTGAAGCATTAAGTGGACAGGAAATGGCTCCCAGTTATATTATGCTGCAATTCACTGTCCTTCAGAGAAGCACAACACCAGGAAGGATGCATTAGCATTGCACTGAAGTAGCTTCCTTTCTCCACATATTCTGCTGCACCACAAGAAGAAAAAGGGGTCGAGTGAATAGCTCATAGTATTTAATAATTTTGTATTGAGTACCTATCCTGCTTTAGATTAGGCCAAGTTGGATCTGCTGTGGTTTTGAAGGTTAACTAAGGACACCTGATATTCATCTACTTTACTTGACAAGCATCTTCCTCAGCTGCAAACCTTCAGGTGTGAAATTACCTCCAAAATGGACTTCATGATTGTCTATTGCTGGCTCATTTTAGAGTACACCTCAATTTGCTTCAGACAAATTTTATTTATAATTGTTAGGGCTCTTACACTGTGTGTTTATCTGCTCTTGGTTGCACTTATCCATTCATTATTTGTAGTTCATTAGATGACAGCAAGTGGTTACATTTTCAGCAAGATTTGCTTTTATTTTCATATTTAGATGTTTTAGCTTGTTATCTTTGTTTTTAACATCATGATTTTCCTTGTTATTGTTTTGTGCTTAGAATCACAGATGTTTTTATGAATGGGCTAAATAAATTACCTCCCTGGCACTTATTTCATTTTTTTTGGGCAGAAATAACCTTGGCTCAGGATGTTCCAAGGATTATTGATTACTGGAGCTGTGCCTCAGGCCATGAGCTCCTTCAAGCCAATCATCAATGCCCTATGTCAACAAATATTGGAAAAATGGTGAATGCATTTGCTCTATTCTCTTAACACTTTTGGAAAAGTGTAAAGTGCTGGGAAGAGTGTCTAACTAAACTAGAGGATTTAGGGAGAGAGTTCTAGGTGAAAAGTCACTCTGGGCCAGCTGAGGAAAAAAGTGGCTTAGACTTTCACCTGTAAGGTCAAGACACTGTTAAGTATGAAGTAGCAATCCTTAAAGACAGCATAAAAATTTACTCAATTCCTTTTGTGTTCTCTGAACGTTCCAATATCTCCTACTTCTTTGCCTGAGAGAATGGCAGCATGTATTTCCCACTACAGGACAAACTTTGAGTTTTATTCCTGTATTCAGTTGCACTTAGACAAATTTGGCTAGTATTAGTGAATTGGGGAAAATATAATTTCATCAGTTGTGCAGAGAGCACAAGCATGTGAAGTACACTTTCTTAGGAAGGCAGGCCAAACAAAAAAACTTACATTACACAATTGTCTAAATTATCTATTCATCTATAATCCCATCAAAGCCAGCAATAAAAACAATGAAGTTCCTACATTGTAAATAGCAGAAATCTGCAAATAAACAGCCCTGTGTTGTGAGTGAGAAAAGCAGCAGTGTCTGAAGTCACTTGTGGAGAGTCTGCAGAACTTTGGTGTGGCTGTGCTATGGGAGGAAAAGCAGCACCAGACCCCTACTGATCTTGTGGCTGTTCCACACACAAACTGTTATTTCACTGCTGGAATTCTCCAGACATTGAAGCTGAGCATCAGTATTGGGCTCCCTGGGTCAGAGGTCACAGCTGCCTGCAAGCTGCTGCTGAGGAGATAAGGGTGTGGACTAAGGAGAATGGAAGTGTGGCTGCAGGACCTCTCCTGACTGGTTTCCCTGGAGGAGCTCTTGTCTGGATGGTGTGCTTCTACTGTACAAGTTCTTTGAAAACGAGGATGGCATAAATTATTTAGGCATGGCAGCACTGCCTACAGCCATCCCATGACTTGCATACAAAATCTAAGTGCAGGCTTATTCTTCGGGCAGAAGTTGTCTTTGAGGTGCCCACAACCACCAAGATCAACTGACTTGGAAATACAAGTGGGGTTTCAGGCACCCTTTTAAAAATTAATTAATTATTTAATTAATTTATATTAGCATGATAGTATATGCTATGGAGTCTTCACTACTTCTTAAGAGTAAGATCTGAGTGTAGTGAAATACAGAGTCATTGGCCCTCGATTTAGCCTCTAAATCAATTTAGCCACAATCCAGCCTCTGTGGCTTTTTTTAGTGTTTTCTCTGTCATCTGTGGCAGGATCTAACACTAACTAGCCATAACTCTATAAAAAGTAAAAACTTTTAAATCAGTTTCTGGTTAGGCACTGTGATACAATAAGTATATGTATTTACTTCTATTAATGTAATTAATAATTAATTGTTAATTACTATTAATATCTGTATGAAAACCTGCAGTGTGCACATGCTTCAGCAAACCTGAGGCTGAAGTTGCAGTATGGGTGGATGTGGCAGATACCTACTGAAGAAATAATAGTAACACTAAAATAAATGGGTGATCTGGGAGCATCAGTCATTTGTTCTTTGTGACACAGTTTTACCTGATTGGGCATGTAAGTGCTCACAGGGTGTGAAAAGCACAGACAACCTGCCACAAGCAGCTTTGGGGAAGCACACCACTCTCTTTGATAATCTGCGATGGCTTTTAACACATGGAAATGAATTCTTGTTGCAGTAACCTCAGGGCAAGCCAGCAGGTCCAAGGTTCTCCTCAGTGCTTTCCAGCTCTAGGTAGCTATTCATTCTTGTATCTCTTGCCTGGCCATACACAGGTGTATAAAGCTGGCAAAGCAAAGGAGTTGTCACACCCTCCTTGTACTTGTTTGTGCAATGACCAGCAAGAATTGCAGTCCCTGCTGCTGTCTTTTGGGAAATAGCTGCTACTCAGCTCAGATGTAAATAGTGATGAGAAAGCAAGAGGCTGGCTACAGTTTCTATATTTTCTATCACAGACAAATTGAGAAGACAGAAAATGCAGAAATAACTGTGTAGCACAGGTGGCTACTCTGCAAGCAAGATTTAGACTTTCTGGAAAAGGCCTATTTCCTGTAGATTAATGATCTGTTTTGAATTCTTGCTCCTTCTTTGACAAAGCTATTGTTTATTCATAGATCATGGATGGCCAATGATCTTTTGTCCTGTAACCAGAATGTCCTTGAACTGTGTTCAGACAGTGTGCCCCAGGTACAGTGGATCTGATTCACTGGTGCCTTCTTGGCTTCCACAACATTTAGACATTTAGGAGAAAACCATAACATAGGCTTGTAGCTCACTGTTTTGATGCACTACATGTCTGCACAAACACAATTAACTGGTTTAGAGCTGGTTCTTTTCTGTGAACTTCCTTCCTTCTCACTAATTAATGGAAATGCAAATGAGAGACTAAATTACAAGTAAGAGAGTCTGTTCTCACTCTGTGCTTCACAAGTATCCCAGGGGTAATAAAATAAAAAGACCTGAGCAGAGCACATTCATTCCAAAAGCAACCTGAAGGTGTATAGTGTCAGGGAAGATAACAGAAACAGAAGAAGCAGCTGCCTTGAGTCATAAAAAAAAATACAAACAGTATTCTTGCCTCAGGGATATTTTCACAGACTGAGGAAAATCTAAACTATTTGTTTCTGAAGAATTCTATCATTATACTCTTAACACATATTGGATGGGCAATGTGAATCTCTCTACTTCATCACTATATCACGTGATTTTTTGGATGTAGTTGATGGTGATTTACACAAAATAATTGCCCTTCTTTTGGACTGAAATAGTCAGTTTTATACACTTGACTGGTGTAGGGGGACTTGTGAATTGATACATACAGGTAACCAACAACCAAACCACAGCTGAAATGCAAAGAGTACGTTCATTTCATTACCTCGCTAAAAATGCTGGGTGCCAGAGACACACATCGGGCTTGGTTCATCCTAGTGAGCAGCAGAGGGGCTCACTGCCTGCCCCAATATATCAAAGGGTTTCACACATGTGCAGTTTATCACAGGACTGTGCTTTTATGATGTCTCTCTCTCCCAATAAGAGGCTCAAGGGTGTCTGTGGCCGTTTGTTGTTTCTTAAAGGAATTCTGCTTCTCAAAACAGGCAGAGGATGAGCAACACTAGGCACAATCAAGGGAGTTTTCCAATACCAACAATCTTATCATTCCCAGCTTCAAGGTCACTTTGAGAAAAAGCTATTCCCTCCTCCACAAATCTTCTGGTTTTAATCCTTTCCTCCCAACAGTGCACAAAGCCTTTATCTTGTCTTCCATGGACTAAGTGCTATTAGATTCTCTGCAGAACAAAATCACATCTGCTTGTGTGTGTAACTGTCCTGTTTGTTAAAGCTAGCATGAAAAATACCTTGCACACAAACCCTGCATCTAGAGTAATACAATGAAACCCATTTCAACACCCTTATTTCAGCTTATTTTATAAAGTTTTGTATGACTACATTCTACTTGCTATCATTAACCAACAGCTGCGGCACAGGGAAAAGTGTCCTGAGATGAAAAGTCTGCTTAAGCATTTGAGATTTGAATCTGTGATAGGGTGTTACTCAAGGCCTGATTTGTCCTGCTGACACTTAACATGTTATCAGGAAAGCATGTGGTTGAGCCAGGAGCTCACAATAGTCAAGGTGACGTGGAAGTGCAATGTCAATCTGAGAGTCAATAGATCTCCATGAAGGAAGCAAGACTGCTCAAAAACCCACATTGCTGATATATACCTGAAAACTCCATCCTTACACATAGAATGTGGTTACCTTGCATTCCACAAGCACCTGATTTACTCTGGTTTCTGGGCATTAGTTTTATTTGCAGCTCTGTAACCTTTCACTCAGGCTGCTGTAGCAGCATTTTTTTCCCAAAGAGGCTCCATTTTCCAAGGCCTCTGTGGGAATATTTTTCCTTTATTGTTCTTACTCACATACTGCTTTTCTCACAGCCTGGCAACTGCAATCCCAGTAGTGCTGTTACAGCAGGTTCTCTCATGGGAAGGAACTTGCACTGGCATGAGAATCACCTCTGCCTCCCCCTACTTGTTCTGTAGATTTCAGCTCATATTAGAGAAAACACACATGGCAAAGTAGGTAGCAGACACTCAATAAATATTATCATAGCAGGAATCTGAGGAAGGAATTTCATCCAAGGAGTGGTGTTTTAATCTCAGTGAATTTTAATGGAAATCTCTCTGTACTGATACACATTTTCTGGTTTGCAGCTGAAGCCATTAGACTCCAATGGGTTTCAAATAGCTTTCATTCAAATTCATAAATTCAGCAAAGGTTATTTATAACTCAGCTTCAGATTAATGCAAAATTGTGGCCGAGGTTCACTAAAAATTTGCAAACAGAAGATAAGGAGTCTCTCTAACCACTTCAGGTAGCTTTCATCTTAAATAACCTTAGTTCTGAGGCAATAAATAAAGTCAGATATCTTGATGTAATTTGAAGCAGATTAAAATAACAAATGAGATTCATTTCAGTTTTTTATCCTTTCTCTACTTGATAAACTGATCACCTACATGCCTTTAACTGTTCACATTGGATCCTTAATGAAATTTGCTCTAAAGACAAAACAACTTATTATCGTAAAAACATCTGAAGTTGTTTTCTTCTCAGCTTAAGAGCAAACTTTCAAAACCCAACAGCTTTTACTGAAAGCAATGACGAAGTTTATGATTAGACAAGGTTTTGAGACTTGTGTCAGGGATACTGGAGTACACAGGAATGTGGGTTCAGAAAAAAAACGTGAAAACTAACATGATTATGAATTTGTTTTGTGCTACACCAAGCACTAAGCAAAGGTTTTCAAAGATTATTTTAGTTTTTCTTTAATCAAGTTAATGAAACTTTACCTATGGAATGGGATAAAAACAACATTCATCCAAATTCTCAGGAAATGAGTCAGATTTTTGCAGTGATATATCACCATGGTATAAATAGCCTGACCTTCAGCCATAAAATCATGCTGCTTACTTCCTGAATTAAAAATCTGAAACTTCTGCTTGGAGATAGTGAATTTCTCTAGGAAATACAACCAAATTCAGGTATGGGAAATAGGCACAGCCTGACTGAACTGTGTCAGTGCACAGATGCCATTAAAACAGAATGAGACTTATATCCAGCCAATCTTTATTCTAGTTTCATTGCCAATGCCTCAATTTTAGCCACAAAATATTTCTCTGCATGATTAAGAATTTTACAATGAGTTCTAATCTTTGGCGAGATTTCTTATTCATCTACTCTGGGTCAACTTTTCTTTTTTTTAAAAATATTAGTAAATCTAAACTCCATAAGTCATTCACCATAAACCTATTTTCTGTCTTCAAACCATTCTTATGAAGGGAAGTGAGGAATATAAACACTGTTGTATTTCCACAATCCTGACTTTTGTGTCAGCCCTGGGGTTTTCTTAATACTCCTTGTTTTATAATAAAATTAATAATTACCTGGAAGAGAGAATTATCTTAAAATATCCACTGAAGAATATTCTGAGTTCAATATGTCACTGGTCACTTCACCACCACGTATTGTGCGTCTTGAGGGTTCGTGTAGAACTGAATAAGGCAATACCACACATTCTGAAGTGATATAAGCAAAAAAGAGCATGACTCTTTTCACTGGATTCCTGGCATCTCTGGAAAGAGTCCATTTCATTTTTATAATTTTTAGCAAATTCACTAGGTAGTTTTCAGAAAACAGCTACCTGTTTTCTTTCAAACTCATTCCAATGAGTTTGTAAGAGTCAGCGTTTTTATATGAACTACTAAATTGAAAAAAATACAACATAAATGCAAATGTTGAATAATCCTTAACTGTCAAACATATGCCAGTTATAATTCTATCCTGTCTGCTGCTGTAATGAAAGACAATAGCACAGAAAACTTATAGGTAAAAAAAGCTTGTTCCAACTATATTTTACAAAAGTGGTAAATATTAAGATGTGCCATACAGTACCAAATTTATATATCAAAATCCCATTATTTCAATATTTAATTCAGAAAATATTTTAGCATAATGTTTCAAACCTGAATAGAGTAATGGAGATTTTTGAAGAAGAACTGTGGAAGAACTGTGGCCCTAAGACAGGAATGTACACCCTCAAAGTTGCTTCAAGGACTCTGCAAATGCTTAGGAGCAAAATCTTTGGCAGGTAGGGGAAAAAAAAAAAAAGTAGAAATCTGAGAATGTAGATTTTTAATTTGTAACTTTTTTGAATAGATTATTTTTCTCTGGGCACTTTTTTTTTTAACTAAAAGACAGTGGTGCATTCATTTGTGTAAAAACCTTGACTGTGTCTTTGATTTTAACTAAATGTGTGGGACCTGATGTGTCTGGAAATCTCAGTGATGTGGACTTGTTTCCAAGAGCCCAAGGGGTCTCCTCAGACCCTTGGAGTACTCACAGGGCTTGGGTCGTGCTTCAGCTCAGGATGACCAAGGTATTGAGCAATTAATGGCCATCCTCAAGGATGGGTGGGACACATGGCTTTTGTAGCATAAATTGTTAAGTTCTGCTCTGCTCTCTATGTTCCATGTATTTTGATCACCAAAATAGTCATGCTGCATCGCATTCCTAACTGGGCAGAATTCCCTGTGTTTTACCCACTACTTTGTCTACTGCATCCCCAGAAAGCAGAGACTGCTACAAGGTTTTCTATACCACATCCAATAAGGTTCAACAGTGCTCAGTGTCTAAGTCTCAGTTCTCCAGAGAGCTCTCTCTTACGTCCCTGAATGTTTGAAGTCCCACGCACACTGTGGGATGGGGTGTTTGTGCTGAACTAAGCCAGTATGGAGGTGTTTTAATTGGTGTTCTACTGGAGGTGTTCTATTTGCCCTTATTCTGCTGGCCCTAATGATGAAAGGTAATCACAGGGGAATAGTTGGACTAATGTGATAAACACAATAGGAGCACTACTACAGGCTCTACTAAAAGGAAATGAACTCTAGAATCTGTAATTACTAATCTGTTTTCAATCAAAATAAGGTGATTTGAGATACTAAATTTTCTACCTATTTCCCAGAGAGCAGTTTTCATCTTAGTTGTTTAAAGCACTGTTCAATAATGAGAGTTTTCTACTCATTCTTTTACACAAGAAGATATACTGATATTAATTGTATTTTATGCTATTCCTATACCATAATCTCAAACAGAATAGTCTTCAAGTTTTCTTCTAAGGATTGACTACCAATGATGTGCACAGGCTTTTGTTCTGCCTGAGCTTGCTGTGGCTGAGCTGCCAATCACGGGCTTGCCATAAACACCATGAGGGCACAATGAAGCACAGAACAATTTATTGTTTATATTGTTTACAAGGTAAACACACAAGAATGAAAAAGCCTGCAGATCATGTGTATATTTATATTCTTCATTGTCCTTTTCAGGGGTCCTCCTGGACATAAAAAAAATTTACTAGTCATGTCAGCATCCTCTCTCCTCTAAATGCAAAATACCAGAACTCTACTTGTTCAAATATAAAAAATAAAATACAATTAGAGGTGATACTTAAATTTTCATCACTTCAAGTACCTGTTTCTGATGAGATATTAATACAAGCTCGCCAGTTCTAAGTAGGTGTCAAAATTGGCATTAGGTGCAAGGCTTTCACATTCAAAAATATATTGGCAAAAATCAAGAAATAAGTGGGCTCTTTATCTCAAGATCTAACTATTTTCTCTTCTAGCAACAGAAATTGAATCCTGCTCTTAAGTAAAGAAAGGGAACTGGAAAACATTCCTCCAACTGTGATTTTCATATGCTGACCTTAGTCATGAAATCTGCCCAGAAAAACCCTGAAGTCCAAGATGCCTGTAGAGGATGCAGGGCAATTTTGTAGCTATACTAACTGCCATAAAGAAAACCTGGTGGGAAATATTTTAACAGAAAAAACTTATTGGATAAGAACACATTTATCAAAATGCACTCTTGATATTATTATATTAAAATTATTAAAATACAGTATTCTAAATTATCCAGATAAAATGTTTTAATTTGTTTTAAATTTTTTTTCAAACTAGAATCATATTGTGATTTTTCCAAAAAAAGTCTTGGATATTAGATTTTGGTGTTGATATGTAAAGGGCTATTTTCTCCCCTTGTTGTATAATTTCATACTTTTCCAAGATGAAGGAATGGTCTCTTTGTACTTCAGATTTTTGGCACAAAATGTATTTCTAGCCAGACTATAGCACTGAGTGTTATTCAATACTTATGTATAGAACGGCATGTTTTAAAGTTTGGAAACACAAAGAAAATTGATTACATCCCCTTAGTATGTTTCTGTTTGAGTCAGCTCTCACTGGATTGTGAGCATTCTTTGGAAGCAGCGTTTTCCTGTGGCACAGGTTTCTTCTGGAAACATGACAGGCAGAGAAAAAAGAAGTGATAGTCTATAGGCCCTATATTTTATGAACTAATGACAGAAACATAACCATAACCTAAATTCATGAGGATTATACCTGAAGTCCTCTAGGACTTAGTAGCCAAAGGAACTTATTTTTTTGGGACTATCCTGGAAGAAAACATAATCCAGCACCCCTACAAGGAGATGGTGGCCTCTGTCTCAGTGCCCTCCCTGCCCTTACCCTGAGGCCCTCAAATTTTCTACTTAGCTGAAGTATTGATAGACGAGATCTGCGAAAAGTTTTCTCTCTCTTCCTGTGAAATAGAAATCTTGAGCTTTTTTGCACTGTACATTCACACAAAATAATTAATTTGATTTAATCATAGCTTGAATTAATCATGAGCAGAAATGGCATTTTCCAGGACAGCCCAGAATGAATTGATTAAAGCATTCTCTAGTGATGTGAGAATTCTGAATTATGTAAGAAATAATTCTGAGAATTGTGCTGGCTCTCTCTGTCTCTCAGACTCCAAATCCCAAACTGGAGTTGAAAGGCCTTTATTGAAAGCCATGGTTAAAACTCATGCAGCATTGAAAAGTTTGTTTTAATTCATTAACATTTTTAGACAAGGATATTTCAGTAAAAGTTGACTTTCAGGCTTTCTATCATATTATTTTCTGGCAGCTACAAAAGATTTACATTTTCATTTCTGATTAATTTTAAAGATGAATGAAAGTTAGAATAAAATGTCATTATCTGATATGTCCATAGTGATGGTAGAACAAGAGAAATGTTAAAAACGGAACAATTATGAAGCAAATAGTTGATTAAAGATACTCTGGCCAACAATTTCTGTGTTTCCAGTCACAACTGTATACTGGTTCCGATAGAAATCAGAAACAGTTCCCTGGTGGTACAGTGTTGTAGATTATCTATTTGGAGGAGGGCTTGACAATTTGAAAACCTCTCTTTCCTCAATCAATTCCCTCTCAATTTCCATGGTGTAAAGGCTCCTTCCTTGCAAATCTCCTTCCTGCCCATATCTTGCCAAGGACTTTCACACCATCCTGCTTGTCAGTGGTGCCATCAGTTACTTGATGAGTCCTCTCACTGCTGATTTTGTGTAGTCACATCAGATCAAGCCACAGTTCAATCTTACTTCAATTCCTGGCTCTAGCAGAGGCCAATTCCTGGTGTTTCAGACAGTCAGTTCCCACTGAAAATATTCTTGCTTAATTTGCAGCGTTATGCATGGAAGAAAGATTACTTGGGATGAATCTGGGTTTTTTCAGCTTCTGTGGTGATCAGTTTATGACAAAGATCACTACATTAAACAGCAAATAAACTTTGCATATCCATAGTATGGCACTCTTGTCCATTCTCTTCCATGGATTTAATTCTTCTTTCATAATATGTAAATATATATGTAATATAATAAATTAGATAGAATGTGTACAGGATTTAACAAGTGCCCTCCCTTCCTTGCCTCACCTGCACTGAATTTTTCTTTATACTTTTTCTGAGCTCCAGTGCTCTCTGAGACTTTAACATCTACTTCGTGGAACACAAATCCTGGAGTTTAACAAATAGAAATGTAACATTGTCTCAGTCAGATATATAAATACATGATCCTAAGTGGAAGACAGTGCTACAGGCTGAAATTACACTGCATGATAATTTGCTGTTCTTATTTTAAGTAGAATCCATTTTACTTTTTATGAATCCAGTTTACTTTACTTTTTAGCTCTCTTATTATGGGACAAGAAGCCAAAATGAAGTATTATTGTGTAAACCAGTTATTCATTCAGACGTGCTAACTAACAACCCTGGAATTTTTCCAGAGCATAAAATGTGACATACCCCTAGGAAAAGGTCACATAAAATAAACAGTTTAGGCAGACAGGGGGAAAAGGCATCCAAAAAACAAATCCCAAATTCCAGAAAATTCAAAACAAAATATTCTAATACTTCCAAAACTGTTTTTTCATTTTTTTTCATACTGATTAAGAGAGAAACAAAGGCTATTTGATAAGGCTATTTAGGTACCTATATGCTAATTGAAATCATTGCTTTTAAGTTCTTATTTGCCCTATTCACCCACTACAGCGGGAAAGAATAAATCAACCAGAAAACTTGCATAAATCACAGTGATGCCTTACTTCACCTTAAGACCCAGAAAATCTGAGTTCAAATGTCCACTTTCTGATTTATAGTAGGAATGACACCTAATGAGATACTCTGATTTTCATCTTGTTCAATCTTTCTGATGAATTAAGTCATTTTTTAAAATAAATTGGAGCAAATTGAAAACTTGTTTGTCTTTTAGTAACACATCTCAAATGTGTTTCACGTGTCATATGGGGCTGCCCATCTCCAGGTCTCCTACGGGTATAATTCCATTCCATTTTGGAAACTGACTGATTCACAGTTTACTGCTTAGCTATGGTGTATTCAAACTCTGTGAACATTCAAAGTAAAGCCAAACTTAAATTTTACTTCTGTAGGTGCTTCCCTGTCAGCCTGAGATGTTGCCTTCTCTAAAATGAAACATAAAGAGTTTCTTCCGTTATTCTGCTGCTGCAATTCAGAACCTGCAGGTTCAAAGAACTCTGGAAGGTGTTGCTGACAGTGCTGTCTAAACATGCTTGATGCTCTATCAAAAATTCTGGTTCTCATTTGTTTTGTTCCCTTAATATAATACATTCTAATTGATATAATATGTGTGCAGAGAGGCATAGGGTTTGGCATTGATGAGTGTGCATGGTGAGAAAGGGGGAAGATAGCCAGAATGACCATTTCCCAGTATTTCACATGAACACGTGCAAAATAAGAACCTGATTCTGCTCTTTCCTCTTGTTTCAAAGAATTTTTAGCTCCTACTTCTCACATTGCTTCAATGCATAGTGATCTGTATTTCTCCCTCTCTCTTTCTCTCAACCCACAGTATTTGAAGCTTAGCCTTTAGACCTGTCCCTCTCTTTAATAATTCCATTACAAACTGTAGTTGTGACACAAGCTGTCAGATTAGCTCTCATTCTGGGCTGCTGAACAAACAACAACATCATTAATTTCTCTGTGAGAAAATAGTGTAAGCACAGAGATGAGAAAATAGTGGGCATAAAGCTATTTGCCAGCTTCATGTGGAATTCACACAATATAGAGGAATGGTGCTGACAGCACGTAAGGGCAACACTTCATTTAATGCATCAGTGCCTCAAACGAACGTGACCCACAGCTTTGCCCACACAAAGATATTTAAGATTTTTTTAAAGGGCTGACTTGCTCTATCTAGTTCATTTTAGGCTATATTCCTCAATGTTATTTTATTAACTATGTAATCATGCCTATGTGTTTCACATCTCCTATCAACTCGTTTAAATAAAGGACAGCTATAGGAAACCTCCTACTTTCCTCGTCTACTAATTTGGGCTCACAGATAATCTGAGAACAGTGATGTTCAAATTGGTTTTCAATTCCTTGCAGACCCTATAAATAACAAGGGAAAATTCCTCCTAGAAGGGCCTGTAGTGACAGAAAAAAGAGTAATGATTTTAAAGTGAAAGTGGATAAGTTTTAGATCAGATATTTTGAAGAGATTCTTTACTGAGGGTAGTGAGGCTCTGGAACAGGTTGCCCAGAGAGGTGATAGATGCCCCATGCCACAAGGCCATGTTGGATGGGGTGTTGTGCAACCTGCTCTAGTGGAAGGTGTCCCTGCCCACTGCAGGTCGGGTGGACTAAAAGACCTTTAAAGGCCCCTTCCAAACCAAACCATTCTTTGATTCTAAAATCATACTCTTATGGTATGTTCTGCTTTTGTTCTCTTTTTGTGTCCTGAACAGCTAGGTCTAGGCTTAGAAATTTTCACTTCCTTTTCATGCACCATTCTCTCATTCTGTAAAAGTCTTTTTCAAACAACAGTCCTGCTGAATTTCACTCTATAAGGGAAATACATAGTTCTATTCAAACAAAAATTCCATGAAAGCTTAAAGCTGCTGTTTTATTGGGAATATTAAATGGACAGTTTGAACTGAAATTGGAAAAGCTCCTTCCAGAAAAGATAAAACTCATTCCATGTTCTAGTGTCTCCCATATATTTTAGAATATCTCCAACGAAATATGTTTGTAAACAAAGTGCATGTAGGAGTGAGATTTCCATAAAATAAAGAAAAAGGAAATCTGGGACTGCTTTCAGTGAGCTGTTCTCTAACTGCATTGGTTTTAGATACTCTAAATTCCTAATTTACAATTTGCATAATTGTAGGGGCCTAATGATGCATTTGCATCCTGACCGAAATCTTCCTTGCTGGACTTTCTCCACAAAATAAGGCTCAGAACTAAAAGACTAGAAGTTGGGGCACTGTAACAGGCTGTGTATCAGAAAAGACACCATGCTATTTTCATTTTTTTAATTTTTAATCAGGGGTTTTCCCTCTCCTCAAGCTAAGAGTTCTGCAGATGGTTTTATGCTGATTCTTCTTTTTTTTACCCTCTAAGGGAAAAAGGACACTCCAGAGTGCAGAATTTAATTCTGGGTTAGAATATTACTGCAGTTAACAGGCCTTTCCTGCATATGCAAAGGACCATGCTGCTGTTCATTTTGGTGACAGACTAAGCCTGCTCTCTGTGCCCTCCTGAGGCATCTCCCTGGAGTGATGGCTGCACTCCTGGCTAAGGGCTGCAGCCTTTGACTGCACCAGGTTTGGCTCTCCAGAGCTGTTCTGCTCTGAAAGGTGGCACTGGCCGGACAAACAGCTGTCAGTGGGGAGAGGGGAGTGGCCCCCAAGGTAAACAGCTCACAGTGAGGCATTTAGAGGAAGCATTCTGATTGTAGGGAGGAGATAAAAATGGGGTGGACTGTAAGCACTCTGCAGGACTCCATTTAATGTTCTCTTCATTTACCAAACCATTAAACTGGAGCTGATTTTATTATCATAATTTTTTCCACTGGCATCTGAAGAAGTTTTATGGCTTTCAATAAAGCCTTCACTCTACTCAGAACCCTGTTTGATTTTATTATAACATCTTCCAGTGAGATTTATGTTCTTGTTTTGCTTAAGATTCACATTTTAACATAGTCATAAAAACAAGTTAGATTTGCTTGTTTGAGGGAATCTTATTTAGTTAATTATCAGACACCACGTGTCAAATCATTTAATTTGGCTTCTGTTATAGAACAACTGTTATTTATTTTCTTGACTTCACAATGGAGAGGAGTTAGACACAAATGAGAATGCAGTAGGAATCCTCATGTAAGAAAGGTACCTATTTCAGAAATGAGGATGTTCCTTTGTACAAAGTAAAGAACCTCTCTCAAATTAAGAATTAATACAACCATCCCAGACCTTTTTAAAGTTTACTTTAAAGTTCTTTCTGTTATAAATTTAAATTTCTTTTTGCCAGTAAAATTACATGTGATAGTCTCATAGTAGTGTGGACATTAAAGCTTTGGTCATCCCCAAGATCTCCTTCCAAGACAGTGTTTGATTGTTTCCTAGGCTACAGGTTTCCTTGCAGCCTACCTTTAAGGTTTCTATAACTATCTAAAAGATTGGACTAAATCTGTGATGATTTAAAAAAAAGTATAAGTGCATGTGTTCCTCCTAATGGAACAGAAAATATTTTGAGGGGTCTTAGTAATTCTTACAATCTATAAATCCTAAATTAGCTAAATGGCATACTACCAAAAAAAACAGAGAGAAAAAAAAAAAATCTGTTCCATTCTGCCATAAACAAATCATAATGTATGTTTTCATCAAGAGTCAATATAGCCCATGTCTGCCATTCTCACTGAGAGTACTAACAAGTGACATAAATTTTAGAGTTTATACAAGCTGATTGTCCATTGTCCTTCTCACTTGATGGTCAGCCCTGACTCATTCTGTGAAATGAGAGAGAATCTCCCATTTATAAAAGTGCATTGAGAACCTGGTATTCCACAGGTTTAGACTGCTTCATTTTTTTTCACTAGAAGTGTCACTGGATTATATTTTTATTACTTAGGTAATATTGGAGGATGGTTCCTCAGGATGATACTCTCTTATGTTAACCAAAGGAGGCTCTGGCAATAAGTCTGACTTCCAATACAATCATGAATCAAAAAACAGATGGAAGAAGATCAGGGCTTTGCTCACCAGATAGAGACTGAAATCTGCAGAATTTTCTCTCCAGGAAGTTCAATGTTGATGGCTGAAGGCTATCACGTTTTTACTGATCTTCTAATTAAAATTCAAAGACCTTGTTTAAATACTTGGTTTATACATTTTTCCACTTATGAAAGAAATATGACATTTTTGTGGGTATTAAGTTGTCTTTGCATTTTTAAAAATTGTTATTATTATTACTAATCCCAGTCTTTGTCAGCTCCATATTATTTCCTGTGTTACTCACACAAGAAAGAGTCCAAGCTAGAAAAAGACTTCCTTGGTCTCAGTTAATTTCAGCATCATTACAAATACTGTTAGTATAAATTTTGTTTTAAAAAAATCACAATTGAATTTAATTCAAATTTAAATATACATTTATATACTTGTTAAAAAACAAACTGAACTTAATTTCAAAGTAAAAAATAATTTTAAAATAATTTTACAATTGTCTGGAATTTCAATTATTGGGCTTTTTAAAAAAATTCATCTCCATTCCACTGATTTCAAATTACTTCACAAAGTTGACATTACTTAATTAAACATGTCCATTGACCCAAATCTATTTATGTTGGATATAAAAATATTTGGTCTAAAAGTTTCACCTTACCCTGTGGCTGAACTTCAGTGACTGTCAGTATGAGTTTTATCTTCTTTAAAAAATTGTGACAGTAATACTGTACCCTTGTGAGAAATTACTTAATTAGTGCCTTCCAATTACTGAGGTCACTGAATGGAAAATTCTGAAAGTGTAATATCATGCTGAATAGAAAGGGGAAGAGCAGACTAGAATTGATCATGGCTCTAATCGGATCTATCATGCTCTGACCTAGGTCATGGTGTCCCCGTGGACACCAAATGATCCCAAACAATAAATTGCAGAGCACACCAAATTGCAACAGCTGGTGACTGCCAAATGCCCTGATGAATGCGCTTTGGCAGCTTGCTGTTTGGACTTCCTAAGCAGCAAAATGCCCAACTACAATCCAAATCATCCCCAGAACATTGTCTTATCATGGTTCTCTCTGTCATCACTATTAAATTTATGGTCCACATATTTCACCCTCCTCAAGATTTTTAGAAATAAGAAGATGTAGAAGAAAATTTCTGCCATAAGGGTTAGACCAAAATCACAGCTGCAGTGCTTAAGTATTTGTTAAATGGGTACCAAGCTCTCAAAGTGATGCTCGCAGGTGATGAAGCTCTGGTCCAGGTATAGCTGCAATCCATTATATATATGGGCAACCTGAGTATACAGAGTGAAGTGATTCACACATTTCACTCAAGAAGTCAGAGGCAGAAGTCTTAGTAAAACATGATAATCACGATTCTTAACACCCAGCTCATAATGTATTCTGCAGTACTCCTCGTTAGAAATAAGTGCCTAAAGCAGATGAGGGAAATGACAAATTAGAGAGGGCATGCACAAGGAAGTGGAGGACTTCTAAAGTAGTTATATCAGCAGCATCTGCACAAAATTATTCCTTATTTAAATTTTGTTACTTTTGTCTTGATTTGTGTCTTCTTGTCATTAACTGTAACAGCATATTTAGAATTTAAAATTATGTTACTATCTAGAGGACTCAGTCATCTAGATGGTCTAGACAGTAAACATTGTGTTTGGGCTTTTTTATTTAAATGACTGTGCCTAATTCAAAATATTTCAGACTAAATTCTCAAAAGTAGTTAAGTGTCTAGCTTCTGTTGAAATCAGAGTTTTATGCCTGCAGGCCAGATGGAGAAGAGCTGTAGAGTCCAGAGAACAAGGCATAATAAAATAAGAGGACAAGAAAGTGTAGGGAAAGTTTTATTTCCTTTCTTTCTTGTTCTTAATTTTCCTCAAGAATTTAGCAAATCTTATTCTGTGTGTCTTTGGTCTCCTGTAAATGTAGTGCTGACTTAGGCTGTCTATGTGCCATATTAAGTGCTGGCTTTCATTGCTTTCTGCTGACTTACGTGAACTGGCAAAATTTATAATAGTACCCCAGCTACTCAGGAAATTAACAGTCAATGAATATTTACTGGTAGTGAAACGTTGTCTACCAAAGAAATATAATGCCCTCTGGCTTCTGGCTGGTAGTATATCAGGGACCACTGGAGTTGGTTGATTCTGGTTTTTTCATATGGCTGATTATTTGTCTTAAAACTCTGATTCATGACATGGGCTCAGTGTATAATGGATCTGCGTATTGATAGCAGTCCTTTGCTTTACACATTTTTTACTTGGCATACAAGGAAAATTTAAATGTTCATAAAATGCCTTCTGAATCCCTTCCACTTCAAGAATTTTGAAAAGACCTAAAGGAAGATGGAAAATATTTCCAGGCATCCCTCAAAGTTTGTGATATGAAAGAGAAACTGGAGAAGACATACACAAAACTAAACATGAGGAAGAACTTCTTTACATTGAGGGTGGCAGAGAACTGGAACAGGCTGCCCAGGGAGGTGGAGTGTCCCTCTCTGGAGGCATTAAACACCCACCTGGACAAGTTTTTGTCTCACCTGCTTTAGATGACCCTGCTTTGGCAGGGGGGTTGGACTGGATATCTCCAGAGGTTCCTTCCAACTCTAAGGGTTCTGTGATTCTGTGATATAGTGGGCTCAGAAGGCTTGCCAGCTTGACAATACCATGTCATAGACTACAAACTATTAGACAAGAAGACAAATATCCAAAAGTATCCAAATCCCATTTTAAAATGAGACTTGGACATTTAGATTCCAAAATACCATGGAAAACCAAAAGGCTTCGAAGTTAGCAAATAGAACTTAGGCTCCTGATTTACAAGAACAATTCAAAATATTTTGAAATTTTAGCCCTTTAATGGTTGCTTTGAGAATACAAAGGAAGATCCAGATATGACTGTCAGTTTGGAAAAGTACAGCCTTTTTAGATTAAGTACTTCTTAGATGAGATGTTCGGTGCTAATTTCACACACTACTAATTTAGCTTATGCTATACATTGAGCTGAATGATTAACACATGAACTAATTAATGACAATAGTTTATGAATTGTAATTAATAGCTAAACAAGATTACTTGTAGAAAGGCTTTGTCTCTGCAAGCTCTGGGTTCTTGCAAGGTTGGTGTGAGCTGTATTTCCCAAAGAGGTGCAATAACAAGCTGTAAGTGATTTAAATGTATTCCACCACAACAATGCATACCTGGGCATGAGACTCATTCCAAATTTAAGAATTTTATGAGCGGATATCTATGGAATTAATCAGAAAATGGTCATCAGAGATCAAATTTGTCTGCAATGATTGTGTAACCCTATGGTGGGACACACTGAAGAAGAATGCTCTTCTAGAAGTATATATTTTTATTTTCAATAAAATAGGCAGTTTAAGAGGGTTTTTGTTTTGGTATGGACTTTTGAGGGGTTTTTTGTTGGGGTTTATTTTTTACTTTTTTTTCTCAAGAGTTATTTCCCTTCCTCTTTCTCTTATCTTTCTACTGCTCTTACACCCACACAGAGTAATCATTCTCCATTTTCCAAACTTGCTCTGATATTTGCAGAATGGTCTTGTGAACTCTGCAATGACTCCAAGGGACAAGTCTTTTGTTTCAAGCTTTAATGAAAATTCCAATACCATCTATGCACAGAGACTCCTATATAATCAGGATGAATTAGGCATGTAGAACTGTAATGTCCAATTCATGACATTCCAGAAAAATCACATTGGCCCATGTTAGTTGTGCTTATCCTAGAGCTGCAGGACCCTGAGGGATGATGGTGGCTGAACACTGGTTGCTGCAGTCAGAAGGAGCTGACTGCACTACCCCTGTGCAGGAGATGTTGTCCTTGGTGGGGAACACAGGCAGCAAGAATCCTTCCCTGGCATTAGGGTAGGCTGTATGCATGTGTAATCCAGCTGGCAAGAATGACTGCAGTGTTGGCTCTGCACATTCATGTTGGTCTGGTATGTGCTCCAGCCCAGTTCTCACTTCTGAGTTGCTCAATGGCAGACAAAAATATCAGACAAAGCCTTTTTGCCCTTTATGGTTGCTGTGAATTAGTAGCAGCTCAGCTGCTCTCTCACTCCAGTGGCATGGGGGAGAGAACTGAAAGTCTAAGAGTGAGAAAATGCACGGGCTGAGACAAAAGCAGTATATTTTTATTATTATTATTATTATTATTATTATTATTATTATTATTAGCAGGAGGAGCAGCAGCAGCAGCAGCAGTAGCAGCAATAACAACACCAACAATAATATTGTAAGTAAAGGTAAAAAAAATCCAGCAGAGATAATAAAAGCCAAGAAAGACAAGTGATATAAATATAAACAATCACTCCCCACCAGCCAATCAATGCCCAGCCAGCCCCCATGCAAGGAGGGCTGTGTGAGAAGCAGAAAAGGCCTTGAATCTGTGTAAGCACTGCTCAGCATCAATTAAAGCATTCCTTTATAATCAGCACTACTTCCAGCACAAATCTAAACCATAACCCCGTACTAGCCACTGTGAGGAAAAACAACTCTATTCCAGCCCAAACCAGCCCACTGGGGAGCTTGGTTTCTGAGTTTGGTAAACATCTTTCTTCCCTTTCAGACCCTGAAGTGCTGACAGCCCTGAGTCACAGAATTTACCACTCATTTACTTGTATTTGCCCCCAAATGCTTTTCAGATATTCAAAGAGTATGTTTTTGAATCAATAAAACTTCTGAAAACACACTAGGTAATTCAGTAGAAGGAAAGCACCTGAGTCAGCTCAGGGCTTTCCTTTTGTTTATTATTTGTATTGCAAATTATTTATTGAAAAATGCCACATAATATTTGCAGGCAGTCATCATTTTGGGCATAGAGATTTGAATTGCTCTCTTTCTGACACGAAAATCCAACATTCTTTTCTTAGGAGTAAGGACAAACAATATTTATAGTATTTAAGAAGACAATTCCAATAATCAGTGGTATTTTGTCAAAAAGGGAGCAAGATAAATTGAGAATAAAGGAAGTGATATTTTAAGTGATATAGCCTGTCATTTGCCTCTTGGCTTAGAGGTCCTATATGAATAATGACAGAATGGAATAAATGTCCCAGTGCTTTGTTAGAGGTGATTCAACTCTTGATGAAGAATTAATATTGCCATTGTAAAACACTGCTAAAGACTCGACTTTTCCAAAATAAGACTTCTGCTGTTTTATAGAAGCTAGCTTTGACTGAAGTAATAGATTTTGTTCAGTCATGTAAAAAAAACTTGTTAATAATGTGTGTTATTAGTTTTATACAGTGATAATGAAAAAAATAAGAATATACAGAAAGGTCTCAAAAGCAGTGTTAATAGGGTTATTTTTTCTTCCTGCATGTTTCATTTATTTTCAACAGAAAGTAGCCAACATAGAAAATCCACTGGAATGATTCATTAGAAGACTAACCATCCATGTAAAATAGCATTTAGAATCTTCAGTTGCTAGAGCTATCCTTACTTCAGGGGCAAATTTTAATTTTATATTTTATTGCTTTGTTTATTTGGCTGTTTACTGTCAACATGCTGTCACTGCTCAGAAACTGAGCTGGTTTAGCTGTGGCTGGTTAGAGATGCCACACAGCACATTCAAATTTACATGGCTGCCATTGGGACAGGCTTTGATCTACAGGCTGTCTTAGATCTGTGCAAAGCTAATGGATTTTAAGCCTTAGATTCATTAAAAGCAATTACACATCTTTTTAGAGGAAGCAAGTGTAAATGCCAAGAGCTTCAGCGAGAGTCACGTGAAGCCAAAAGTGAAGCAACTTGGCCAGGTATCTTCCTATCACAGAATAAGAAAGTTATATATGCTGGGCCAGGAAGAGAGAGAAAAAGGAATATGACAAACAGGAGAAGCAGCTGTGAGTGTAATTCTTAAGCAGTAAAGTGATGCAGAGCTTTTTAAAGCATGGAAATTGTCAGAGGGACAGAATTGGAAATTGATCCATGACACTGTGATCAGGATGGTGATGTTCATTCCTTTTCCACTGAGAGTTGCAAGATTTTTCTCACTTACTTTGAAAATAATAATAAAAAAAAATAGTGTGAGAGAATCTTTCGTGTTTTATCTCTTCTTAGGAAGCTGGGAATTGACAATAAGGAGCTTTGCAAAGAGAAACAACACATTGCAAAACACTTGCAGTGTATAGAGAGGAGCTGATGAGGTGCTTCTCCATTAGCTGATGCCTGTGCTGTGTCTGAAATTAGCACCACTCACTGCTTCCTTGAGCCTCCAGCTCCTCTTGTGACAGGTGTGCAGTTTGATTCCAGGCCCTGATGCAGAGCAAGAGTACACTACAAAAGCGTGCTCTGTCTGCATCCTTCTCTGTCTATGGGGCATGGTAGAATAATCTCCTTATTTCACCCTTACCCACTTCAGGAAAAACAAGGCCCCTTGCAGCACTTCCACCCATCTCCTAAAACTTGGAATCATAAAGCACAAACTCACAAATAAAAGGGTCTTGGGCACTGTTGTTCAATGCCATCATCTGCAGCCACATGTTTTTAAGTGGCTGGAATTTATTCTTAGGATACAAAATACAAATTTGAATCCAGCTAAGATGAACAAAGGGATTATTTTTGTAGCAAGTTGTGGACAATCATTAGCCAGGAGCAGATGCTGGTTTGAGAAGTGTCCCTTTATATCTGTTTGGAGTTTAAAACTGTTAGCCCGGAAGATAAAATCTGCCTTCTTTTGTTTTGGTTACTTTCAATCTTTGGGTACTGGTGACTGCTAAAATAAGTTAAAATATCTTGTACAGGTGTCTGTTTAACAAAGCAAAGATCTGACAACACCTTTGCCATTTAGGAACTCACACAGCCAGGCATGCACACGCACAACTGCTCCAAGGGAAAACTAAATTTAAATATTTCACCTATCTAATTAAATTATATGGAAACTTTGGGTGTTTTTAAGGATGAAAATATGAGCAATAACTTTATGGTTAAAGCTGTACTGAAATTTCCACAAGATTCAAATAACTCTGCTCAATATTTTCAGAAAATTGACTAAAAATTAATTAGATGTTGAAATAGGCACAATGATTCTCCAGTAGACATTTGAACTATCTCAGTAGTATTTTAAATGAAAAATTTCTAAAACAAAAACCATTTAAAGTCATTTAGTAACACGTGGCCTAAAGTGGTTTAACTGGTTGTTTGTGGTCTCATATATTAACTTTTAAATCAAAAATGGTGTTCTATTCTATCATCCATGGAACTCAACACTTGTTTACTTCAAGAAGTGTCTACATCAATACCATATACATCAAAATATCATATTACTGTTTATTTTTTTATTTCTTCTAAATTCATGAGGACACTACTGGGCTTTTAATCCCTAATTCAATGTGTATTTCCTCTTGTAAGTATCCTTGGAGAATTCTAAGGAAACAAAGGATTGCCTGGTGATGTTGCAGAAGATTTTCTTGAAAGGAGCTGCTTTTATGGTAACATTTAATTATTTAGCAAAATATGTCCTCAGTGTAATGCCCTTTATGTAATCTTAATAAAGTCACCATGATCAGCATTGCACATGCACCCTGTTCTGAAAAGCTAATGTTTTTAGCTATTCTAAAGGCATACTAAAAGCTAAGGAAGCTCATGAGGAAAAGGTTAAAAGAATTAAGTGTGCATAAAATAACTACAAACTGAGGAAGCAGAAGTAGGAAATCTGCCTGAAAATACTGAAAGGACAATGTTAAAGAAATTAAAAGTATTGCTTGTGAATATAGGAAAGAAAGTATCTATGAAACAAAGAAAGGGGAAAAGCTAGAATTATTTGCCAAACAGAAAGACTAATTACAGTGTTATCAGCCTCTTAGGGGAAGCATTAGAAATCTCTTCACTCAAGCTGTTCAAATTTAGGCTTTGGCAAAGTGTCAGGGGATATTCTGCAGAGAACAATGCTTCTCTGGTGAGGTGAACAGGCTGGAGAGAAGCTGATAAAGCAACAGTATTAGCATGGTGCACAGCTGTGTGAGAAAGGCACAGTAGATGCTGAAATCAAAAGTAAGCAGTTTTGTTTGAATAGGGCACAGGTAATTACTGGTGCTGGAGTTTAAAAAGTCTTGGTGACATTCTGCATGGTTAGAGAAACTGGAAACTTTTAAAGTTTTCCTCTATTACCTGTAGAATAGCCCTTTTTGGTTCATTTTGGCTAAGCAATTTTAATAGTGAAATCATCTTTCTTAATGGATGCAGAATGTGAAGCATTACAAGCAATACTCCATACCCTAAGAAATTTATTTAATACAATTAAAAATGCCATCTATGCAAAATGCTAGGTACTCTGGTTAGTGGGATGCGGTAGGAGCTGCTTCATATTCTGAAAAATAGTCTGAGGACCATGGATGGATTTAACAATGTAAGAAAAATCCAGTAGTGATGTAGTTGGTTTTTTCTTGAGTCTCTCTTCTTGTGGCTTCTTTGTGAGCACATTGACACAATCAATTTTTTTCCTGTGTTCTATGCCTGTGCCTCTCCCTCTGCTGTTATTTATCTACTACTTGATTCTACAGTCATTTCAGGATGCCATTTTGTATCAAAGATGGAAAACAAAAGCTGTTCTGGGTTATTTTCTATCCATAGCTTTTTTTTATTATTTCTTAAATTTCTTGTCAGATGAAACTTGTCAAGTTTTAGTCCATACTATATTTATCTTGTTTGGTTTTAGTTTTACAGTTTCAAAACCGAAGAGGTTTATAATTGGTAGAATAACAGCAACTTAACAATTTCAGCTAGTAACTCCTGACATAATCTGGTGTCTGTATTAAGTAGAATAGAAAATGCATAAATAAACCCAAAAGTATTTAATAACTCTGCAATTTCACTCTGTTTCTCTGGAGAAGATCAATACTTATTTGCTGCAGTATTTCAGGATCAATTCCTTGCCATAAAGGATATGATCATCTTTAAGTATTCATAGGAAAGCTAGACATGAAATGTTTTTTGCAGCTATTTCAGGAAAAGAATGAAATAAAATGAGTGAACCCGGCTAAGATGGAAGTAATTGTTTTCTAAATATTTTAAACACCAACTCACTCATGTAGTCAAACTTGAGCAAAAAAATTTCCGGGTTTTGTGGGAATGCTAGTGATATTACAAATGTAGAGGCAAGCACTTCCAATCCCTTATACTAAGACAAAAGTAGACTCTATCAGCTACAAGCATAGGTCAACTCAGACGAGAGGGATTTTTAAAAGAAAAGCCAAAGCCAAAAGATTATCTTTCATAATAACTGCATGTAATGGAGCAATGGAGACTGTGAAATGGTTATTTCTTGAGAAAATAAAACCCTTTAGATAAGGGGTAATCTAGGTAAAATATAATGTAAAAAAAANAAAAAAAAGTATGCTGCAAAAGAAATGTCTCATCCTGGGAGTAAAATGGACATTGGTGAAGTTGTAACTGTTGTCTCCTTTTATTATCCTAATAATGTTACTCTTGGTAAGCTCCCATTCCATAAGAGTATATTTTACTCAAGTGGAGCTATTGGAAAATGAAAAAATAAACAAGAAAGAATAAAAGTCAACGAGTATCCCAGCCAAGGTCCAGGCCTGTGTCCCTCCTGGCCTGTCAGGTTTGCATCCACGTTACACATCAGCATGAGCACACCACAGCAACAGCACCATCACTAACCCCTTGCATCCCAACTAGGCACACCTCTGTGGGCTGCCCACCTCACACACGAGCATTGACTGCTCCAGTGGGTCTCTGTAAATTCCCAGACGTGTTCATGCCCTGCTTTACACTGCCTATCTAGCCTTGCTTGATGCCACTACTGCTGCTGCTAGTGACACAGGTGACAGATCACACATAGAATGGCACTTCAAGAAATAATACATTCTGTAGGATGGTCTACTACAGGATAGCATTTAGGAGCCAGATATACCACACAAACACACTGTACACAGTGGAAAAGCAGGTCTGTCCCCAAAGGGATGCTGCCCTTTGCTTCCTCAGCAAATATTGGCAAGCCATGACTGGGAAGTTTGATTTCCCAAGTGCCAGATATGCTAAACAGGAAATATCTCCTACCCAAAATGAAAGTTTCCAATTCAGGGAATATTAGCTCTTCTGAGAGTAAATCCTGGACTGAAACTAATTTACATACATGTGAATTATCAGGGAATGAAAACTGTTTTACCCCACCATGAATCATCTAAAAGTACCCTCAGTCTCAGTTCTTTGATAAGAGAAAATGTTAAAATAGAATTTTAGTTGTTCTGAAATCAGTTGAACGAATCTGATTTTTCCCACAGAACTAAGCCTCTACTTTTCATCTGTCTCATGCCTCATGACCTCTATTTCGCTCAGCTCTCTGAAGCCAGATACTGTGCCCAGTTAGGTGCAGTCAGAGAATTCACTCCTGATGTCAGAAAACCTCTGCTATTAGCATTATTTTATCTCTAGAAACCTGCTGGTTTTAAACTCAAGCTTTTTATAGCAGCAGACCATTGGATAAAAGTAAAATACTACCATTTTTTCTAAATTCTAACCTTCCTAGTGAAACAAGTAGGATTTAAACTTAAATCACATACACACACAGTACACAGTCTGAATTGGTAACATCTGATGAACTTGCATATGACAAATTTCTCTGCAGATCAGTATTGATGCTCATCTCCTGTAGCCAATGGGGGTTAAATCAGCCCTGGAGAATACTGTGGGATTTAGGGTATTAGGAGTTCTGCAGACACGACTCTAATGCCAAAAAAACAGTAGAGCACTATGAAGCACAGTGCAGTCATGGGTCACATGGAACACACTGACTTGAGAATCCCAGGATTTGATTATTCACTGCTCTGCAGCTTAGACAGTCACTTCTAACTAAGTGTAAAAGTCAATGTGAACGCCATAATTCTAATTCGACAGCCTTTTATGCCCTCTTTACATGAATTTTGCAGAGACGGAAATGAGTCTACAGGAATTGTGTCAGCAGACAACACAGACCAAGAATCCCAACTTAAATAAGTAGAAAATGGTGGTAGTAAAAAGGACACAAATTGCACCAAATAAAATAAATGAAACAACAAACTTCAAAACTAAGAAGTGATAACTGGAATGGAAGATCCACAGCAAAAAACATCTAGGGATATTTCAGTAAAATACATGTAGATTCTAGAATTCTGGAGAAAGAGACATACATTAGAGATAATTTCAACATTTCAAGCCATTTCAAAAACTGTTGTTTACCAGGGCTTTCCTTTACTGTTTATGATTTCAAAGGTTATCATGTTACTCAGTAAGCGATAACATGTCCCTGGATTATCAGCATTTTTTAGCAAAGAAATTTTAAATAGTCAAAGTTGAAACTTCATTCTCAAATGGCACAATAATCATGATATTGAGGTATTCTATGCCTTGCAGAGAAGCTTACCATTGAAACACCGAAAGCTTTTCTTTGGCTTTCCTGAGGTACAAAGAATAGTTTCAATAACAAGTTACTGCTTGATTCCACAACATACGTGTCTGAGGCAAGTGAGCTGTCACAGAGCTATCTTTGGTTTTGATGCATGCATAAATCAACTTAGAAAGAGACAAAACACAGAAATCATAAGCCCAAATAAGTGACATGTCCTTACATTATAGGCAGCTGAAGAAGGAGGGTCACACCAAGAGTGTTAGACAACCTTTATGCAAGACAGCACTGCTATTCTATTTCTATCACCTTATTAACAAAACTTTTATTTATGAGAGTCATCTAGAAGAATCATCAATGAATGAATGAATGAATGGTTGCAAAGTATCCACAGAAGAAAGATTAAGACCTTTCTGCACCTTGACTTTTTTTTCTGGTTTTTTTTAAGGAGTTTTTATCTATGACCTGAAAAATCAGTGAGTCAGGTTCATTCCTACTGTGCATACAGGTGTTGGATTTGGCCCCAGATGACACAGAATAAGCAAAGAAACATAATCCTGGCATGTGTCACAGTATGACACAAAGAAACGACACTCACACACTGAGATGTCCAAGGCAAAAAGGGCAGGTTTATTTAAAGACTTCAACATTTATAGAATTCCAACAGTGACCATGGATTGGAAGAAGAAAATCTTCTCCAACCACACTGGTCAACCCAACAGTCCATCAACAGTCTCCTCCTTATGAGAAGAATGTAAACATGGAAAGACAGTTACAACAATGGGTTGTTTATGTGAAAATCGTGTCTGACTCCATTGCAAAAGGTAAACACAGAAGGCTGAAATAGGACTTTAGAAAAACTTCTTAAAGAGACAGAGGAGAACAGAAAAAACATAGCCAACAGGCATGAGCATTCTTCTCTTTCCTTCTTTGTGTGCTCCCAACCTTACTGTAATCACTAAAGCAATTTACAATAGGCTGGAAAGGGGGAAAGTAGTTAAGAATGGTAAAATTCATATGTGAATATATAATGCAAATGCACATATGAAGTGCTTTCTTTACCCATTTATTTAATCAGAAAGATGCTCAATTAAATGCAGCCAGTCTCATTTAATGCCTTTCTGCTAGGAATGAAAGCCTTTGGCTATTGGCCAATTCTGTTCAGTACTTTTTGTCAGGCTCCAGCATATTACATCCCATTTCATTTCCTATTCTCTTCCTAAAGAACCCCAGGAACTCCCCATGGTAATGGGGTTGCAGATATCGACAGAGTCAGTGCCAGATCAAATACTCACAGACAAGCAGATTTCCTCCCAAAGTTGGGGAGATTATTTGGAGCCATGCAATGAAAATACATAGGGGGGAAGAAGTGGTGACAAGGCTGGTTTGATTGCTGTCCAAATTCATCTATTCTCATGCTGTTTTTCACTTCCCTTGCCCTCATTTGGGCTATCTCCCTCTGGGCCCAGTCCTCCCTTTTTCTGTTGCATACAGAGAAGAGCAGTGAGTTGGCACACTGGAGGTTATGCACAAAAGAAACATTTTAAGCTAGGTTTTTCTTTTGAAACTAAACCTAAGGGTGTTTCCATGCACACACATAGTGGGTGCTAAATTTTGTCTACTAAGAAGACAGGATTCAGGTCTACAGCACCAGTATTATTCATCTCCCCTGTGGCCACTTTCTAGATTTGAAAAGTATGAGTCTCACTGTCAGATAATGTCCCTTTTTGTCCTTGAATAGGGATATGAGGTTAAACATGTGCCGACAATAAAGGAGGACAGCAGTTCAGAGAACTGATTTCTTGCTCAAAGGGGAAATTGCAATTATGGATGGTTGAACTCTTAGATCTGCTTATTTACATTTTCCAGACAGGTTTCACCCATGTACATTATCATGCCCTTTGGCTCCAAAACAAGGCTGTAGAAGACTGGCACAAGCCTTAAATCAGAAGGTATGCTGGAGGCAGCACTGATCACCAGCCACTTAAATGGAAATTTCACATGAGGGAAAGAGGAGCTGTGGAAGAAATGAACGATTTGTTTTTACTTTTGTGCCTGTGCTACAAATTTACAAGAGACAGCTAAGGGTCAAGTGTATATGTTCATCTTTTGCAGTGCCATGGATGAGACCAATTCAAAATTCTGTGCATGTGAGAATCCACTGGGCTGAGCATTTATATATCTATATGCTGAAATGTGGTTGTTTATATTTTGTATTGCATGCTAAGGTGAAAGTTAAGTGAAATAAATGAGCCACAGAGAAGTCACACATAAGGATTTAGCTGCTTCTGTCACTGAACAAGGGCTACCTGCAGGCATGTTGCAGGTGCCAGAAGTTCTTTATTTCTTTATTCTCAGCAGTAAAATAATCATATGGCTCAGATCCTGGCCCCAGGGCTGGGCAATAGCAGCAGAGTGAATGCAGGGCTCCCATTTAAACACAGCTGATCATTGTCAAATCCTGGAATACCTTTTCACAGTGGAAGGACTCCTGTGCTAAGCCAGCACATCTGCATTCCCCTCTGTGGCTCTTCCATTACTCTCTGAGCAGCATGGACAGAGATGGGAGAGGAGTTTCAGGCTGTTCCAAAGTGTTAGCATGTGCCATCATGTAGAACCAACATTTTCAGAACAAACTCTACTAGTTACTTCAGAGAGCAGCACTGTATAAATTTGTCCCTACTTTCCTTAGTGACTTAGTTCTAGTGTACCAATGTATCTAGTGTGTTAATGTGCTTATGTGGACAAAATACTTTACTTTCAGTTTTCTGGTCAGTATCAAACCAAATCCAAGTGGTGTTTTTCTCTGCAGCTGTAGTGGAGGATTCACAATTCAGCA
Organism: Rhadina sibilatrix; assembly: GCA_013400275.1. Lineage (NCBI taxonomy): Eukaryota > Metazoa > Chordata > Aves > Passeriformes > Phylloscopidae > Rhadina > Rhadina sibilatrix. Next base: position 197,452 of record VWYO01024403.1, read on the forward strand.
GAGTCCTCACAGATCTCTCTGGATTTTGTTGGTAACCCCCAAGGCAGTACTGATGGAAAGTCTAAGCAGTGGGCAAAGCCAGGGAAAGAGTAAATAGAAAACTTGATGTGTTTTCCTTTCTGCTTTGGAAATGCTTTAGTAATCACATGTGGAATCCAAAATGCTCTTCAAAAATAAGCTGAAGGTTCCTTTTTATCTTCCTGGATTTGGGGTTTGGTGTTTTTGGTTTTTTTGGGGTTTTTTTGTTTGTTTGTTTGGTTTTTGGTTTTTTTGTTTTGTTTTGGTTTTTTTGTATGGGTTTTTATTGTTTGTTTGTTTGTTGTTGTTGTTATTAATAATAATAATTCTTTAAAGCAGTGATTAAACAGACAAGATAAAAGCAAAGGATGAGGGACATTTTTAGGCCAGTTATTTCAGAGGAGTCATTTGATGAATCAGAACAAATCCCCTTTAAAGCAAAATGCCATAGAGGTGTGAGTGTGTGGACATCAGGCAATTCCTTTCTCCCTGATCAAAACAGGTATTCACAAATTCATGGCCAACATGTGGCCATACAATTCTGCTCCCTGTACTTCTCTCCTGTCTTACCCTCCAATTCTTATAACTGCTTTCCAGAAATATCCTTGGAAGAGGTCACATGACCTCTTTTTTATGAGAGAAAAAAGAGAGATGAGGAGAAAAGATGTTTGTACTGAGCCTCTTGGCTTTTCAAGCCTTTCCTGCAAATGCATTTCATCCTACAGGCATCTCTGTTACAATCTACAATTGTCCTTTAACATGATTTTATCAGTCCTATTCAAAGGACACTCATCATCTTGGACTCCAAGAATAATGCTGTGCTCTCTTGCCTTCCCTCTGTGCTTTTCCATGAAGAGCAGCCTCTTGATGCTGTCCACATCTTTTTTCAGGACACATGGAACCTCTTGTAATTAACACACAAAAAGATATCTCAGGCCTTGGTACTGATGTCAGCCAAAGGATAGATGTAAATTGAGCACACTGTCTTTCTTAGATGAGCCACCTCAACCCCTACAACCATGAGAATCACAATAGCTGTTTGGGTAACACAGACTATTGGAAACTTGAAATCAGCATATTTTATATGTCTGCTAAAGACTTTGCAGTGGAAGGCATTGACAGCAATCTCACACATTACTGCAATAGACAAGCATAGGAAAAGAGAAGGTGAGAGAAACGAACCATCCCCCTCACTCCTTCAAACCTGCTGCATTTGGGCTCACGGAGTTCACCATCCATCAGTAATTTTTGAAAACACTTTGAGTACCCTCACACTCCAGGGGCCTAAATTACCAGTTCTGCTTCTGTGAGTGTTTCAAAAATTGAGTAGTAAAGTTTAGTAGTAAAACTAAACTCTCCAAAGGAAAACTAAACTCATTCTTGCCCTTAGCTTACTATCTTTATTACTCAAGATTTCTAAAGCTATACTATGAGGAGAAGTGGAGTGTCCTCAGACCTCAAAAACAGTAAAAATTTGAGCAATTTCTCTCTGAAGCCATGCTACAGCTTCTGCTGAGGCAGATGCTGAAATAGTCATGATGCATAAAGTTGCTTGCCTCCTCATTGCTATAATCAAACAACACTGGTATTCTCCAACAGCTCATCCTGTGAAGACAATGGGGGGGAAAATCCAGTTTGGAGCATGAAAAAAGGATATTTTTTCATATTTCCTGAATTCTTTTAAGAAGGTTATTGCTGCTTTGACAGAAAGAAAAATATTGCATAGCTGCTCCTTGCCAGCATGATTCTCTCTGGATTTCAAAGGCAAGATTTCTTTGTTTATTAAGAACTTGTTTTGATTGGCATACAGGAGCCTCAGAGCATCCAAGGTCTCTGCTAGCTGTGAAAAACCTCGAGAAGCCAAGTGAATCAGACTATAACCTTAAGCAACTGTGGGACAGCCTTTGAATGAACAGAGATAGCTCTCTCCGTTTTTCTGTGTGTGCCTGATTCATTGGAATAACTTTCCGAGCATTGCAATAATAATCTGTGCGAGTTGGGAGTTTTGGCATCTGATAGTTACATGTTATAAAAGGGCCCAGAGGTATTACGCAAAGAGCAAGGATGATAGAATGTTCTCCTTGGAAGGTTTGTTTGTGTGTGCTAAAAGGTAAACAACCCTTGATTTAGATTCCAGATGGGTTGTTTTATTTTCTGTTATTTTCCCCTTGTTTTTCAAATATTCCAGAAGCATCATTGTCTGCCTATCTTGCAGATATTTATGTGACCCTTGTGACTTTGCAGCTAACACACAGACTGCTTAGATTCATCACCCAAGGAGAGCAAGAAAAATGTAGTACAGCTGTGCAGCATAGTGGGTAGTATGTATTTCTCAGGAGCAAGGCAAGGCTGGATTCAAATTCCTGAGCTAGGAGTGAGGTTTGATTTGGATTTTTAAGCTAATAACTCTTTGATGCAAAAACCAGAAATGCTTCTTCGAGCAGGATTCTGAAAGACATTCTTGCTCAGATATTTAATGCAGATTTACATTATTAAATTATTTACATAATTTTGTCTTTAACAAATAAATTGTGACATTTGTGTTTACTGTTCTAGGAAAATGATTTTATCTAAATGTTTTGTTCCAAGTACTCCATTATAATACAAGATTTAGTGTGCTATAACTTGAAAGCAATAGTTATGCATGAAGTGGTGAGTAAAAGTTGGACAAGCTACTTTAATTTTGACACCTGTGGCTTCTTGAGTGCCTCAGTACTCAGCATCAATATTGTCAAAATGTGATATTTAAATAGTTACACAAAGGAATCTAGCTATGAACTCACAGAGAAAACTAAAGGGCTTTACAGTAGAACTAACCAACACTTAATATTCCCAGGCTTACACATCATAGTGGGTTTTTTCATGTGTTCAGAACCATAGTTTTCCTTTTAATTCTGAAGAGGTTATTTTGGGTGCAGCCTCAAGAGGGACTCATTAAGTTTTGATGCTGCAGATCCTGACGTGTCAAGACATCAATATTATTTTCCATGTTTACCCCAGTTTCCCAGCAGTGCTCTCCTAATCACGTAAATGAACCAGCCAGATCCTAATGGCCTGTGACTCTGGCAGAGCTGTTGGATTTCGAGATATGCTAGGATATTTTAGAAAACTAGGACAAATTTTACTAGAGGAAGGCACTACTATTACATATATCCTTACCAAAAAGAGAGCAATCATGTCAGCCACTTTTCCTCTATGGCACACCCTCCTTATACTCAGTCTATTTATTAGTTTATTGTCATTCTCCTTAAAAAACAAGGTTCTTGGGGAAAAAAAGAATTAAATTTATGGATGTGTTTGAACAGCACCTGACAAATTGTGCTATGGAAAAGAGAGAAGGAAGAATAACATTTATAAAATTTTAAAATTCACTCTAAAATATTTTCATCCACTAAGATGTATCGAATTTAAGTCCGTGTTTTTGGGAATAAAATGAAGAATTCAAGCCTCATGCAATTTTGGTTCAATGTTTTATGTTTTCCTCAGCTTGTCAGGACAAAGAGATATGGGTCACAGCTGAATGGAACCTTTTTTGTCAAAGAAAACCTGAAGTCAAATGTCATTGTCATTCTGTATAAATATTCAGCATGTGTGCAGGTCCTCCCAGGCAACTTTTCTTTCTCCTTCAGGGCACTGGCCTGAGTTAAATTTCTCAACAGAAAAGTAAAAATCAAAAGTAAAAGAAGAAGAAGGAAGAAAAGGTAGAAATTACATAAATGGTTCCAAAATGCATATTCACACACTTTCTCAGCTGAAGGTTTAAGAGTGTTCACTGAACAATTATTCACTGAGGACAGGTTAAATTGAAAATACTTTTGCTGTCACAAGACAAGCTTTGTCTGAAATGTTAATGATGTTGTTTTACTGTAGGAACTTTCACTGCATTTTAAGAAAAAAAAAAAATCTGATATAAAGGAGAAGAAGGAACACTAGGAATACCCCCACAGTGAAACCACAGCCCACCACGTGTAAGGATGGTTTTCTGTTGGCAGCTGTCACAAATAATCTGGGCTTGCTGGAATCCAGCTTCTGATCCTCAAGAACAGAAGTGATGGCATGGCACAGAAACCTCATCTGTGCCAGGGTTAACCCCATCTTCTCTTATCCACACACTTGTCCCTGAGCTGCCTCCACACTGAGCAGAGGAACCTCAGCTGTGCTGTGCCTCTTGCTGTTTGAAAACCAAGATTTTTCTATTAATTTGGACAAGTAATGATACCCTTTTTCTGCCTCAGTATTCCTCCTCTTCCAGGAAGCAGTTACTCAAGTCAGAGCTCCAAAGTAATGACTCCAATGATAGAAACCCGTGTGGTTCCCATAGAAACTTGCAGGGCGCGCTGACAGCTCCTCTCCAGTAGGAACGCACACTGCTGCTCTTGGTGCTCCTTGCGCCCCGCTATCTCAGCCACCTTCTGCTCCTCTGGGCATCTAACAGACAGTCCTAACTTCCAGGGCAAAGTGCTGCTACTGGTGTGCATGGAAATGCTTTGGGTATGGCATCCGTGCTGAGTAATGTTTTTGTGCTAAGGGACCATAACAGGTGGGAAGAGAAACTGAAAGGAAGTCAATAAAAAGAGGATGTGAGAGCGTTTCTCTCCCCCTTTTCTTTTTCCTTTCCTATATTCACTTGTCATCAGAAGCCAAGTCTTCATCTTTGGCATTTAAATTAATCCTGCTGGGTTTAAGCCCTTTAAGAGGGCTGGGAATCAACAATTATTCAACTCCACATTTAAAGCTGCATCCTTAAGCATTGCACATAGTTCTTTTACCTAGCCGGGGCAGCAGGCATTTTTGTGTCTGTTTTACAGACTGCATTTGTAGTTTGTACGTCCACCATAAGATGGCATTGTCAGTTCCTACATCTGTTCCACTGTTTGGTGTGATCAGGAGCCAAATCTGCAGCCGTACTTCTCGTGGAAAAGTCAGTGGTGTGTCAGCTCTTACCCACGGAAAGCATGTGTACCTGCTGGGATCACCAGAGGACAAGTGCAGTGTAACTATGGAAAGAGACAGTTTTTAAACCTTCTCCAAGAAAGTGGCAGGAATAAAAATATCTTCTTTAGAGATAAATGTAAAGATCAAAAGAAAAAAAAAATCTCTGTTCCCACAGAGACTGATGCTCTGAAAATTGTAATAAAAGCAATTTTACTTAGAAGTACTTCAGAATACAAAAGAAAACCCAAACTGAGAATTGAACATTTTAAAAAGGACTGGCAAAGTATTTTGTTCAAAATGATGGCCCTGATCCTCAATTAGAGCTGGAAATTGATCAGGGCAGCTGAGAACTGGGTGTTGATTTTGGCAGTATCCTGTTCTGAGTTTATCTCTGAAAACAGAGTAGAACAACGTCTGCCCTGACCTGACAAAAAATCTTCGTATATTCCTCTCCTTGCATCATTCACAAGCACTGTTTGAATGCCTGTAAAACACTGAAGATTGTTTATTGCTTTTCATTTTTTCTTCTTTCTTATTTTTCATTTCTGTACCTTAATTCTGAACTTCATTATTTACGTGGGGCTTCTTGCAGTATCACCTTTCATTTTTCAGCAGGGGCATTTATTCTGGTCTGCTTTGTGGCAGTAGCACAGGCCAGCTTATTGATCCCAGTGGGAACATTCACATGACTCAAATTGTTCATTTGTTTACATGTTTGGCTCAATTGATGTTTCTCAGCATTACGTTCATCTTGAAAATTTGCATAAATTTGAGCTCACGGTCCTGGATTCATTACTTTGACCAACAAGCTGAGAGTGTTTTCTCAGTTGTCTTAAGCCCTTCAATTAACTCTAAATTCACCTGGGAATGTCTATGAGAGAAATGGGTCTACACTGTGATGTGGACATGTAACATAAGATATGTACCAGTATCTACATTCCTGGAAATATACAGAATTGACATTGATTTCTCAGCATCAAAAATTAAGAAAGTTAAGGAAAAAATATATATATTTATGCTGGTGTATCCTGACTCATGGTCTCTTTAAATTTAGAAGTGATTTTTTTTTTAAATTATTTTGTCTTGGCTGGTGAGCCAATGATGGAGTTATGAAACCACAAGAGACACACACATATACATGTAATTATTTTCCTGTATTCCTCTCGTAAAACCCAGCCTCATAAGGGTAGGATTGGAATCCATCACAAGTAAGGGGGTGCAACTTTTGGTAAGAAAGTGGTAACAAAGAGCAGAGTCTCTTAGCAAAACACTGCCCCAACAGAGAAAATTTCTCTTCAGTTAAACTACTGCTTCAACCCTGCATATTCATCATCTGCTCTCCTCCTCCCCAAAGCCACTTCTTGTCTTCTCCACAGAGGATCCTCCCACTCACTTTTACAAATGCTAATTAATTGCTGTACATGAAGCAACATGGGTGAAGAAGGGAATGGGAACTTCTTATAATGGTTGCGAGATGTTAAAATATTTGCCATTAGTGAAAAATTACCACTATAGTTCAAAACAAAGCATCATTCCTTAGACAAAAAAGACAAATGCATGCAAGTCTGGCATTTGTGAATTATAAACAAATTTATTAATTTTAATTTCTTATCAATCAATAATTTTATTGCTGATTTTGGCAATCAACTACACTTGTATCTTGGGAAACCAATAAGAAGTCTCAATATATTTCACAAGGCTACTTCAAGTGATCAGATAGTATATTTTTTAAGTCCACCTTTATTTGTATATAAGTCTACCTTTATTTCAGGTAATGCAATACTAACTAATAGCACATTCCTTTGATAACTCATGGGGGTTACAAGAGGGAGCTTTGAGATGCCATTTCAGTGTTTTAACCAAGCATTTTAGGTTTGAAAGTAATTTGTTAAAATACCTGAGTACAGTAAATCAAGTTTCATCTTTCTGGTTACATTTCCTTCTGGCACATCATCTCTGAAGACTGTAGTGCAGATTCCTCATCCTGGATGTCACCATCTATAAGTCAAACATTACAGATGATAGGTGCACACTAAAAGCATTAATCCATCATAGCTTTTTTCAAATTTGGATGTGTCAATCTAGGAATATATCAGTTAAAGGCACTTTTACCCCTTAATGATATTTTTATGTTCATTAGACATTACTGCAGGTTAAGAAATACAACTATCAGCTTTTTCTAGCTTTGTTAGTCCATTTTGTTTTTAAAGATACAGACAAATTTTCTACCCCAAGATTTTTTCATCTCTGATAGCAAAAGAGACCAGCTGTGTATGATTTTTTTTTTCTTGATTGTCTGAAGAAATAACATCACTTTGGGAAAATAAGTTATTTATTCTGTATCTGAACGACTTTGTCCACAGAATGGGATATTTTCTGCAATAGAGAAATGCTCAGAGGATGCAGCACTTAAACATTTTTATGATTTATGTGGCAGCATGAGAATCAAGAGGTAGGCAGACTGTTGTTTTTTCCTTTTTATTTAACAGCCTGGAAGGGGAGTTTAGGAATACAACTGACTGACAAATCTTCAGCAGCATTTTGTTGAAATGTTTATTGAATATAAAATGTTTCAAGTAAAACATTTTGACCGATGTCTGTAGTGTGGAAATACACCTTGATTCCCATCTGGCTGCTGAGATCCTGTTGTGCACAAACTGTAGGCACTGCAACTCCAAATACAGATCTGACATGTGAAGTTTAAAAGTGTTGCAAGGACCTTCCAGGGCCTGCAGATCCAGAGCATGCAAGCCAGTTGGAGCCTAGTATTTCCAAGACACCCAATTTATGGGGAATCAACAAAAATCCAGAGTGCAGAGTCAAAAAGGTGTAGGGATCTTCAGAAGTTGACAGATAGCAGAACAAAACTGCTGTGCTGGTGTTTAAATGCCTTGCTGCTTGGCTGATGTCAGAGAACATGGCACTCAGGGTCAAGTTTTTCATTTTGTGTTTATTGTCATCGTCGTATTTCATCACTTGTGCTGTTGAGGTCTGTCCTTGTCCTGCTTTCAGTGAACACTCAAAGCAGGGTCAAAGACAGCATGTGCAGAGGAGTTAGCAGTGTGAACTGCTTAACTTGCTTAACTCCTGGTCTTAACTTGTACTGAACTAGAAAGGTTTTGGTCAAGCTAGGAGCAAACCATTTAAATGTGATGCTTCGTGGTTAATGTCTAAGATAGTTTCCAGTTCTTGTATAGTTTAAGATATTTAATCTTAAATTTGACCCTTGCTGTTCTGGAAAAAATATGTCCCTTCAATCCTATCTTTACCTCAAACACCCAGGGTGTAACTTCTGTATGCTAGCACGGTGTGGCTACAAACACTATATGTACCACTGCACCTCACTGACATTGAGAGCTGCTGGATCTTGTGAAGAAACTGCAGGTGTGTCAGTCTCAGAGCTCAGCCATGGGGGACTGTGATTGTTGTGGTGGGGTGATCTCAAGTACCAAGTAGTGATAAATGGATGTAACTGATCTTTACCTGAAGGTGTTCCTGCCTTTTGCAGGTTTGGACTAGATGACCTTTTAAAGGTCCCTCCCAACCCAAACCATTTAGGGATTCTGGGATTTTTCATCTAGCTGTTGCTATCTAACCCAAACAGACTATAATTTAAAAATAAATAAAGTCCTTAGTGAGCAGTTGTGATGACCTGATTATCTAAGGTCTTTTGAGCAGAAGATTTTTCCAAGTCAGTTGCAGAACTCCACAATTCCAGAGGAAGGTGAAGGTACAGCTGAAATTGAAGAGAAATTTGACTCAGGAGGAATCTGCCTGAAAGTCCTTTCGCAGTGTGATTGTGGCTTTCCTGGCAGTTATTTTGGCGCCCTTCCCTGAGGAAAGTCAAGTACAGGCAACAGTAGGAACAGTGTTTGAATAAGCAGTGTTTCTGTTCAGAACTGTCCATTTTCAAATGCAGCTCAGAAGAAAGTATAAAGTGGTGGGGCATAGGTAAGCCTTTCAAAATATCAAGGAAATAGCCTCTTGTGTGTCATAAATGCCTTTCTTTGCACAGTGCTCCAATGTGACAGATATGGGATTTATCCTGTCCTATTTTTGGAATTGTTTAATGGTCAGTTTGTACGTCTCAGATGGCTGGTTAAGAAATTAGGCTGAAACACTGGATGGCCATATTATCAGCCTGCAAACTCCATTTGTGAATGTTGATTTGATTTAAAAATGACACTGTATCCTGGATTCTGTCTGGACGTTTCTCCCTGCTGGATGGCATGGTGCTAGCTTGAAATACAGAGTCTGCTTCCCTGTCCTTGGCTGCAAAATCGCTGCAGCCTGTGTGGAATTGTTAAGATTTTAGGTGGGCTGCAACCAAACAAAGGCATCAACTGGCTTGTGCTAGGGGTAGGAGAGAAGGTAACTAAGTGGGCTGAAACTTTACATAACAGTAAATTTAATAATAGGCATTTATGAGGAATGAGATGGCTTGCACAGGAAAATGAGGGAGGACCTGAAGGAATGAACAGACTGACTAAAAGAGGTAAAGATTTTGAAAGATGCTTCCATTTGACTGTGTCTTTCCACAACTGATTATATTGTGTGTGGTGTTCATGTGTGGAGCATGATTATTTTAGAAGCCCCACTGAGAGCTTTTCTCCAAGCCTTTCTTTATCTGTGGCATCATTTCTAACCAGTGAGAAATAAGCCCCCAAGTCCAGGATTTTGAGGATTGTGCAGGTTTTTTTTCTGAAAAGGCTCTGGAAGAATTACACTGTTAAGTGGATATGGGCTGTCAGACTGTAGAGCACTAATTTTCAGGAAAGAGCAAAAGTGAGAATATCTGAATCCCAAAAAGCATGATAGGAAGAGCTGAGTTTGTGACATACCATTGGAATCTCATCAGTTCTTTCAATTTAAGGGCCTGGGATATCCAGAGAATGAAGATTCTTGCTGAAATCTGGTAAGCATCTTAGTGGAGTGTCCGCCAGGGTTATAGAAAAAAATGCTTCTGGGTTTTGTTGGTGCAATGCTGTTTTCCAATTTTGCTCTCCACGGAGCAAAGATTTTATTCCCCCCTCAATAATAAAATATCCTGTCCCCATGAATGCACATTATGTATATTTAATGTCCTATCACTAAATGCCCTTGTAAAAAGTCCCTCTCCATCTTTCAGCAGAGGAAATTGTTTACTGTGAGGATGGTGAGACACTGGAACAGGTTGCTCAGGGAAGTGGTGGGTGCCCCATGTGTTGTGCATTTTCTAATCTGAGCAGCCATTTCCACTTGGTAGAAAAGAGAAGCTGATGGGCACCTGCTGCTGCAGGGCTTGTGCAAACTGACTTGTAGCAATCACAAAAGGAGAACGTAAGAATTCACAAGTGTGACAGATACTGTTTTTCTGTGTTTGGGGTTTTCCTTTTTTCCTACTGTTGACCAGCTCCTACTTATGCTTACTTTAATAATTAATGCTATTAAAATTTATGCTCTTAAGCTTTTTTTCCTAGTTTACTTTCCTGTCTGTAAGTAGGTAAAAAAGGTAAAATAGAAGAAAAGTCAAAGCAAAAGGTAAGTTTGTAACAAACACATAAAAAATACCTGCTGTTCTATCTTGTGGGGTTTGGTTGTTTTGTTTTTTTTTTTTTTTTTTTTGGTGTGGATTTTTAATTTTCTTTTTTCAATTTAATTTATTATTTTAAGTACTTTTATTTCAGGTTTGCTAAGTTCTCTGAACTTATAGCTGAAAGCAAAACCTGCCAATTTGAAGTTCTCTTTACACTGGTATTTTGTATGTGGAATGTGAAGACCTCATGTTTGTGAAGTTAACTGTCTATTAGAACATAGGCAGAAAAACTGTTTATGTTGCATACTGCTTATAATCATGTGAAATTTGATACTGTTTTTTTCTTCTTTGGAGGGAAGAAATTGAGCTTATACTTCGTTTCTGTCTCTGCTTGATTGTTTGGGAATGCTTTCTGTAAATCCCTGATATTGATAAGAGACATCTGAGAAGTTCCCCTTAGCCAGACCAAGCCTGGGCTCACAAGCACAATTCCATTATTTCATCTGGATTTTATTACTGCAAGCAGCTTACCCAGCTGCATAGCAGGAATGTTTAACCAGGAACAAGACAAACTTCCATAAGCTGCTTAATTCAGACTTGGGACTGTTTCTTCAAATCAATTGATATTGAAATAATTACTTCTCAGAATCTGTAGAGGAAAAGGATGTAAAAAGAAAATTAAAATCTAATTAAATGGAGGTAGAAAGCAGTGTCAGAGTAGACAGATCTTAAGCTTTAACAAATTTTCAAAGGTTACATTATTCTTTTTGTCCCTAGAAGTCTTTTTACTTTTTTCTCCTTCTCTTGCACTTTTATAACTGTTTTTTAAGCAACAAGCATAGTTGTTTTTTTTTTAAATATATTTCTAGATGGAATTGGGGTAAAATTATTTATATATAACTTTTTCTTTTTTAATATGCATAAAGAAAATGTCATCCAACAGAATTGAATGAGTTAACCCTGACAGTGTCAATGTCCTGAATAGAAGAATATAATGCTGTTTTCCCAAGAGCAAGGGTCTTTATTTGTAGTGTTTGCAGCTAAATTTCAGCTTAGGCAACTGTTCTGCTTCCTCTAATTCCGCCTTTATAAACTGTGTAGTTGTTCTCCTCTCCACTATTAAACTGCAGGTAGCATTATAAATTCACTGTGATGGATGAAGTAATTAATCTATTGCATGGGCTAAACTCCCTTCTTCTTTTGAATAATTTTATATGAATTTAACTGCCCACCTCAATGGGATTATGATGATGGAGACCAGAGCTCATGATACTTTAGTGAGGCAGAAAGAAGAAAAAAGGCATATGAGAGTATATGCATATGTATATATAAAGGTAAAAATACTAAAAGAGTTTTACTTTGTCTTGGCAGGGGGAGTTAAAGTAAAGCTGATGCATTTTTGCAGGAAATGACATTGAAAATATGGAAAGTTTGTTTGTTTGTTTCAGTGCAAGTCTAGATTGAAAGCACAGACAGTGAAATGCACGGGGTAGGAAATGGGGGTCAAACTTCCCCATGGGCATTATTACCAGGCAGAGGGGGAGGAGGGGTTTATATTGGAGTCAGGGTGTTCAAAAGCAGTTTTCTGAAGTGACACATCTAATCCCTAAGACAACAAAAATGAACAGTGGTCATACACAAATATCTGAGGAAGAGTAAAAACGAGGCAAAACTTAACAAGATTTAACACACGTGCACATGCCCTCTAAATCTCCTGCTTTGTTCAGTACTGGGGATTTTCCAGTGCTGTTGTAGCTTGTCTCTCTGGTAATGGCAAATGTACCTATCCTCTAAACATTTGTCCCTTTTTCCCCTGAGCCCATATAAACATTTTTGTATTCACAGCTTCCTCCAGCAAGATATTACAAGTTTATGCTACCCTGTTCCTTCCTTGCTACTTTGAGCATGGTTCCCTGTAGTTTCATTTACTGGACTTCTTTGAAAAGACCATTTATCCCTGTCCAGCCTTTCCATATATTTTATGATTTTGCACACCTGTTATATTCTGCCTAAATCACTGCCACCTCCTGAAATATTATGCTTACCTGTTGTCCCTCATAGGAAAGCTACTCATTTTTTTACTGTTTTGACTTTTTTTTATCCCTATTCCCCCTCCTGTGGGTTTTTGGTTTTCTAATAACAGATGATTTTCAAGCCAAGGGTTTTAGCCATACACACACCATTCTTCTGTATTTTGTTCAGGAAGATGAATTGTAGATTTAAACAGTGGCATAGTGACCTGTTCTGTTTGTCCTTCTTTTGCTCATTCCAAATGTTGCCTTATTTTTTTTCACTGCTATTGAGTGCCCGATTGTGACTTTGTAGAACCAACTACTAGGACCTCCAATTCTTTCTCTGGTGATGGCCATGTATAAGACTAGGAGTAATTTTCCTTGCTTTATGCTTATTTCTACTGGATTTCACCTACCAGGTGAATGGTTTTGTGGGATCCTTCAGGTTTCACAGTCCTTTCTCATCCTTACTCCTTTGAATGCTCTTCCTATTCCTGGCACACTCCCTTGCCTTACCACTAACACTGCTTTCAAGGTTAAGATTTAATAAAATGAACAGCACAAACTCAAGAGTTTCCACTAATTAATTTCCTCCACTGCAATATTAACCAATTATCCATATCATACATCCTCCACCTTCCATCTTCTAGCCACTTGCTTCCTCATTGCTAGATGTTTCCCACTTATTCCACTGCTGCTTATTTGTTTTAAAAACCTATGTTGTTTTAAAAGAGAGTTTGTAGAAAAAAAAACCCAAAACAATTCAGACCTTTTAGTTATATAGCTGTTTTTCTGTTCTTGCTTTTTCCAATACTTCAATAATTTGATGAAATACAAGACTTCCCTCTGCAGAGCCTGCGATGGTATCTGTATCTGACACACAGATCTAAGAAGGTTGTATCTTTGTAGTTGCCCATTAATTATACCTAGTGGAAATTGCTTTCTGTTTTTCATTTGATTTTCATCCTTTGTGTATGATTCACATAAGGTAAAGAATTTTTGCATTTGCATAATGAGAAACACTATTCTGAAAAGTGTGTTCTTTGCATTCATTTGGCTTTTTCTCACTCATTAGCTTCAAAGTCCACTCATGGTCTTTGTTTAAAATATTGCAGCTTGGTCCCCCTGCAGTTCAGATGAAGTTCATCCCTCTTTTGCAGGCTTTTTTCAGGTGTGCACCTAGGTATTGTTACAAATTGAAGAAAATAGACTGACGGAGTTTCCTGCTTCAGATAAATTTGTACTGGCTTCACGCTGCATCTATATCAAACAGACACCTTGAAGGAAAAGACACATTTTAATCACAAAAGGTTGACTTCTGCTTTAACACTAGGAAGAGATAAGTTGCCACAGTTGAAAATATTTGAAAGTCGGTTTTGTGTTTAATATTTTGCTAAAGAGATCTCATACAGCAAAAATACTCTCAATTCTGTGTTAACTTGTTTGTGGAAATATTGGATATTTTTTCTTCTCAAAAATAGCATTATAATGTACCAGCAAATTTCTCCAACTTCTGTTTCTGAATATTCCAAATATTAATGAGTATATTGAGCTGATGATAGGGTTAGTGATGCATTGTAGAAATGTTAAAATTTCATGTAGTCCTGCTTCATTCCTATAGCTATAATGAAGAAGGCTGTATTGTGGATAATTTAGATAATCTGCAGGGGAACTAAAGCAATGACTGTGAAGGAGAATGTGGCGTGTCATCCCCCTAGGCCATGGAGCACTCCATTTGCTGGAATAGCTTCTAACTGCTATTTAGTGGGCAGCTAGTGGAAAATAAAATTGCTTCAGGCAAGCGCGAATCTTATTCCGTATTATTAATGTTTGCAGTCTGGGTGAGGAATAGGGTAAACTAACTCCAGTTCTAATAAGGGGAGAAAACTGGAGGCTAAAGGAAAGGGGGGAAAAGATCAATACCTTTTTCTAGCAAGATTTCTTTTGAAGGATTGTTTGTATTGTGCTGAGTTTTTGTTGAGGGTGGAGGGAGGTAGGAGCAGTAGGTTAGACACCTGTAGCTTCTTCTGGAGACAGGGATTTCTCTTATCTAATGGTCATTCACAAGTGACTTGTTGATGAAGATGGTAATCTCTGGTTTGCAAGAGCTCAGATATTCCTGAAAAACAAAGTATGAGAGGAGCACTATGTGAGAGAAACATCTCACACCCTGAAAGCTGGATGAGCTAACCATAGTGTGCTGAAATCCTCTGGAAAATGGGAATGTAGATTCTGTATGCTAACAATTGATGAGATAACAGGATAGATTTCCACTAAGACAATCTGAAAGATTTCAAATTCTGAGTTGTGTTTTGTTTAATGAGTTTTGGTTTGTTTAGTTTTTTGGTTTGGTATGGCAAAGATGAAATATTACAAATCTATATAAATAGAATCCAGAGGAACCTGTTCATCTGGGAATCTGTGTATCCATTTATATCAAAAACTATTGGAGTCTAAGAGGGCTGTGGAAGGAGCCCATGAGAAATCCTTTTCTTCCAAGTTTTCCACATACTAGCCATAGAGGAGACTTTCATCTTTAAAAAGTAGATTTCCCAAAATGGTGTCATCTGTGAACTGGCTGCCCTCAGGATACAGAGAGGAATGCTTCAGAGATGATACAATATTTTCAGCAGGATGGTATGATGATCTTGCCTCAGGAAAGATTTCCTTTTCCTTCCCACTCAAATCTTCTGTCAGCTCTTCTCAGTGTGCCACCTGCTTTCCTGCAGACTGGATGTTAGACATAGGAAGTACATGTGATATATCTCTTCTGGGAAATATCTTCCAAATTGTGCATGGCTTTCTTTCCTGACACCTCCTAGGTCTTGACCCAATTGAGTAAGGGTGTGTGTGACTTCATCAAGAAGAAAAAGCAATGTGTTCCACAACACGTGGGCTAAAACACACATGTGACGTGAATGAGAGTGAGTGAACTGGTTGATGCTCCTGTCTAACATGCAGATAAACTCATATTCAGTACTTACATTTCTTACATGAGAAAGAAATCATGCTGTAATCACTGTGCTGGGAGGGATGGTGGTGCTGCCTCTTTGCTTGCATGCAAAGAAAAAGTACACATCTGGCAAGCCAGACATGAAGATTTTCCATAATCAGCACAAATCTTTGGAGGTCTTGTTGATCGTTGTGTCTGGAGTGAATCCATAACTACCAAGTGCAGAGTTTACTACTAAAGTCTACAAAATTAATTTCTATTTAAAGTACAGTGGGTTGAGTGGACGTGTGCAAAGTTTGAAATTCCTATTAGCAGACAGGAGTCAGAAAACATGAAATGAAGGTTAGCAGTAAATCAAAGCCTGCAATCTGTGTTGGGATTGCTGAAAAACACCAAGCAGAAACCAGCAACTTCTGCTAACATTCTGAGTGGTTTAGATTTTGACAGTGAGAATGCAGATGGGGAAGATGAGAAGAATTCTGCATGTAAAGCTATCAAGAGAAAAATAAATACCTGTCAAGTGAGATAACAACTACTGATATGATGAGAGATTTTTCTTTAGTTTTCTGCTGGTTCAGTTTTGAAGCATCATAGGTAATGGCTATCAAACAAATGTCCAACTATGTTGCAAACAATAATTATTGTGATTTTTTTTTTCCCTTCAAACCCTTCCCAGAACAGAAGTATGGCTGTACTGCCTAATTATCCATTTGCCACATAGTTTTCCATTTGTGTAATTCCCTTTGGTGCATTGGCTGTGGTACATTATACTATCCTACAATATCTTATCTGTTGTGCAAGTTTAAAAGTAGTTGATGCTGGAGTAGGAAGGGCTAGCCTGACAATAATAATTCAATTCATCCTTGATTTTCAGTATTCCTTTCCACTATCACACCATTAGTGTATTTGTTTTGGAGGTGGGTTTTTTACTTCTCATTATGAGGCTTTGATCATTCTGTTTGGAGAGGACAGTTTCTGAACTTGCTGTAGGATAGCTTATTTCCTAAAGCCAGCATTGGTTTGGTTTGTTTTTTTCCTTCCATTAAGATACATGGCCTTACTTTTAGGATTTCCTGTTTGGGGGCTTTTGGGATTCTTTTTTGAGAACAGAAATGTAATAGAATTATGCAGCATAATTATGATCTTAGGCCTCAGGGAGGCTCAGAAACCAAGATTTTTCTCCTGTCCATCTCCTAAACACCAAGCCATAGTGTGCTGTGTGATCAGTCAGACAAAGAGCAGCTGAGAATCCCTTGGACTCTAAAGAAAAGTAGCAGACATAGCTAATAATGATTCAATAAGAAATTAATCCACTGTCTGCTGATAAGATTTACCTCATCCTTTTTCTTCAGGGAAAAGTTGATCCCTGATGTTCTTGAAGCCCCTGTGTCTCTAAGAGCAGATTGCTGTGAATGGGTAGGACTCAGTGCTAATGGACACAGTGGTTGTATGCACACTGACTCTCCCATGTCTCCAGTTTGTTACAAGAACAGGAAGAGGCTTTGCTGCTCCTTGGCAAATGAAAAAGCTCTTTCAAGGACAAATGCTGAATTTTCTAATGGTTCTCCAAGCCTCTTGAGGTGAAGGCTATATGGCCTGCAGCATAGCTGAAAAGTCAAGCTGCAGAGGCAGGAATCCTGTTCAGCTGATATTGATGGAGGAGAGTTGGTGGGTCCTGTCCTTTTAGACACAAGTCTATATGTGGCCTTTTTGACCAGAGAGGATTCTCTCTGTCCCCAGCAGCAGCCTCCAGAACCCACAAGAGACATCAACTACAGCACTGTGGAAGATGGGAAATAAACAACCTGGCTATTGACTTAGCTTTTGTTTCATAGGTTCACTTCAAAGAATTTCTTTTTTTTTCCTGGTTTTGCTTTAAATTGAAAGCTGAGATTTTCCTTTAAACTTCTAAATCACAAATTCAGTATTAGATGTGCAAAGAACACCTTTACTCACCAGAGACAGAAAGAGAATACTCATCAGAAATAGAAAATGGCTATTTATTAGCCATTTTCTGTTTTCACAGAATCACAGAATAGTTGAGATGGGAGCAAATCTCTTGGGACTACCTGATCCAACCTCCCTCCCTCAAGAAGAGTCAGCTGGAGCAGGTTGTTCAGGACACTGTGCAGTAAGATTATGAACACCTCTGAGGATGAAGAATTTACAGGCAACGTTATAGTGTCTGACCACCTTTGCAGCAAAAGAAATTGTTCTGTGTTCATATGGAATTCCATGTGCACCATTTTGCACCCATTGCCTCTAGCTCTTTCTTTTAACACAGTTGTCCTGAGGCAACTATGACTCCATTTTTAAGCCCTCTCATTGGACATTTATATACCTTCCTCCACCAAAACTTCTCTTCAGGCTGAAGAGTCCCAACTCTCTGAGCCTTTGCTCATGTGAGGTTGTGTCTTAGTGACCCTTTCCTGGACTTGCTCCACGAAGTGGGGCATTTATTGACAAATGGAACAAAAGCACTCCCCACCACAAAGAAAGGAAAAGTCCAAATTACTGTGAAGAGGGGAGGGTGCAAATGTCTTGAGCTGGGGCACCCAGAACTAAGAGCCAATATTCCAGATGAGGCTTCACCAGCACTGAGCAGAGAGGAGACATCACCTTCCTCAACCTGCTGACAATGTTTTTCCTAATGCAGGTCAGGATATTTTTTTTATCTCGAAGTGGAACAATTCTAATTTCTGATCTTATAAGCAGGGAATGCTTAAATGTAAAATTAAAAATGGACAAAAAAACCCAATAAATAAACAAAAAAACTAAAACAACAACAAAAAAATAGGCAACTACTAAACAGCACTTAACATTATGGATTAGGAGAAGTATATTTAAGCTTCTATGTTAATCATCATGTCAGTAATGCTCCTTGAAATGTCTCATTTTTTGCTAAAATCATTGGGTGAAAGAAAAATTGTGACAAAATAAGCTAAAATTATGTTTCCTCTCCATTGCTCCCCCTCATTCTTCAAGCTAATAAGAAAAAAAAACTTATTTGTGGGAGGGAGAAAATATTGAGGATTTTTCTCCAAACAGATTTGATTTTTCTAAACCCAGAACTTTGATTTCATCAAAATTTTCCTCTTATGATTGATAGGAGAAACACCAGATTGACACCTTCAGCACTCACTGTTTAGAAACCAAGAGCAAGATCTGTGTATATCTAGACCTGGTCCACTAGTTGAGGAGATGTGAGATGTGCATTTGCTGCAACCTTTTAGAAGTGGGGTGAAATTGGCCTGCTTTTTGAGTGCTCTGTGAAAATATACTGCATTTGAGCACTGGCATATTAGAAAGGGGAGAGTGGATCTAAAGGAAGGGCAGGGAGCAATATGCAGTTCTAAAACTTGTCCATCCCAGAACTGAGCTTGCATTGAGCATTCATAAGCTCAGATAGACAGCAATTCTCCAGATATCACAAAGGGAGCTCATGTAAGACAGGACATTTTTCGCCAGTCAGAATTTAAAAACCTCTCCCAGAGAGGCTGGTAAAATTGGCAGTCAGCCTACAAAGTCTTTGTTATCTCAGAAGTACAAATCCTCCTTGCATTCCTTGTGGGATACCACAAAATTAAAATCACCCTAACTTCTCTTGATTCTAGCCTACTTTGAGACTTATCTTGGGAACAGGAGGGTTCTTAGGCCAGTACAGTCCCATTACACCTGCCAGTCACAGTGAAGATTCAGGAGGTGGGTACTGATAGACAAAATTCAGGTACGGAGAAGTGAGGGATATAGTCTGTACATTTTTATGAAGCACTGTTAGGGAAACTTCACTGTCTGACCATTTAGGAGCACTGACAGTCATGCTCCCACCACCAGACACTTTCACTGCTGGTGCCGTCATAATGGGCAGCTTCAGTGACCCAACAGGGCCCTTGCTTGATTCCCTGACACCCCACACTCACACAGACAAGATTTCCTCACAGGGTCTACCCTGGTGTGTTGGTTTAGGACAAATTAGGGGAAAACCTCTAAAAGGGAGTCCCCTAAAACAAACCTCCACCACCCCTTCCCTCCCAGCCCTGGGTTTGGGAAGGAGATTCTTTGGAGGAGAAAAAGTGGAAAAAACCAATTTTATTGACAAATGGAACAAAAGCACTCCCCACCACAAAGAAAGGAAAAGTCCAAATNTTCATAGCATGGTCTCAGTCTGGATTTAAGTAATTTTACCGTGGTGCAGCAAAGAATAACAGCTTGAGCTGGTGCCTCCAGGAACCCTGGAGGAACCCTGTATTCCTCAGCAACGTGGTATGTAAAGTTTGAGTGCATTAATTCTTTTTGTTGCTTAAATGATGCCTAAGAACCACTGTCACAAGGTACAATTGTCCCTTCCTATTAGGGCTACCAACTCCTTTACTGTGCCTGTAGTATGAGATGCAAAGTCTCCTTAACTGTTAGACAGAAGAGTACCATCATTATGAGATGACCATACAGCAAAATTATGCAAGAAGACTACCAAACAGATGGTGTCCTGGTACAGTGCAGCATTCCTATTTGAGTTTCTTAAGCTCTTACATACAGAATCTTATCCCCGCATCAACAAAAACATCAGAAAAACATTCTTTAAAATGTTATCCTCCAGAAGAGCCTTGCTGAGAGCAGGTAATAGCCAAGAGACTTTGGCTAGATGATCTGTTACTTTTAGGCAGCGTGCAGTCACTAATCCACTGGGCTTTATGGGTCTATTTAAATTAGATATATGCAGGCAGTGCATTATTTATAACCAAAAGCATGAATAATTCAACATGCCCACTCTCAGCAGGTATCCAGCTTGTGCCAGAAGCCTGCACTAGATGCTTGCTTTCAGAATAATGAAGAGACTATTAGATAAGTCTCTTTTGCTTGTATGCTCCAGTTTGCTCTGTCTGCTCTTCCTTTTGTACTTCTAGTTTGGCTCTTTTGTCACTGAAGAAGAATAGACGATGTATTCTCTACATTATTCCCTTCATCTGGAGATGGCATACTATGTCTAAAACAAATTATGTAAATCCGTTTAGGATGAATGCATTAATTTCATTTCTGTTTCATTGTGATGGAGACGGTGGCGTGTTCAAGACAAGGGACTTAAAGGCAGCATGACACAGGGAAAGCACAGTGCTCCTGGCCTAACAAATTTAGTCTGCTACACTCCACTGCACAGCTTGGGCTCAGCTGTGGCCTGAGACAAGTTATGGCTGCTCAGCCTTGTTGGAAAGTCTGTTGTATCACCCTTATGCTCAAATCCAGAGCCTGGAAAAGAGTTCTTACTGCCTACTCTCTGGCTCTCTTGTCTTATTATAATCAGTGATCTGAGTTAGGGCCTTCTAATAGGAGGGTTGCTGCTGCTTGTTCCTCCCTGAAATTTGGACACCAAGTCCAGAGCAAGCAATGCAGTCAACTAAATTAATCTGTCCATTCTGAGTCTGAGCTTCTCTGAAAGACTTTACAGTGCCATTACTTGTTTCTGCCCAAGAACAAGAGTAACCAGGCATGACAGTCAGATTTTCAAACACTGGGCAACCTGAACAATTTGGGGAAGAAATAAAAATTCTTCAGAACATGTGACATGCAGGGTTGTTGCACACACAAGTCAATGCAGCAGAGACCTCCAAGTTCCCTACAGCTGAAAAAAGAATGCAAGTTAGCATTAGCTGTTAGCTTTGTTATTAAATCCTTAGTGGACTGTTACTGAATTAGTGAAGAATGGTTGAGATATTTTTCTAGGAAATAAAATATATTGATTTAAGCTCTCTCTGTCTGTGTGACTACAGATGAGCCACTATTTTCTGTACCTCAGGTCCTCATTTATATATCTGCATAATAATAGCTCCCCAATCATTGCAGTAATATGAAGGGGGAAATGCACCAAAGATAGTGAGGTATATGAGAATCACTGTTTGGAAGGTAAGTAGAGTTAGCTAAATATTATAAATATAGTTCTGCAACAGCCTGACAGAGATTGCTTCTGTAGACACCAAAATACAGCAGTTAGAGAGTACAGTCAGTTTATACAGGAGTAGAGCAAATTAACACAAATATAAGTAAAAACCATGATTAAAACATCCTGCAACGTTGCTGCTTAGAATTCTTAGCCTAGATGCTTAAAACAGCTCTGTGTGGAAAATTGCAAGTCTTCAAATCTTGGTGTACATCATAGGGTCTTCAATAACAGAGGACCTTAGTAAAGTGTTTAAATGGATAATGTTCTTGGGTGTCATTGCTTCAGAAATAAGAAACAGAGAAAACATGCTCTGATCAGATATGCAGTCATCATTTGCACCTCGTTGACTTTTGACTTCAACACTCTCTGCCAAGATCTCTTATAAAAGCACTGACCTCAGCCAGCATGGCTTAACAAAATAGAATCTAACCAAGTCACAGAAACTGTAGAAAGTCCAAAAGTAGGGGAAAAATAGATACTCTCTGGCAATAGGGTGGTATCCTTAACTGGGATTAAGCAGTAAGATCTATTTCAAATACTGTGTAAGAAATCCATACTGGTGTGAATTCTTTTTGATATATTTTTCTTGGTTCAGTATCTTAATGACTGCTTATGATTCCCCTTTGAATGTGCAGTCATTCAATGACAGAATTTCACAGTCTAACATTGTTTTGTTCCTATAGGAAAGACAGTTTCTGTGCTCCAACAGCAGAACTCAGCTTATTGTGGCAAAAAAACACTCAGAAGACAAAAGCCTCACAGAATTGCAGGATGATCTGGAAAAAAATCTTAATGATGGTATTTAGCTAAGAAGGGAAAATTCTTCCCAAACATAATAAATGATCAAAGAGCTATGTCTACTTTGTACTGTGTTTGATTTGAAGCTGTGGTGGCACACACATAAAAGGTTTACAGTAGGGATGAGAAATAAAGGGTGCAGCAAATAACTTTGATTGGTCATCAGTGATCTCAGTGGTTCTACTAATGGTTCTGATATAAGATCCCCTTATGTCCTAGCAAGTGAACCAATAAAGGGGAGAAATTCTAACCCAATGATGGCTGGCATATGAAATTTATGAATCTCAGAAGCAGAATCTGAAAGTCTTCAAGGGAGGAGAGCTTGAGCTTTCATCAGACCTTGTTACAAGATCAAGATGGCCAGTTGCAACTGAAATATTGCTGTGAGATTTTTTTTGCCCTCATAGAAGTGCTTTGGAAGTCAAATTTCAGGTAACTCAAAACTTTATTTTCATCTGTTGCATGTTTTCTGTTAAGGTACACCTAGAAAAAGATAAGTTACATACAACTGATGAAGGCATTGGAATCTAAAAATTGTTTTGTTTGAAGCTACTCTCCACAAACTTTGCTGTCTGCATCACTTCCAGTGCCTGTCATTACCTACTTGTAGGGGAGAGAGAGTGCTTTCCTTAAGCTGTATTAGCAAGATATTTACTGCTCAAACTCCTATTTCTTACAGGTACTTGGACCCCAGTACCACACTGTGATAGGTTTTTATGTCAATGTTGTCACCATAAGAAAAGAATAATGTTGCAAGAAAGAGAGAAGGGAAGAGATAGGAAATCAAATGTATGTATGCATTGGTTTGATTTAGGCTAGGTTCATTTAGCATTCTCTGATCACTACAGAATCAAAATAGTTTTTAAAATGGGGTATTTATGCTCATAAAATCCTATCTGTAGAAGTGAGACAGTGCTCCTCTGTTTATCTGGGGAAACAAGGCACAGCAAGATTAATGCAGAATTTCATTGGATGTAAAGAGCCTGGGTTTAGGATGTGTTTCCAGGGCAGGCTTCACAGAGTAGGAAGTATCTAGAAGGCATTGCAGGGAGAGATTTGTATGAGGGCCAGTAAAAATCAGGCTTCTGCAACTTTTGCCATTGGTCAGGTTACAATGGGGAGTAAGCAAGTTGAAAGGTATGTAAGGTCGAAATGTAAATGAAAGTGGAATGGTATCTAGATGATTAAGAACTTGAAACGAGTGAATATTTTATAATAAAAACACTACCAATTTGATGAGGTAGCTACCACTGATAAGGGAAAAACAGAAGAAAACTCTCCAAAAGGCTGCAATCAGTTGTGAGTAGCATTAATTGTTCATCCAAGAAACTGTTGTGTACCTCTCAAGAGCAGAGAGGACACACACCTCTTCTGCCTGTGACCCTGGGGTGGCCACAGGGCTTCCAAGACCTTTGCTGAGCTCATCGAATATGGTACTGCCACCTTAAACTAAAAGAGAGATATAATCTCTTCAGTGCTGCAGAGTATGGATGTCACCAATAATTCCCTTGAGGACTCAGAAAATAGGGCAAGGTAGAGGAAGGATTTCCATTCATTTAACGCACTGATGATCTGCAGTTTGCAGGAGCACATCTCAGATTCTGCAATTTGAATTAAAAATCTGTTACTGGATTGAAGGCAGCAACTCTGTGGTTTGAAGCCAGAGCTGGGCCACCTCTTCCCCACTACCTTCACTGCAGCTCTGTGAATGCTGCAGTGATGATAATTCTGTTCAACTTCTAGCAGAGTTGAATCTCCAAGAGATCGTTTGTTGACAGGTTCTGCAGAGATAGAGGCCTTGAATTCCTTCCACAGCCTTAAATATCCTCCATCAGGACCTCCAAAGAAATGCAGTAGGTCTGCAATTACACCATCTCTGGCATATCTTCCTCTTTGATAAATTTAGGGCTTCATTTCTCAGGACTATCAATTTGGCAACTTCTTACCCAGTGCTAAATTTACTGAAGGTTGAAGGAAGTTTCTAACCATAATATTTGGATTTATGAGCTCTTTCTTGTAAGACATGTTCTCTTTGAATATCATTGACTAGGAAATAAGTTAAATGAAGACATAATCCTGCAGCATGTCAAGCACTGTCCTGTGGTATAAAGTCTTCCTCTCTGAAAGAGTGGACGGGCTGGAATTGCTCTTACCTTGGGCAATGAAATAGAGTTTCTGCCTGAACTTACTTTCATGTGTTCCTCCCCAGTTTCAACACCCACTCATCCCCTCCCCAATTATATTCATTCCTTTCCTTCCTTGCAGTTTTTTACCCAACCACCTACTTTTCATTCCTTATGACACTTTAAGGCTGAACAAGTTTCTCTTGAGCCAGCAATTGCCTCAGAGCCTCTTTTACTCTTGCTGCACTTCACCCTCTGTCTGATCCTTCTGGATCCTTCATAGATTCTTGTACATAGCACAGTGATTCAGCAAACTCTCTGCATCTGATTTCTTTCTTGACAAGCAGAACTGGTTTGAATAGGCTAGGATGAAAAAGCCAGAGATTGCAGATATTACTGTATCAGATATTCCTGTATCAAAGTGAGACCTGTTTGAAGTTTTTGAATAAAAAACTCTAAAGCAAAGTATCAGGTGAAGTGAAATATTTTATTTAAACTTTGACTGCTTCAGTTTTAAAGCAATCACTGTAAGCAAAAGAGAATTCTTCATTTTCAAAAAGGTCAAAAGTGTTTGGATTACTTTGAAATGCTTTCAAGATGCAAATTTAAAAAAAACATTGAAGTGCAGTCTTACTCACCCAAAAAAGAAAAAAAACTAAAACAAAAACAACAACAACAAAAAAAAAATCCAAATGACAATAGACCCACAAAGAACCTCTGAATATCAGTGAATTTTCATGAAGCATTTAATGGAAACACTTTCTGACCAGCACTATGAAATTTCAGCTCTCCTCACTTTCTCCTGTGATGCTAATCCTGAACTGGTGTAACCATATAGCTTCAGTTATGCCTGATTAATTCCATTCTGCAACAAACTCTATGGATGAGCCACATTGGGTGCAGTGATGCAGCTCATGAGAGGCCAAGCAAAACTGCCTGTGCTGGTCCAGAAAGGGCAGCAGAGCTGTGTTAGCCCTGAGTTGAGCTGAGCTGAGCTCTGCCTGCTGAGCTCAGTGCACAGCATCTGGGTAGAGTGCCAAGCTAACAGAGGGAGGCTGCTCTTGATACCCCAGCTGGGTTATTTAAAACCAGTTGATGTGCAGATACTGAATACTCACTCAGTTGTTCAGTGTCAGTAAATCCTTTCTTTGTGCAGTGGAACACAGCTGAATCACAGCTTTGTAGGGTCACAGGTATGAGGAGTCTGAGCAGCAATCAACTATGGCTCTGGCTTCCTGTGTTTCCACAGGCATTCTGCTTAACACACTTTGAATTTCTTGTTATATGTCAGACAGAATAAACAATTCTATTTCCCTGTTCTGCTAGGTATTATGTAGGCTCACAGTACAGCAAAAGCCATGCTCAACAGACTGAGAAAAACATAATTTTAAATGAAGAATTATTGTCTCATGGTTCGAGAGAAGTGCTGGGGAGCCTTCACCTCAGAGGCAGAAGGGGCCAAGCGGAATAGAATAGAATGATTGTTATTTAGCAAATACCAAAGACTAATTCTGCACTTGGTTCAGAACAAAAATCACACAGAGGCACCTGTCAGCACTGGGTCCTTGGAGGGTTGGAGTACACCAGGAGGACAGGGGCCATTTTCAGTTGGGTTTCCAGTGTCAGAAAGAACTGCAGTAGACTGCAGTGAAATACATTTTAGCTGGGAGTTGAATTCTGAGTAGAGTACTAAAATGTAGCATTATTTTCCTCTATTTATCCAAGACAGACTGAAGCTTTTTAAATTGCTTTCTTGTCTGCTGGCAGCACCTATTGAGAGATGAAAAGGCTGAAATGGCTAAAGAGGGAGCTGATAATAATAGAAATTGTTCAGTTGTCCGTTGCTCAGCCGCAGTGGATCAGCAGCCTCCTTGTTCCTATCTCACCAAATGACCAAAAGTGAGGAAGGCAAGATACTGAAGACACTCCTGGGGCCTGAGTGTGGCACAGCAGGGACTATGCATTTGGAGGGTGCAGAGACATTACTCAAAGTTAGCACTAATGTCTGTTTCTTTGCAGTAAGAGTGCTCCATTGTTCCAGCCACCTTATCTGACTGATGTTTGTGCCTATAGGGATTTTTTTTTTCTCTTGGGGTGGTCTCTTTTGTTATACTAAGATGCCAAATACCTTCTCTCTAGGAACAGCAAGCTGTCTGGCAAAACCTCTGTGGTCTGGTGTTTTGTGTTCCTCTTTGTGAATTAAGGTGGGAAAAACAGGGTATAAAAACAACTTTAAAAGCAATTGGAAGGTAATGTTATAAAAAAAAGTGTCTGGATTTGACACATTTTCCTTCTATTCCTTCCTTCCAGTTCTCCTGAGTTCTGTTCTACTAGTAGAGGCATACTGGCATAAACCCAAAACAGATTAAACTGTGGTTTTCCTACTTTTATGCAAAGTTTCTTTGCAATTAAATAGAGATTTTGTCACAAGGAGCCTGATTCTGCCCATCTGATTTGCCCACCTGAATATCTGCAGCTCATTGATATCTCCTATTGCTTTCACACTGAAGTGAATTTATTTTACATGTTAGGCCTGATACTACAAGAGTTTGTGTTCCCTGGGATACCCACAGGATGTAGTACCAGATCCTCAGCATCTTGTAGGTCAGTAAGTGTTCGACACTGACACTGGCCTGAAATGACCAAAGACTGGACTATTAGCCCACAAACACATCTCTTTCTCTGTCACCATTGTCCTACCTGGACTGAGATATGTACCAAAGTACCTGGAAAGGATGACATGAAGACAAGCAGGGGTGGAAATGAGGAAAATAGCTGAATTTCCTTTTTTGTTTCCTGTTCTTTGTTTCCCTGGCTTTATTCATGATTCCAGGCCTGAGCAAGGAGAAGACACAGAGCTCCATGTAAAAATTGATGTAACAAACATGATTTCATTTTACAGCTTCCTTCAGTTACTTTAACCCATGGCTCAAAAAGAGTCAAAGTGATGTCTTATTACTATGACTTGGCAAATTTTGCATGGCTTTATGTACTGATGCACATTGTTTAGATGAGTGGTACCCTTGTCCTTAGGCTCAAGCTCTGGGAGCAGTGATGATGGAAATGCCAGTACTGCCTCAATATGTCACTTCACATTGGTCTCCTGAGACAAGAAGGCCACTTGTTTCCAGAAAGGCACAATAATTTGTGTCAGCTCGTTAAGCTGGCATACTGCTGATTCAGGCACTGAACTCTAACGAAGCACTTTGTCCCAGCTCCATAATGGCCTGTCCCTTGTATTGCCTTGGGGATAACTGGGATAAGTTCCTGGAGGGAAAGGTCAAAGAAAGATTGTTATTGTCAACCCGAATTAAAACTTAGGCTGGAAATATAATATTTGAATAGTGCATTGAGTAACTGGAAGGGAAAAATCTCTTGGAGAGTATGTGTAAGTGTTAAACTCCAGACAGAGTAGAGTTGCTGCCTGTATGTAAGTCCCTGAAAAGGAAGGAAGGATTTAATAGATCAGGAATGGAACTTGGTCACAGCTTTATTAATTCATTTCCAAGACTGAGGGAGGATATCTTTATCAAAAATACCATAAGGAGAAAACGCTAAGTGACCAATGCAAGATAGGCCAAATAATTCTGCAAGAGGCAGCCGGTAGTACAAGAGGTTATTCAAGGAGGTCAAACAGAACAAGTTTTTGAAGGGTTTTTCTTTGGTTTTGGGCAATATTAAGCTGTTTCTGACAAAATTATCTAGGACAGATGTTTGTGAGAGTGGATCCTGGAGTACATTTCTTTATGGAACCAGGACTGGGTGCAGTGTTTTGCTTGCAGTTTGTACCTGCTTGGGTTGATTTAATTTGGATCTTTTCAGAATCCTGCTAGGGGAGTATTAGAAGTGAGACAATAAGCTCATTCCTGAGCTGAGATGACAGCTAAGAAATGTGGACAAGGCTGCTCAATTTTGCAGAGAAGTCATTTTGTTGGGGGGATGAGGAGGACAGGGGGAGATCTGCTTTACAATTAAATTCTTTCAATCTGTTGATATTAAGTGAGGTAACTTTTTCAGATGAAATCTGCAGCACCAATTTATGTGCCTAATTGGATGAAGGACTTAAATACAGCTGTAATTTTATAACCTCTGTCCCATGCTTACTTCACCTGCCTTTCCTTTGTGCTTTAAATAGTTATAAATATTGCTAGATAACCTGAAAATGCTCTCACCATTCAGTCTTCCTCTTAATTGGCAAATGAGGAAACTCATTTTCTGCATGCTGTGTTTTGCTGACTGCTTGCTTTGATTTGGTAGTTTAAAAACACCTACATAAAACCCTATTTTCATTTGCCTAGGATATAACTATTGAGTCACACTTCTACTCTCCTATATCAAACAAAAAGCTGAGAGAGTTAAAAACATTTGGTTTTGAGGAACCCGTTCTGTGTTTGAGGAACACAGAATCTTTGGAGGATATTAAAATTGTTTTGCAGAATCTTGCAAAAAAAATGTAGTTGAAACTGAATAACTCATTCAGGCAAAGAGGTAGACCTCTTGCTCAAATTTGCAAAACAAATCTGCATTAATTTTGTTTTTGAGGTATGTGGTCCCCTGCTTCTGCTTTCTGTGACAACAATCATCGCAATGATTTCACTTACACATAAAAAATGCCAAGCCTGATTCTTCTGGGACCAGAAAATATAAAACACTATCAGAAAATGTGAGCTTGAAAAAATTTCCAACTTCTTGACAGAGATACGCATGAAGTTTGGGAAATCTAAACCAATATATCCCCAAAATCACTCATTTGAGATTTTATGGTTAATTGTTTTAAAAAACACGTGAAAGTTAGTGAGAGTTATCTCCCTGTCTCGAAATATTGTTAAATTTTGTTTACCATATGAAAGTTTGGAGATATTCCTAAACCGAATTTTTATCTCAGTCTTCACAACCAGAAAGAACTGCTTTCAGTAGACCTTGATTGCCACGGCAGCTTCATTAAATCTTCTTCAGATTATTTCTTACAGCAATATTAGATCCTGAAAGGGCTTCCAAGTGATGTAAATTTTCTTAGAGTGAATACAGCTGGAATCCCTAAAGAAATACAATGCTGTTTAAACCTCTTTTTGATTCCTACCCCAGTCTCTTCATCTCCCCACTTCTCAATATTAGAATCAACCCAGTTTTGATTGCGTTTCCCACGCATTTTGTATTTAAAAACTATTAGTGACATTTCTTATACAGTGCTTAATTTAGATGCTGTTTTATACAGCAACTTCTGGCTTAGCAAAGGGAAGATGACTGTGCACTTGCAGAAAAAATCAAGTCAGTTATAGGGGTGTCTGCTAATATACTTTCTAAGCATTTGCATTACTTAGCTGCATTAAGTAGGTTCATTTAATAGAAGTGTTCAACACTTTGTTTCTGAATGAACCAAATGCATATCTCTTCTGCTCTTCATTTAACTCTGTTCTTTATTTTTAGTAGTGTACATCTATATAAGCCCTCAAGTAGCATTCAGTTGTTGCAGCAGTTTAAAGAGAGCTTCTAATAAGTTTGTACTAGCTTTCAGTCTCTGAATTCAGGCATGAAGTGGTCTTAATGAGCAAATTTTGAGAATGGAT
The DNA here is from genome assembly GCA_013400275.1 of Rhadina sibilatrix. Lineage (NCBI taxonomy): Eukaryota > Metazoa > Chordata > Aves > Passeriformes > Phylloscopidae > Rhadina > Rhadina sibilatrix. The sequence continues at coordinate 227,308 of VWYO01024403.1, forward strand.
GCATGCCTGGTGAATACTGACTGCCCTTAGCAAAGTGATAAGGGAGGCCTCCCTGCTTCTGGCACCAGCTTCCACTAAAACCAGCCCGTTGTCACCAACGTGTCTTGAGGAAGGGAGCACTCCACAAAAGCTGTTGGAAGTGGTGCTAATGCATACCTTATGCCATAATCCGAAAAATGCTGACAAGACAGTGCTGTGTGCACTACGGAAGATTTTCTCCCCAGTAATTGCAGTGACTGGAGAAACCAGGAAAAGGTTACAAATGAAGAGGGTTTTATGATAGTTTCTCTGGTTCACAGACTGTTCTGGCATATATTCATTTAAATCTATATATATAGTTATGGATTTTTTTCTTTTCTTTCTCCCTCCCATTTTCATTTGAGATGACTGATGTATATACTTTTCTTATAGACAGAAAATAGTATCCTTTAAACTGTCACATTTATTTCATGCTGTGAGCTAATGGTCAGGTGATCTCATGTAGCACATTTTGATCTATGAATCAGTGTACATTAGCATGTTCTTAAAGTTGAGCAGGATTTTGCTGGGACAGAAACATCTGCTTCTTACTCCATGGAACTGTAATCACAGTTTCAAGTAAGAGAGTCTAATAGATGTAATGCTGCAGAAGACTACAAAGACTACTTTTCATAGGGCCATTCTCTAAAATGTCTCTCTAGCTGGGGTTGAATTATTTAGCAATGAGATTAAAACCATTCATAAAGCCTTGCAACGGGAAATATTTTATGTTCAGACACTGGATATAACATAACTTTATTCAGGTTGGAATAGACAGCATGATGCAGATAAGCAGCATTACTCTGTTGAAAGGTAGTAAGCATCTGACAAAATTTCTCTTCTGCCTCATTTTGAGAAATCTTGTCTTTAAGGGAGATGATTATGGAAGCCTGCCAGTGATAGACAATATGTGCAGCTCAGTTCTGTCACGTATGGCTTTGTTAAAGTGATTAAGGTATCAAGAGTCTGTTTTTAGCCACAAAATTAGACGACAAATCCAGATCACAGCCCAATCCAAGGTGTCTGGACAGGGCCTTCTATCCAAAACTGTGTTTTAATATGGCTGAATATTCCAGAAAAGGGCTGGAATTATTATTAGCAGGAACGTGTGCCACTAATGCCAGTAGCATGTAAAATCTACTTTCTAAATCATGTGTGCCTATGTAAAATAAAATATGTTCATGTCCCACTGCCACATTCCTCATTTTTCTAGAGTGAAATTAGATGGAAGAATACATATAATTAAGACATCAGAGAAAGGAATAGTTGGCTTTGCTAGTGCAAATTAGTTTGAAAGAGCTTCCATTATTCTCTTCCCTTGCTAGGATAAGCAGATTGATTTTATAATTTCCTTGAGACATTGAACTAACATTGCTTTTAAGAGGGGAGTGGGATACAGAGTGTGTAACAGCTGCATGTCCAAGAGGTACCAAAAATATTTTGTTAGAGCAAGGAGAAAAGATCTTATTAAAGTGGATGTATTTGTGGGTGCTGAGGAAAAATATGCACCATATCTGAGCAGAATTGCTGAGTTTCTTTCTCCGTGGGCTAAAATAAGATCTAGTTATTTAGAGTTCCTCAGGGTTGCTCATATATTTGTGAAGCTATGAGTATTTTGTATGAAACTCTTTTTTATGTGAAACATTGCTTCTCACATGCCCTCAGCTTTGTCAGATTTGAGATGGGAAAGACACAGTGTAATTGAAATTCAAATAAATTGGATGTGTGCCTCTGACTTTAAGCCTTGTTCTCAACACAATGCTCAGAAGTGGAGGAATTGAAGTGAGTTTTTCTCCCCCTGATTTTTTTTCTACAGATTAGTATTGTTCAAATGTTGGTGGAATTACACAGTCCCCAGAGATTTTAAAAGAATCAAACAAAGCTTTGTGTTTATCCTCCATCTACATTCTAAGATTAAACTGGATTTTAAACATACTGGGACATCCAAAATCTCCTGGGTTCTCAACTGATGCTTTTAGCAATGCAGCCTTTGTGACAGGAGGTGGGGAGGTACAGCATGGGAGCCCAGAGAAAAGTACTCTGTAGCCTGTGGTCTCAGATGGCACAAATGAGCATTTGCTGCAGAGGGGCTGTGCTGCCTGACACTCACTGAGGATTTTGTACATTAAAAAAACTTTTCTTTAAGACGAATACTCTCTATCAGATGTCAGGTCTTGTTTTTCTTCAGGTCAAATAAGAACTACAAAACTAACATTCTCCCATATCCTTTTGCTGCTGAGCTTGCCTAGCAATCTTGAATATAAAAAGCAACCAAACTTGAGCCAGATGAAATAGCTACAAATCAAGATTGTGCTCTGCAATGTGGAAAACAACATCAAGATGTTGATTGTTTCATTTATTTATGTATTTATGCAAATTATTAAAAACACTTGGTTTGCACAGTTTTATCATTAGAATAATGCTACTTAGTAATGCAAGCATGTCATTTTACAGTGACTGTGGGAGCTTTTTAATGTGAGGCTAGTAAGAGCTCAGGGAAACATTTCAGGGTATTGTATAGGAAGGCAGCATACTGACAGGATTCACAAGAACTAGAAAATTCCTCAGGAATGTTTCTAATCATGTTTTCTTGAACCACTCTTTCCAGGCCCAGATATCTAACCTCAAGGGTCAGGGAAATATCCCACCCAACTTCATAGCCCTTTCATCAAATAAAAAAGAGAGATGCACACCAGTGCCACACTTAGACTTAACAGCTTACATGTAAAACATATGCATTTTTGGGTGAGAGACAAAAATTAATTTTTTTCTCTCCTTAATTTGATACAAAGATAGATGCATTACCCAGGAGACAGTACCCTGCCCCAAAATATCTTATATTTGCTGGCTAAGTCTGCCTCTAGTTTGATTTGACAAGATGCAACAAGTCAAGAATATTTCACTCTAGTACAGCTGATCCAAAACTTATTTTGAAGATCCCATTGCTTATCAGTCCCTATTTCGGCATTTTTATGGCAAGTGAAAGAACTTCTACAGAAGGTGTTGAGATCCCAACTGAATATCCTGAAACTTAGAGTACACTGGTGAACCAGCTTCACATCTTTACTTGAGGCTGGGCAGGCTTGCACTTGTGTCTCCCATGTGGGGAAGGAAAACATTCTGTTTCAATACTACGTTTAGGGTGGGGCACTTTATTTCTCTGCTGTCTGTGAGGGGAAGAGGTGCTCTGAGAATGCCAAAAATTGCAGAGAAGTGTGACACATTGCACACTCCTACCAGGACTTAGCAGCAAGACAAGAGGCTCTCAATTTGTGTCATGCTGAGTGGCTAAAAAAAGAAAGAAAGAAAATGAGGGACATAGAGACACAGGGCCAGTGAAAAAGAAAACTGTAGTGGTACCTAACATAACAGCTTTGCCATTTGCAACCACAGTCCTGTGCACCTTTCCTCTGTTTTCTTTTTCTAAGATATCTAAAAGGCGAATTTTGTGTTTAATTTTTAATTACAAGGCCCCTCCCGTAGTGTAAATTCTTGTTAGCATGGTGTTTTGCTATCTGAAACTGGACATATGGTATGTAGCTGAGAGTTGTGTTAGCAACTAAACCCTAATACTTCTTATTTGGAAAATAAAAGAGTAGATCACAAGTTCCTATTACTTGTCCATCACTTAAAATATGGTAGGAGTTCCAGGGCTATATAAAAAAAGGCTGGGTTTGGGATAAATGTGGTTATGAATGCTGTACTTTAATTTGATATTTTTGTGGCTATAACAAACTGGCAGATATTTCAATGCTACACTTAGGCTGAGTTAATTTAATTGAATAAAAATCAGCTTATTTCTAAATGATTGTTTATATGATTTCCCAGTATATAATAAATGCAAAGTTTGGAAATTCAGCTTGGCTCTCTCCTGAGTTTCCCCATAAAGAAATTACCTCAATTGTTCTGTGTTAAAATGCTCAGCAAAAACAGGTGTGCTGTTTCTGGACAGCTCCAAGACAAATACTGTAATAAATAAAATTAATTGTAAAGATGGAGAATTAATGAAAGCTGGACTTTATACAAAGGCCCATAGTGACAGGACAAGAAGGAATGGCCTTCAACTGAAAAAAGGTGGGTCTAGATTGGATGTTAGAAAGAATTTCTTCACTGTAAGCATGGTGAGACACTGGAACAAGTTGCCTAAAAAGCTTGTGGATGCCCCAGCCCTGGAACTGTTGAAAGCTGAATGGTCTAGAGAAAGATGTCTCTGCCCACAGCAGTGGATTTGGAACTGGGTGATCTTTAAGGTCCAATCCAACCCAAGCCATTCTATGATTCTGTGATAATAAAAGAGCAAAACTAGATGTCTGAGCTCCTGACTACTTACCTTTAAGAAGTTCATACTCCTTTGCCAGTTGCATCAGTGTTTCATATATGATGGTGTTTGTGGGCATACTTGACAAGATATCCATCTTTTGAGTGGAAATTAAAGTTACTCATAAAAAAAAAAAAAAAAAAAAAAAGAGGAGAATCCATGATCAGTGTACACTTTCATTTTGGTTTCCCAGATGATTTCTCTGCAAGTATTCTTAATAAGAACCACTGCAGCATGAAGCAAAATTACTCAGTTATGACAGAAATGTGTACTGTGCTATACGAGCAGGAATACAGTTGTGTGTATGCAACATGAGTTGAGATTTCATCTAGTTGTGATTCAGTTGTGGCACTTAATTACTGTGTACTCGGGTCTTCTGTAATAGATGTGTTTCCTTAACCTCCAACCTCCAAGTCTCCCAGCTGCTAGACCAAGAATTCTTTTATAATTGAAAAGCTATTTGGGAATACTCCAATCTTTTTTTGAAGTGAAAACCACAGCACAGCATACTAAGAAAGCAATTTATTCGAAGTCAGAGGGGCAAGTCACTCTGTTTCAGATTGTCAGTGTGTTTCCAGTAGGTTTGGGTCTTTTTGATTAGGACTGGGGCAGGAGGGGAGTTGATTGGACTTTGTTGAATAGACTCCAGGTTGTGAGCTATTTCCTCTGAAATACTCTTCACACAGCAGTTGATTTGCAGTATGTAAGGTACATGATAACTTCTCATACAGAATCCATATAATCTAAACCTCAAGATAAATCAAAAAGTGTTGTGCATTGTGATCCACTCTATTCTGCCTCTTCTAAAAGTCAAGAAAACACTGAAAAACAGTTTGCATGCCCTTGGGATATGAACTCACTACTCTTGTCTAAAAGCATTATCAAACCGGTGGCTTTGGGAAAGACACACTAGCATATAAACAGGTTTTATCTTCCTTTCACCTCTTATACTTCTAAGCAAGAATCTATAAAATTAAATACTGTTATTCAAGTTAAAATTGAATAGCTTTCCTTTTTTTAAACAATGAAATCCATGTAAGTACAATTTAACCTGTAAAAATGGTTCCAAAACTAATTAGAAGGAAACCCAATCCTTACCTGGGGAAATTCCAAATTTCATTTATAAAATAAATTGTGTCAAATGCATTAGAGCTACAATATGTCTGATAGACACTTTAAATACAATACAGTGATGTGCGTATTTCATGAGAATAAAGAGAAAGAGAAATCTTGCTAAGTTCACTTAGTGATTTACATCCTAACACTGGGTAATGGTTGGATCTATTTTCCTTGAGTTGTCTGGATACTGTTACCTGATGCACTGCAAGTGGCTAGGAACCATAGACTCATAGAATCATTGAGGTTAGAAAAAATGTCAAAGATCATTGAGTTCAACTGTAAATGTAGCACCATTGTATTCACCACTAAACCATGTCCCAAGTGCCACATCCACATGCCTTTTGAACACCTCCAGGGATGGGATTCCCCCACTTCCCTGGGCAGCCTGTTCTAATGCCGGGCCACCCTTTCAGTGAAATTGGTCCTGACACAATTTTGGGGGTTGTCTGTAAAGTGTTAGGCTGTTCAGGAGTGTTTTGCAGCTGGCAGACTGAAGACAGTGGGGGTTGAAGTAGCTGCTGTATGGACTGAGTGTCTTGATGCGACTGAGATTCTGGAGACTTTCCTTTTCTCATCCAGTGTCTCCATCCTGTCAAAAATTGTTCCATGTAGAAGATATGCAAATCAGCAATGCTGTTAAAAGGCCATGGGTGGGGAGAGGAGACATATGGCACAGCTACAAAACACAATTCTCACTGACACCCCAGTGTAGGTGCTGTTCAGGGGCAGAAATGATCTTGCACATTGGGCTGTACACCTTGAGGAGGGCTAAGTATGAAGAGGGTATGAATAGAAATGGTCTTGAGAATGGGACAAAGGTGAAACACACTGACATTCATAGCTACTGACCACAGTGGGAAAAAATCTGAAGGCTACTGATTGATACTTTTTTTGACAGAAAGGTGACCAGTTCTATTTACTAAGTCATGCAGGTGAATATTTCAGTGATGGAGATACTGGATAAAAGGAAAACAACCCACATGGCACATGTTTTCTGGAGAGTCAAAGGCAAGTGGAGTAGTTGAACCACAAATATCTAATTGGGTCATTTTTTCAAGCCAGGAAGAGAAATATGTCAGGTGGAGGATGCCCAAGAACTACACACCAAGCAGCTTAATCACCACCAGGACTCATTGTGCCTGTCTAGTGGAAAACACAAAGTAGCACATGACTTAGTTATCTCCAGAGTGACAGCTGGACAGCAGTGTTGAAGCTCTCAGCTGTAGATTTATGTCTTTAAACTCATACTTAAATAGTTGGGTCCCTGTATGTAGCTGATAGTACATTACAGACTTTGGAAATGTTCACATTACAGCCTTGATAGTTCAGCATTTGACATAATTTTTCTTTCTAACTGAGCTAGTATTATATGCTGGGGAAGCAGAGAAATAAATAATGTGTGGTGACCATTTCTTCCCCTTAAATTAACTCCTCTGTTATCCCCTTATTTATAAAAATTGAACAAAAGCATGGTATAATCTACTTTTATAAGTTATGATAATCATTATGCAATTTTTTACATTTAGTTTGCCTAGGTTTCTATTTATGCAGGGAAAAGAGAGATTAAGTATTTTCACTAGAACTTCCAACTGGGCTCTGGAATTACAGCTGTCCAGCTGGCTCTGACTCATTTCAACAAATAAAAATGCTAAAATCTGACTCTAATAAGATAGGTTCCTGCTGCATGTAAGACAGAGGGGGTTGCCCATCTTGCCTTTTTTTATACTTTAACCCGCAGCTTTTCTGCAGACAAACAAATTTTCCTAGCTAGCAGGAATATAGTTAATCAGAATAGATAAAGGACTGCAGCTATGTAAAATTGGAGAGACATTCAAGAGTAATCATGGGTCTTCATACTCTGTAATTCCAAGAATTCTAAATTCAACCAGAAAATAATTAGATTATTCAACACCTGGAAGGATGCGAGAAGTGCAGATTTAAAAAAGACATATCTGTACATATATCTGTACCTTCCATTCAATAATGGAATACTTCTGATGAATTGTTACAACTATGATGACTTAAAAGAATTTATTTGTGACAGTACATTTTTGAAACAGCAATCTAATGACATAAATGCAGTATCTTTTGTTGTGAAAGAAATAGGAATTAACTTGCAGTCTTTTTATTTGGGGAAAAGTTTTGTTATCTCCAAATAATGTATTTTCTTATATTTTCAAACAAAAGAAGACATTTTAGGTTTACTGTAAAATGAAATTCTTGTATAAAAGCTCTGAGGTCTTTGGAAAATTAAATTATCTTGGCTTTCATTAAAATCAAAACCAGTCACCCTAATTTGACCTCCCATTAATTTCATGAAACTTTTAAAATTAGTTCAATTTAGACATGCTTTTTTTGACCAAAATCAAAATGCTCTCTTCTCAAAAATGTCAAACAAATTCTTTAAATGTTTCACCTGTGTTTCCAAAATGAAATTTCTTTGAATTAGCTTAAATGTAAAGATGGATGAAAATGTTTTCCATAGGAAAAACAAACTGGCAAATCTTTAAGCCAGTTCTCCTTAGAAATAAGGCTTTAGCCCTACACTGTTCTTCAGCACAATTTTAAAGTCATAAAGTCTAATACCACAGGGAACAAAAACATAATGTGGGGGTTGGGAATTCGGACTTAGTAAAACAGTTCCAGAGCAAAACTAAAACCTGTGGTGCACTTCAAAGAGCTTCTCATAACGTGTAAGAGTGCATTTTCAAGGCTCTTCACCATCTAGGCAAAAAATAATTTTCTCTTTGTATATGAGCCCATCTACTACAGCTAGAAAAATTCAGTTTGGCAGTAATGGCAGGATGATTTCTGGTAATGGGAGGTAAGCACCTCTCTACCCTCTTTACCTTGCCTACTCCCCTCCTTGTAGTCCATGTAACTTTAGTGGTGGGAAAGTTTCCAGTAGGATTTCCATCCCAAGGATAACCATATGAGCTGTTGGCATAAGCCCATGCACAGCTTGCCTTTCATTGACAGGTAGCACAGAGTTACTGTGGATGGAAGGAACTTCTGGAGATCATCTAGTTCAACCATTCCTGACTAAATCAGGGCCAATTAGAGCAAGCTGCCAAGAACCATGTCTGTGGGTTTTGAATATCTCTGAGGATGAAGTCTCCACAGTGTCTCAGGACAAGCTGTTATAGAATCACAGAAACCTGAAATGGTTTGGGTAGGCAGGAACCTTCAGAGGTCATCCAGTCCAAACCCTTGCAGTAAGCAGGGACATCTTCTACTAGATCAGGTTGCTCAGAGCCCAGCCCAACCTGACCTGGAGTGTCTCCAGGAATGGGGCATCCACCACCTCAGCAGCCTGTTTCCGTGTTTCACTAGTGGCCTCTTCTTGAAAAAATTCTTCCCTATATCTAGTTTGAATCTACCCTCTTTAAGTTTAAAATCTTTGCCAATTGACCTGCCATAAGAGGGCCTACTAAAATGTCTGTTCCCATCTTTCTTGTAGGCCCCTGGAGTCTTCTCTTCTCCAGGCTGAATGACCCCCAGTCTCTTAGCCTGTCCTCACAGGAGAGGTGCTCCAGCCCTCTGATCATTTTTGTGGTCCTTCTCTGGACCTGCTTCAACATCCTACGTCTTTCTTATACTGAAAATCACTGTTCAGGTGTTTAACTACCATCACAGCTAAAGAAGTGGTTTCCTGTTTTTCAGTTTGTTCCCACTGCCTCTCATGCTCCCATTAGGCACTGAGAAGATTCTGGGTTTGTCATCACAACTCCCTCCCATCAGGTATCTATACACATGTGATAAGATCCCTAGTGAGACTTCTCTAGGATAAACATTCTCAGTTCTCTCAGTCTCTCCTTGTATGACTGTTGTTCCAGTACCTTTCTTTCCAGGAAGTTGATGTCTTTTTCATTTTGGGGCACCCAAAACTGGAGACATCACTCAGACTGTGACCTCACCGGTGCTAAGGAGAGATGAAGGATCACCTGCCTGAACTCAGCCTGAGTATTATAATTATAAAGGGCTGGTTAAAGCTAAATTGTGCTAGGGTGGATGACTGAAGCCCACACAGTTGTGACAAACATCAGCCTTGGAGTGAATGCCCTTCCTCTTAAACAGTCTAGTTGTGCTGATGAAAAACATAGTTTCTACCTCCTTCCTTGAACTTCTGGCACATGTAGATTACCCTGAGATTTGGCTCCAGCCCCCCACCTTTCTAGGGCAATGATACTTAAACAAAATCACATTTAAGGTAATGATTCTTTTAGTACCATAAAAAAACCCCTTCTTCAAAATTTAAAACAACATACACAGAAAAAGAAAATACAAATCAGTCAACCTAACAATCACAAAATCTGTATGCACAGATTGGGACTTTCATTGATATCAGTTTTATGCAAAGGCAACAACCTGGTATCAAGTTTTCACTTAAACAGACTGAGATGCCAATTATCACTTACAGCTCAAATACCAATTTTAACATCAACTTAGGGACCACATGCTTTAAAGGAGATTAAATTCAGGTATTTCTTCTCATTATTCTACATTTCAGAACAGATAAAACTCAGCTATTTTTGGCTCTAGAATTAAACTTAAAATTTGTCCTCCTTCCTGCACATCTATATTTCTTCTCTTTTCCCTAGAAGACAAAGTCTACCTAGAACCAAACTGATTTCCCAGTACATTTTTTAAATGCAAATGGCATGAAATAAAACTGGATCCATTGTTAAACATTTCCTCAGGACTGTTCTGAAGTTGTTGGTAAGTATAGTATCCAAATCCAGTCTGAATGCTTTCAATCTTGGTGGAAGTTTCAGCTCAGTGTTAGAGCTGAAGGGTGATTTGAAATGCAGTTCAGCGCACTGCATGGACCTAACCTGTGGAGATTTTGGTCTGAGCTAGTTTCCAGCTTACACATTAATATTTTTTTTTTTTTTTTTTCATCTGTTGCTGTTTGTGACTTAGTCTAGCAGTACCAAAGTTGACTCACACACTTGCACCAAGAACATAAAACCTTATGGTTTATTGTGAGGACACTGCCTGAAATCCAAGCCATATTGCTTTCAACTGAGCTTTGCTTTCAGATCTGGATTTGTTTGGAACAAAGACTAGAATGTGAAATTCAGGCAGAGTACACTTGAGAGAACTGCTCCTAGTGTGAGGATAGTAGCTCAAAAAGGAAGAACTGCACAAGGCAGGGGGAGAATGCCTTTAAAGTATGAAGATTAGTCTGTAGAAAAAGAGCAATAAACTGCAAATAAGCAATATGCAAAACATGATTCAAATTGTATTTGACAAATTATATTATTATACCTATATAAATATAGATATTAAATTTAATTATTAAAATTTGCAATCATCTACAGATTTTTGCTACCAAGAAGAAAGCCCCAAAATCTAGAAAAATAGCATCATTAACAAGTAAATGCAATTTTGATGTATTTCCAACTGCAAATCAGTTTGAGGAATACTGAAGTGGAGTAGCTCATTTTTCTGTGGAAGAATCAGCCCATGAGATAATACCACACTAATAAGACAAAGTGAAAGACCTTCTTCTGTGCTGACAAGGGACAGAGAGAGCCAGAACAGTTTGCAGCTGCCAGAATAAAGCTGTATCATTGCATCTGAGGCTTGTCACATTGATCCTCATGCGATGCTTTGTGCTGACTCCATTTCACATATGAAATCATCATGGCTGCTTCACATAACTAATTAAGATGTGGGTTTCTTTCCTATCTTTTTCAATGACTCTGGGTTTTGTTTGTTTGTTTGTTTGTTTGTTTGTTTGTTTCCAGTACATCTGTCCTAGCTTAACCTGAGCAGTGCCTAATGTAGGAAGGAGGGATTTTATTATGGACTATGGATATTGGTACAGCCACAGAAAACTCTATTATAGGAACACATTAGTCCTAGTAATAACTTCTCCTGATTTAGTCACTATGCTGTTGCAATTATGATAATCAAGTCAGTAATTTAAACACTGTAGATCACTAATAAATAGCAGTAAAGATTATAATTAATCAACTTATTTTCTTCTGGTTGCCAAGGTCCAATCAGTCATCACCTCCTAAGAATATTTTTGAAACAGTGGATCTTGGGCCAGATTTAGACTAATTCTCATGAGCTTTTTAAGTTTTAGATTTGAGCAGATTCTCTGAAGGCAGGGTGCATACAATAGTGGCTTTCTAGAACATAACAGAAGAAATTGCATGTCATCCCAGCATTTAGTTTTTACTATAATTCTCCCCAAATTCTCGTATTTTCTTCCTAAGTATCAGCTTATATTACTGTATTCTTTGGGAGATATTTATAATCTAGCCAGGCAATTAGGCACAGCTGGATCACTCCTAATTGCCCTGGCCTAAAGTTAATTTGTAAATGTGGGCAATTCACTCAGAAGGTCATGTGTAGGGCTGGGAGGGTTTGTACAATCTGATAGTTTCAAAATTTTTAACCAGATTAACAAATGTTCCCCGGCGTATCTATGGGCAGTGTGGTTCTCTAGTAAAAAAATAAAAAAAAATGCTGATGATGATGCTAAAGGTGAGACAATAGCATGAAATTACCTTCAGTGAGATTGGACAGACACCACAGTGTAGAATACTGAATAAATGGCAGGTCAGAAACACAGTGAGGGCAGGTCTGCAACAGTGTCACATACACAGTCATCAGCTCCAGGCAAAGTGTTTCTGACTTCTAGGATGAGGACTGTAGATGTCTCCTCTTCCCACAAAGTGACCCTTGCTTGGCTTTTTTGTTTCTGGACATGTTTGAGGGTTTTGTTTGTTTTGGTTTGGGTTGTTTGTTTGCTTTTTCTTCTTAGTGACTAAGCATTTAAATTGAGTCAGCTGTGGGAGAGGAGAGGATTGAAGGTAAAGTAGTGCTTTTTATTATTCAGGTTGTCGTTAATTGCTGTTTTCAGTTCACAACATTTAAATGAAATATTCACGCAATTGGGCTGGTTGTAATTCAATCAGAAACCCATCCAACTACCCTGAGGAATCCCATCAGGGCTCCTTACGCAGCAAGAAGGAATTTTAATTAGAAATTTGAAATAAGCTTTCCTCCAGTTTTGCCAGAAACAAAATGGGCTGGTGCTTAGTGCTTCCATTTGGGGAATTAAAGCCTTGGCAATAAAAATCAGCATTTAAAGAAACATGTAGAATTTGAGAGTGTGATAAATGGGTCTATATTTGCACTTTCTGGTCAATCCAAGTGAAGAATATGAATGTCTTGCAAACACATTTTTAGGGTGTAAACTACACCACCACTTCCCCTGTATCTGTATTTTTAAAAGCACTATCTTATACTAAAAAATGATGAATTATTTAGTTGCACAAAGCTATCTTTGAAAATGCAGCTAATAAAAAATAGGAGGTAGAGAGCATTTTGGATGCCAAATCACTATAGAGGAATTTAAAATAGGTCACATGGTATTAACCATGAGATATGTTTTGAATTGTTAGAAGAATTGCAGTAAGATGTTTGGTCCAACCACAGGGTAAAAGGTGTAGCAACAGGATCCATTCCTATCATTCAAAAATCATGATTCTTAAACCAGTCAGTAATTTTGAGGTGTATGTCTCAACTCCAATAACTTAGGGCAGGGTAGCAGGAGGAAGTTACTTGTCTCTGCCTTAGGTTGCTGTAGAGTAAATCAATTAGGTAATCTACTCTTTAGTAATTTTTACTGCTGCAGACCAGTTCTGGTACCTATGCAGCATTTGGCTTCCATTGTAAATGTGAGAACAGCTGCAGGTTTGACTCCACTACAGCAGGGTTTAGCACCTCACTCTTAAAACAGATAAATACAGTCACTGGGTGGCACATGAGTAGTAAGGTAGGGGATTTGAGTTTATGTTCATTTGGTCTCAGTTGTTTGCTTGTTTTCTGTGGTTTGGCTAGGTTTTTACATCTTTTACAATTTTTTCCACATTAAGGAGTTTTTGTAGGTTTTGGGTTGTGGAGTTTTTGCTGGGTGATTTGTTGCATTTCTTTTTGGTTCTTTGGTGGAGTTTAGGCTGGCATTTAGGCTTTGTTTGTTTGGGGGTAGAAATTTTGTTTGGTTTGGTGATTTTTTTTCTCTTGCTTAACTTTTTAAACAGAGTTTAAAATAGCCACCTTGCCTTAAGCAGCTTTTCCTTTTGCCTTCTGACCCTATGTCCATGCCTTCTTTGTCTTCTGCTAGTCTCTTACTTAAAAACTACTCTCAAAAAATACAGGGCTGAACACAGAAATCTTTCCTTCAGCATAAAATGTAGAAGCCTGAAAATGACACTTGCAGACACAGCCCAGCTCATTTTGACATGTTTTTCCTAGTGTTTGTACCCTGGAAACATAGTGCTTTTTGTTTCTATCGTTTGCATTTAATTAGAGGGACAAGCATGGTGAGACTGTTTTGGAGCCCACCCAAGGCCGTTTGCTCAAGGCTGTTCAGTTTGTCGGTGGGATCCAGGACTTGCACCTCCCCGCTCTGCACCTGCACCAAAGCCATCAGTTGCTTCAGACCCTTGGGAAGGGCAGGTAGGAGAGAATACAGGACTGCAGGCAGCATCCTTAACTTAGCTAAACTGGCAGCAGCTGCATTGACTGGGCGTACACTACCAGCTGATGGTCCATGATATTTAGATGCTGGCTACTAAGAAATACCCTGCTGTCCCAGCCCTACCCCTTAGACAAGTGTCTTTCTCTGTGCTCCAAAACTGTTAAGTGTACAAAACTAAGCTTCCACTTTGAGTGTTTTTATTCTGCTGCTTAAAATCCCTAGAGCTCAGCTGGGGGTAAGATGAGCCTGATTATATGCAGGGTGAGTCTGAACATACAGCTAAAATATAAAAGGTCATACTGTTATTTAGTTCAGTATAAGGGCTTGGCCATAAGGATTTCTGCTGCATTTTTGGCTCCTTTTTTTCCCCTTCTTCATGCATTCTAAGACTTGGGATATGTGTCTTAATGAAAGTCAAGAGCAAGGTTTTGTATTAAAGCATGAGTTACATCTTGTTTTCAATTTTAGAAAGAGGACTGCCGAGTATAAATGGATAATAAATTTGGGTATATATGGCTTAAATTTTTTTCCTGACTAAAAGTATTCTCATTTCCCAAAGATTATGCAAATTTTTTTTTTTTTTTTTTTTTTTTTTTTTTTTGCATAGAAACAATATTAGCTAGAAAACAGTTAATCTCTTGGCATGGGAAACTAATGTATTTTTATGGCAAAAACATTTATTAAGAGAATAAATTTTCCTTCAGGGGCATCTCACTGATTTTACAACCAGTTTCACATTTAATTCCAGTTCTTTGGAGCATGATATCTCAGATATTTCATGCTAATGACTTCAAAATGTTTAGTAAGTTGTGCTTGCAAATAAGCCTGTTTAGTTCACCTCATTTCAAGAAGACTTATGATCATGTTTAAACTGTAGTTAAAGGATAACATTCTTTATAGCACTCTGAACAAGATCAGGTGCCCCAGTTCAGTGTGCAGAGCAGAGGATCAGGTTATAATCACTATAATATTCCAAAGGTTAGTTTTAATTTACAAGAGCAAAGTGATTTTAATGAAAAGGGGAAAGTTTATTTAAACAAAAGCTCTTACTTTTAAAAGGGTTCAGACATTATAATCCCAAGAGAGTTCTACTTAAAAGTTCTTGAGGAAATAATGGAGAGAAGAACAAAAGGTTGAGGGCTTAAGGAAATCTGCAGAAACTGAGCAGTCAGTAGAAAAAAGAAGTTATAGTCATGGAAATGGAAGTTCTCTATCTGTTCTCCCTTGGCTGAGGACCTCTTTGGCTGTTTTGTCTACCAAGCATCTTTGTGATTCCTGCAGGGGCTCTCTAGATTGTATAGAACAGAAACACAATGAGCACAATCTGCCATCAAAATAGTCAGTCCCTGTCAATTATACTGGTGATTTAAGGAAAAAATATTCAAATATTCCTTACAAATGATCTCTGACTGAGGGAATTCAATGCTCAGCTAAAAAAAAAACAAACAAACAAAAACCCCCAAAAAACAAAAACAAAAACAAAAAACAACCACACCAACAAACCAACTCGCATCACTCTGAAACTAGCATCTTTCTCTTTTATCCTTAACCTTTTTAGCTGCAGTATGAACAGGTAGCATACAATGCTACAGTTAAAATTAAAAACACTGTAGCTTCCACCGGTATCAATTTGCTCTCCCTCTCCATCCTCAGACGTCAATTACTTTTCTTTCCTACAAAAGGGATTAATTCAAAATTTAGCCTATATTTTAAACTACATGATATAACTACAAAAAAGGTAAAAATTATTGCCTCTTGGATCATTGCTCATCTTCAGAAAATATGATGGGACAAGTACTTTCTTTATATTCAGAGAAAACGCCATTTGAAGTCTCTATCAATGTACTAATTCTGGACTGGGCATTAGCTGCAGTAGCAAAAAACATCTTTTAGACTGACTCTGAAATCTTTTCTCTTGTCTGCTTAAGCAGAGAGTGGGTTGTCAGTTCATACTTTCCTCAATGTGTGCAAAGTAATAATAGTGATATGCCTAGACATTATCATACAGAGTTTTCTTTGACAGCTGGGAGCAGCTGCACTATAAACAAAGGAGATGCAGAAACAAGCCTGTCTAACCAGACCAGTGCACATTGTGTGTTCCCTGGAGAAACTAATCTCTTCTGCTACTTCCCATTGCTCAGCTTACCCAGCATGTCTCAAGCCATGTCTAATTACCATTCCTACCTTTCACTCAGTCCAAAGAGGCATGATTATATCAGACAAAATATGCATCTTATTTCTGCGTTAGTCATGTATTACTTCTCCTTTTCCCCTTCCACCTGAGCTTTTATCAAATCTGTTCTTTCAGCTGTACCTTGACTCACAACTTTATATGTGAATGCACATTTTCAGCTCACTGAAGTGGCCCTCAGTGTTCCCTGATGTTTTTTTACAACTTTTAGAATATATTTACTATTTAATTTCTGTTATTTCTTGCCACTTTATCTGTTTATCTTAGATAAGCTTTTTTTTCCTCTCCTGGTTTTCTGTCACTGGTTTATAGATGCTGTAGGCACAAAAACTTCACCTTATCCATTTATCTTGGAACTATGATATTTATGCACGGCTTGCATAGGTGTACACAAACAACAGCACTTAGGAAACATGTTGAGTAAGTCTCCAAGTTAATCTAAATAATGCAAAGTATTGTTTTCTGGTTATACTGTAGTTACTAAACCCACTTATCCTTGCAAAACAGTATACTTGCTCTTTCCAAGATACTTGTTTGAGATCTTGCTGATGTGGAGCACAGCACAAGGCTGGGATAACTGGGTTTTGAGCTCTTGAGCCACCAAAGCTAATCTGGTTACTGCTTCTATACAAACCTGCAGTTATGTCCTGTGAATGAAATATATACACAGGAGGGAGCACCTCTTTGCATGTCAACTGCTTTGAATCATTCTGGCACTTGGCCTGAGCCACCTTTCATCACCGTGAAGTCTAAGTTGGCAAATCTGAAACTTTAAAGACAGGAATAAAGAGTTCTGTCATTGTCATTGAAAAAGAATGGTCATTATTCTTTTCCTTTAGAATTCCAGAGCTACCTTCAATATTCTCTTTTACTTGTAGTTGGGAGAGAAGTTAGTAAGGAGTATCAAGAAGAAAGTGGAGTGAAAATAATTACATGATTTCAAAGAGCCACTGGCCCTTGTACAGATTTTGCTCTGAGTTACTACCAGGGGGCAAATCCATAATGTATAATAGAAGTACCAGGTTTCCCATACTGGAATATCTCCTCTCTTTTGCATATCCAATGTTTTCTGAAAAAAATGAAAAGTGAACATGCTTATAATGAAATTTTTAGGATGTGAGCCTCCTTTTCCTGAAGCCAACCAGGCACCCTGAAAAATATGGGAGAAACCTTTTGGCCTTTTCAAGGAATTCAAGAGCTTAATTTAGTTCAGCGCTATAACATTTAACTGTAAGAGATCTCTGGATTGTCCTCAATAAAATCAAAAATGCTGGATGTTGTTATTGGTTTCTAGCAACTTTTTACTACAGTCTGATTCGTGCTCAGTGCTTCTTGAGTATTAGAAAGTTTTAATCCAAGGAAAGTGATGATCATGAATGCCAGTTTCATACATACATGTATGTAAAACAGCTTTGGCTCAGCAGCTGTTCAGTTTTTATTTTGCATGTTAGTGTATTGATAAGCCCTGTGGACAGCAATTCTGTTCTTTTAGTCCTATTTGGCTATGTTCTTGTCTAAAAGTATTGTCTCAGAGACAGAGCCTCTATCTTGCCAGTTATGGAAGAGTGTCAAATGTTCACTGACTTGGGAAACTTTAGAAAATTCTGTAAACGTGTACTTTTCACTTGTCTTAATATCCAAGGAGTGTCTTGAAGTGATCTAGTTGATGAGAATGAAATTGATGATGGATACCTGATTTCCAAAGATAGCTGTTCTTTAAGCTACAGTTGATTTCAAAAAGGATGGTATGAAGTGAGATCTCAAATAATCCTGTGAAAGGAAAGGAAAGCAAAACAAAAATTTTAAGGTGAGGAGGCTCTTCTCTATTGTAAGAAGTTAGCCGAGATTCCATTTTCTTCATGCAGTAAAAGCCAATCTTTTAGTCACATAACTTATTTTATACAATTTTCACAGACCTCGTGTGCAACACCTATTGGCTGGTAGTTTTCTTACTACTTCATTTTTTGGTCAGAAGGTAATTTGTGCGTACTTGCTAAGATTCCGGTTGTTTACCTTTTTCCTTTATGGGTTCTCATGGAACAGATCTGATTGTTTACACAGATGCACTTACTTTTCGACCCAAGAATAGGTTGCTCGGCCTGCCACAGCCCTCTCGGGGCTGCTGCATCCCTGTCTTCCCCGCGAACACCCGCGGTAGAAAAGCGGAGGGGGAAAAGCAACATAAAAAAAAAAAAAAAAAAAAAAAAAAAAAAAAAAAAAAAAAAAAANAAAAAAAAAAAAAAAAAAAAAAAAAAAAAAAAAACACACCTCTAAAGGCCGCATGTAGCAAAAGGGGCGGGGGGAAACACCGAAAATAAATACAGAAAAGATTAAGAAGACAGAAATTGCTGGTGGCTCCCACCTCCCGGCAGAGCCGCCGGGGCCGTTGGAAATCCCGCGCAGGGCACGGCATTGGAGCCCCCGGCTCCGGGGAGGGGCTGTCGGCAGGAAACGCGCTCCGGCTCCCGCCGTCTGCACAGCTCGCGCGTTCCGCACGGAGCTGCGCACCGACCGGGGCCTGGGGCTCGGGGGTGTCTGGAGGACAAAACTCACCCGCGCGGAGCCGCCGCGGACACCGCCCGCCACCGCTGCCACCGCTGCCACCTCCCGGCGCCGCAGCTTCCCGAGGAGCGGGAGCCGCCACCCCGCGCCGCCCGGGGACACTGTGTCCCGCCGGAATCATTTTACAGCGACGCATGCGAACAGATGCCGTCTGCCGGCTTTTCGTGCGGCCGGCGTCTTCACGCGGCTTAGATTGAAAGCAGGTTCGAAGTGGATATAACATTTTTAAATAGCTTTTAAACATGAAAAACAGAATTAAGATGTGATTTTTTTTCATCGTGGGCAGAGGGAACAGAAACGGACCTGCAGACATGGGAGGTAGTGGCCGCGAGGTCTCTGGCGGTTGCTGCAGCAGCTGCGATCCCTTCAGCAGATTGTGATTTTTTTAACGAATTTCTAATAAAATACTATATAGATAACGATTTTTTTGGCTACCATATCTTCTCCTATGGCCGCTGCACACAGAAACTGCCCCAACTCGTCCCACCTTTCGATAGAAAAGGCACTTTGTACATGTGCTCTCACGTTGTCTTCTACGCCGTAGCAAGAAAGTCCGCAGTTTCCTTTTATCCCGTTTTATCCCGATTGCGCAATATAAGTGCCCACTCACGTATGATCGCTTTTTCGCCAGCTGGCATTCGTGATCTAAGATTTCCCGTATTTTGCCCCTTTTCTAAGCTCAGTCGGGACCCTACCCCGGGGCCCCGCGTGCGGACTTTCGCCTGTGTTACGCTCCGCGCCGCGAATCTTCCACAGCGGAGTTTTTAAACTCACAGTCGGGACGCTGCCCCGCGGCCGCGCTTCCTCACGCCTGCGGACTTTCGCGCGTATGCGCTCTGCGGCGCGTATCTTCCGCGGAGCGTATCATGCGCGGCGCGTATCAGCCGTGGTGCGGCGCCTGTCATCCGCGGCGCGGATCTTCCGGGGTGCGGCGCGAAACTTCCGCTGTCGCCCCACGGCTCAGCGGCCACAATGCATTTTTTGGTCCATGCTCAGGCCCCCGGGCGGCCCTTCCCGGGAGCTGTGTTTGTTTGTTTCCTGTTTGTTTCCGTGTTTGTTTCCTGTTTGTTTCTGTATTTGTTTCCTGTTTGTTTCCGTGTTTGTTTCCGTGTTTATTTCCTGTTTGTTTCCGTGTTTGTTTCCTGTTTGTTTCCGTGTTTGTTTCCGTGTTTGTTTCCGTGTTTGTTTCCGTGTTTGTTTCCGTGTTTGTTTCCGTGTTTGTTTCCCCGTGTTTCTGTGCGTTCCGCGCGGCCCCGGGCGCTCCCCGCTCGGGTCGCGCTCCGCTGGCTGCTTCTGGTCAGTGTGTATTTTGTGCCGTCCCTTTGCATACTTCGTGTATTCGCCGCTTGAATTTCGTCTGGCTGCGGGCTGTTCGTTCGCGACTTCGTGTATTCCGTCTCTCGAGTCCCGTCTCGGCTTGGCCCGCGTCCTTTTTCGCGGCAGGCTCGGCTGTCGACTCCCGCGATCACGTCAGGTCATCAGATACTGTAATAAGTTAGCCGAGATTCCATTTTCCTTCAGGCAGGAAAAGCCAATTCTTTATTCACTTAACTTACTGTATACAGTTTTCACAGACCTCGTGTGCAACACCTGTTTGCTGGTAGTTTGCTTACTACTTCATTTTTTGGTCAGAAGGTGATTTGTGTGTACGTGCTAAGATTCAGGTTGTTTACATTTTTCCTTTATGGGTTCTCATGGAACAGATCTGATTGTTTACACAGATGCACTTCTTTTTCAACCCAAGAATAGGTGGTTGTGTTAAGGAACCTTTCACACCAAGATTGTTTTCACATGGGAACTTGCAAATTGCCTAACTACACTTAGAAGAGATGTCAGGCTAGCTATTAATTTAATAGAGCAGGCCTGATTTTATGAAGTCTTTCTTTTATAATTCTACCTGTCACAACACTTTTCTAGATGGATGCTTAACCCCATTGAGGCCAAAGGTGGTTAAAATAGGATGTGGCGCAAAAGATATTGAAGACCCCCATGCTTGTTCTGGCAATCTCTAGAGGGAACCAAATTAGTAAAACTTTAGAAGGGGATGTAGATATGAAGTTTGTACGTTATCTAAACTTTAAAATACAGTCGCTTCTTCCCTCATTTCAAACACCTTTAGTTGTTGTAAGATAATTTCTAAAAAAAAAGTAGAGAGAATTAAGGCAAATTCTGAAGTTCTGCCTTTAGTGGTGCCATAGCAGTACACAGCATTTGCAGGCTTGTACTTTCCCCTACACACATGCATTCTCTGTGCCATTCCCCTTCACAGCACCATGGGTTCTCTCTGGCTGGGGAGGATCCAGTTCTAGAAAACCTTTCATTAGGGGAAGGTGGAGGTTGTTTTAAGTACAAGATTTGAGTTTGGCTGAGTTTATTCATTTTAGTTATGCAGACTAGTCAATCCCTACTGACAGCTATACATAATAACAGAAGTTATTGTGTTCTTAAAGGTGTGGGGTTGACCCTCTACTCCCCAATGTCCTAAACATTTTAATGATAAGCAACAAAAGACACAGCCAGCAGAAAAAGTTATGGGCTACAAGGCAGTACAATGTCTACAGCAAATATCGTGTATTAGAGTTTGTTTCCCTAACCCAGAATAAAGGGGACATGAAAAATTACAACTATTCTTTTCATGTTGTTGTACTTCCTTCTGTGTCCTATAAAGCTGTAGATGCTCTGTTAAATTATAGTTGGCTGGTGATGAGCAATTAGTGTTTTTTAAGTTTGTGGCCACTTGGTGTGTAAAAGAACTACGTAATTCCTCAGAATCCAATAGTTCTAAATAATAACAGCATTATCTTACTAGCAGATTCTTGATTCATTTAAATATTACTTCCTACTGGAGTAGCCTGGAACTTAAGCCCAGCGCTTTTTGTCTGTTTCTGGTTACTGAGTGTCAGTGTTGTTGATTAACCAATAAGATAAGGACATTCATGAATAAATTCACAAATCACTCCTATATCAGTCAATAAACACAGGCAAAAAACTACGACAGGCAGTGCTGAAATGGAGGTCTCTTCAAGGAAATAAATTGAGATATATTGTGACACAGGAAAGATATAGAAACATACATGACATAGAAACCTCACTTTGGATGAGAATACTAGGACTTTTCAGGATATAGTCCTCTCCTTTCATGTCTCAATTGATCAGCTGTCCCTTGTTGCAAAGTAAACTTAGGGTGGACTTCCATTAGTATGTGTTGCTGAAATGAGCAGTGGTTGGATCAAACTGCTGTCTCTAGCACGTGCTTGAAGGTACTATTTTAAGTCCTTACGTAACTTTATGTGTTAAAAACAAAATACTCACAAACAGGATTTAGGAAAACTATTTTTTTTTTCATCTGAAACTTGTTCAAACTACCCGCTTTTTTTTCCCCCCCCAAAAAAACCCTTGATTATAAAGTAAATTTGATAGGCATTTGACAGCACTGTTTGGATCTTCCTCTGCACTAAGATGCATTTGCTGCCACAGTTTCCTGCTCTAGAAAGAAGAGTCAATTACAGAAGGAAATTAGAAGCTGACATGAAGGTCAGAGAGTAGGTGAACAAGGGAAGGGAAGTTCTGCAATTACACATCTATCGCAATTAAGGTCTGATAGTTCTTCTTCTATAGGTCATAGGATCTGTGGCAGTCTTGATAAATGTTTTACTTTTATAACAGATCTATCCAGGATAGCAGTAGAAGAGGAAAATGCTCTTTTTACAAAATCACTTACAAGAAATGAGTAGAAAAGTTCCTCCAGCTTCCTTAACCTTACTGAATCTGGGTAATTCTACTGCCACTTTCACCCTCAAAAGTTCTTGTTCTAGCAGCACAAATACTAGCCAAACTACTAGCTAAATCTATATATATTTACTGTCAAATTTGACGGAAGATTTAAAGTTTTAGATTTCAGCATAAGTAACCTTTGATTTAGGATGCAAAATCATGAAAGAATATATCACACTAGATTTCACCTAGGACAGATTTAATGAAGATTGAACTTCATTGAAATTCTAAGCACACTTCATATTCGAGGTTCCCATATTTTAAGAGTTTGCTGTGTAAAACCTTCTCTGAGTTCAAAACAAAGCACTGGTTTTGCTCCATTTGGAAGTGGGTAAGTCATATCAAAAGAGGACTTCTGTGATAGTAAACAAGGCAGAGCCAAAAGCCTAAACAATAAAAATGAGTTTAGAATCATAGCAATCTTACACTATTAGGATGATCATAATAACCCTCTGTATTAACCCCCTAATTTTGCATTCATATAACTATTGAAAGGATCAAGATCAACAGGATGTTGGATCATATAAGGAATTATGTTTTTGCATTATGACAAAGCTCCCAACTGAAACTGAACTCTGAAGTTCTTTCTGAATAACAAAAAGAAGCAAGGGGTGGGAAAAAAAAAGAAGTCCTCACTTTTCTTTGTAATTGAACAGAATAATCTGAGCATTTTTATAATAGCTGTACTCACTGTTGCAGGATTGGTGAGTGGAAGATCACCTCCCTACAGCATTAGAGAAAACTACAACACAGCAAATTCTTGGTCTGGATATGTGCAAATCAGTTAACCAATGAAAAGTTAAAAAAGTAAATCCTGTCAAGCCCAGATAAAGCATGGAGTGTATCTTAAGAACAACTAAGGAAAAGATCCTGACTACAGGGACAGAGGGGGGACAAAGTGGTTGCAATACTATATTTTTTCCTTAGGCATCAGAAAGCAGAGTGAGAGGAAAAGTTGTAAAATGAAACCAGAAAGTCTTCAGAAAACACCAAGGATGAAAGCTAATCTACTTTGAATAAGTAGATAAGATTCCTGAACATAGAAACAAAGTACAACCACTCAGCTTTCCCCCAAGAAAAACCTTACAGAATAGGAGAAATTGGATCTATAAAAGCATAAACTTGGAGGAGGAACCCAACTGAAATGCTCTGCTGTCTCCAAGAAAAGATGTTTTAGGCAAATAAGAGTTTAGGTCAAGTGCAGAGTCAATTGCCAGTCTGTACTGGTCAAGTTCATTTTCTATGCATCTCCTGTGGCTGACACGAGATCAGAATTCAAGAAACAGCACTTAATAAATAATATATGACTTTAGAAATACTACCACCATTCTTAACCTACATTTTTCATACTGTTCTCCACTAAGGCATTTACGCATGTACTGCAAGAAGAAATAATGAAGAATTAATCCTATAACCTTATAAGACTGTCATCCCAAATGAGTATGTGTAAAAGTAATCAGGGATAATTGTTTTAGAAAAAAAATTAGGTATTTGCGTTGGTCATTATTTCTTTCCATTATTTAGTGTGTCTTCACATGCTATGACACAAGCAGAACACTTAATTTGTCCTCACCTGTATGATCTATCTGTATTTATTTTTGTATCTGTCATATACTCAGATGTGTACAGTGATACAGAAGAAAAATGTTTTCTACTTAAGAAATATGTTAAACAAAAGAAAAATCTTTCCTTTGACCGATAAAGCATTCATAAATGCACAATTAATGCATAACAGAATAATCTCTCTTGAACTTTAGTCATTACTTTCAATTATTATTTAGTCATTATAACAAATTTTAAGTAAAAGCACATTACAGGTTTTACTTTCAAGAAAACAAACAACAAGCAACAATCACAACAAAAAGCCCAAGCCCAAATTACCAAAAACATTTATCTGAGCAAGATGCATCAACAATTCTCAAACAAGAGTTGTTCATTTGATGTAATCACTGCTCATACCTGTGTGGTTATATTCTGTGATGAAATGGGACTGGAATAAGGTCACTGTCTTACCAACTGGATACTGTATGCACCTTCCCTTTTCCTTATAGTCTGATGAGCTCTACGCTGACACCATCTTTTCACTCAGCCCCCCTCTCTGTGCCCATGCCAAGGCTTTCACAGGGGAACACCATGCAATACTTTACACAGAAGTTATGGACCATCCACCAGAGCAATCTAGATGAATCGATTTTGCCAAGGAGTCTTGAGACTGATCATTTAAGTTCTGGAATCTGTTCCGAAATTGTGTGATCCTCCATGGAAGAGTGAAT
The DNA here is from genome assembly GCA_013400275.1 of Rhadina sibilatrix. Taxonomy (NCBI): domain Eukaryota; kingdom Metazoa; phylum Chordata; class Aves; order Passeriformes; family Phylloscopidae; genus Rhadina; species Rhadina sibilatrix. The sequence goes on from VWYO01024403.1 coordinate 252,066, forward strand.
GAGACTTGTTTGTTTGTTTGCTTGCTTATAAAGAATGCTATCCTCTGAAGCAGAGTCTCTGAGTTGATTAAACCCAAGGGCCCCAATTCCTTGAAGCAAAGCCTGACAAATGCATTTTCCCCACACCTTCTGCAGAAGTCAGCAGAAGGCAGAGAGAGTGCTCATCTTCATGAGCAGTTGCCATTTCAAATTGCACAGAAGAGCTAAAAAGCACTTTACAGCTCATTCAGAAGTTCAGCTGTCAAATCTGTGGAGACTCTTCCTTATTATAACATCTTGGTGTTTTTCCTCTTTGACAGGTAGCACACAATATGTGAAAGCCTCCTCTGTCTCTCTTGCTCTCAGTCTAGCATGTCTGTCCCTAAAGTCCTCTCCCCTCAGGAAGATGGCAACAGCTTGCTAACGCCCTCAGACCCCATCAGAGGAGGGGGGATTCAACATACCCAGTGCATGATAAAGCCAGGGGCAGGAGGAGGGCACCTTCTGTCAGCGGAGCCTGCAGAGTGCTCCAATAAGAGTTTGAACTGGGCAGAGACACAAGAAACAAACCACCTCATTTCACTCAGACTCATAGAGACAGCAACTGCTGCAAACACCTCAGAGGCAGCATTTGCTGTAAAAATTAAACTGAGCTCTAGGGAACAGATGAGAATTGGGCTAAAAGGCATTTGTGACCCAAAATCTGAGATAAAAGCAAAAACAAAAACAGGGCAGAATAATTCTTCACAGGACTGCCCCCTCTCCCCAGCACACACATGGACACATGCAAGGACATCTGAGATATGCAATGAAGAATTAGAGGGAGTTTCAGAACCAGATTAGCAAGATCATATCCCACACTGCTGCTGTAGACAGATATACCCACTGTAACAGGAATGTGGAGGCATGAGAGAGAGTGCTACAAAGGCACGGCTGAAATCACATCTAGTGAATAGGTCAGATTTCCTGTGGGAGTCAGTCAGACATTTTTACTTCTGTGTTGGAATAAAACAATTTCTGCGCAAAGTCCTAATCCTACATTTTACTGTTCATCTTGGCCATGATACCTCAGCCCCCAAACTTGTCAACAAGATATTAAACATAGCATCCTTTCTACACCAGAAAATTACAGATTAACTAGGTACCAAGTACTTTCTGCAGTTCCCTAGCATCTACATCAACATTGTGCAACCTGTCATTAGATAATTCTTCATTTTGGATGTATCTTTTTCCAAGAGTTAACTCTGGAAATAAGTTCTTAAGTACTGTGTAGTCAGGAGAAATAAGAATTTAAATAAAAAGCACTTTGCCTACTGATGGGTTAGTGTTCAGAGACACATATAGTTGTGAGCAGTGGACTTTTCCACTCCATCACTCTCTCTCAAACTCCCCCAGCCCCTTACTTGTATTTAACTTCAACTTTGAAGTATGATAATCTTATTTCAAACTTTAAAGCACCAATTCTGTGCAATTAGAAGTGGTAACAGAGTTGATTACTTTTCTGGCCCAGGACCAGAGAGTCACTTCTCATCCCAGCTGAGTACAGACTAGCACAGTTTCTTCAGCTCTGTAATTTCAATTAAGATTTATAGATATTAGTGAGAATAGGAATAGGATGAGGGGGCAAAAGTACTCCAACTACTTTGGGAGCCCCTTAACCAAGTTCTAAATATACCCAGGCTCACATAAAAGCATTTAATTTACTGCTTAAATGAATTTCCATTTGCAGTGTTAAATTCTGATTCAAAAAAAGCTTCCAGAGAGGAACCACTGGAAATGCTTTATGCTCTGTGCATTCTGCAGAGGTGGGAAACCTGCTGAGGTCTGTCCAAAGCACTTAGCCTTACCAGGAATCCATCTGCTTTCTACAGTGATAATGACTGTCCTCCAGTTTTAGATGGGAGTGGGATATACTTTCCTCAAAAGCTTGACATTTCAGTCAATGGAAAATGTGGGCTTGATCATGACAACAGTGCAGTAACAATAAAATTTTCCATGACTGCTACAAGAGTAGACCTCTATACTGAATGAACAAACTCAGAAGAAGAAATGTGAAGCAAAAATATTTTGTTCTTTGGTTAGAAGTAATATCTTTATGCATCCAAGTGTTCACAATGAGGGAGCACAGCAGAATAGACAGGTGCAGTTGAGACAACTAATATTTGATTAATACTGCAATTCCAAAATTAATGAAACACTAAAAATGATTAAATTAGTTTCAGTGGATGAGAAGCCAGCAAAAATAAAGTACAAACAGTTTTTTGAATACTGGCAGGAACCCATAACTTCTACATTTCCAGCTACTCGTGGATGTGATAGCACAAATCTGTGATGAGGCCTACCCCCAAATAAATGTTATGAAGCTCATCCTGCATTAAAAAATGAAAAAAATCTCTCTGAGAAGAAGGAGCATATGGAGGAGCATTTTTCAAATGTGAAGGTCTGGCCAGCAAGATGATACATACACCGTATTTAATCCTCTTTCTGTGGGAACCGATAATGTTACCTGAGCAAAACTTCAGCTTCCATTTAAAAACAGAGTTTATTCAGTGATCCTTTCATTCTGGATGTTAGCTTAATACAAAAGATCTTTATACAAAATTCATACAGAAACTCAGTCTAATGATAATTTGGATAAGATCTCCTGATTTCTATCTTTGGGTTGAATCAGACAGACAGATTCTTACTCATTGGAAACTTTCTTACTTGCTCTTCATGTATTTCTTTATCAGCTCTGATTTACTCATAACCTGTTCTCTTACCTTCTTGCTTCAGTCACCATTTTTAGTCACTGGGATCCCTCCAACCTGGGGTTTGCTGTAGAAATGATGCAGTCAGGAAAAGCTGTTCCAAATCAATACTTCTCCTGTTGTTTTCTAGACCTTGCTATCCATTTCCTTGTGATTTTCCACCCTAAGTCCTGCCTGCAAACCACATGGGAATGAGATACACAAACGTGATCCTTTTTCAGTGTATATATCTTAATTTTCCTGTAGAATTCAAAAAGTGTGGACAGTAACACATCAAACCTGCAGGCAGCAGGGCAGAGTGTAGGTTTCTGCATACTCCAAAGAAAACAAGGATTTAAACTTGCAACTGTTAAGCATATCAAAATTGTCTTCCCTACAATGTTGTTAGAACCCATCCACCTTAGCTGCATTTGCTTGAGGAACGAGATGTTACTTTGTGAAGCTTAACAAAACTCTGACTCAGCTGGGGCTCTTAAAAGGAAGCATTAAATGGATTTTGGCATGTAGAGTTTTATGAAGAGTGGCTCCCTGCAATCCCATTTAGCACACATCAGTTGTTCTGAATGCCACTGGGATTATACTGACTTCCAGAAGTGTTTCAATAGGAACTGTATGATTTTCTATAGCAGAGTAACTGAAGGAAAAATTCAATTTTTTTAGTGTGAAGGAACCATGCAAAACAAAAACGAAACAACAACAACAATTGAAGTTAAAGAGGAAAGAAATATAAAAATATAGAAAAAGTTCCAAATAAATAAATAAATGCCAGAGAAAATACCATTCACTGTGACATTTGCTAATGTCCAAATCTTGCAACTTATATGGGCAAAACCAGAGTAATTCCTCTTCCATTTGCAAATTGTGGTCAGCTGTTAGCCCTCTGGAGATACTTCATCTGTAAACGAATGAGGTATTCAAAAAAAAAGGCAACAAATCTATGCAAACTTTGCATTTCTGAGTGAAGAAAATTATCTTTTAAGACAACTAGCTACAGACAACTTCATGAGAACATGAGTGACGAAGACAACAAAAAATCTTTTCAAGAAATGAAGGAACAGCACAAATACTTCTGTACTAAAATCTGAAACAGTATAACCCAGTAACAGGCTGGTCTTTAAACAGGAGAGGAACAGGGCCACTGAAGTAGCTGCTAGCATCTACTATCTATATCTTTCTGGAAACAGAATTAAAATTATTAATCAGAGTAAAAATCTGTGCAAACTGGAAATAGACCTTGTATCAGTACCATTTAGGAGAAGCATTTAACCAGAAACTTATGGCTGAATTCAAGAAAAATAATGTTTATAAAAGCAAACCATTGAGAACAAGATGGACTTCCCTTTAGAGGCTTCAAAGAGCATGAAATGGATGCTCTTACATAGAGAGCAATACGGAGCACTGACCAGTACTGTTCAAGGAAAAACATTTATTGATTAGCTGCTATTTTTTGTACATGGTTCAAGCTTTTGGTTTACCTAGCTTGGTATCCTGCAGCTGAGAAACAGCAACACCAAACACTGAAGAAAGGAGATCAAAAAATAGTTACCATAAAAATAGTAACCAGATATAAGATTGTCCATCCCTGGTGCAAGTCTCAGCCTACTCCCTCATAATTAAGAACAGGTTTAGTCTGCTAACAGCTACATTGTCTCACTGGTTGACAATTAGCAATGAAAGCAGCAGAAACATAAGCATGAATCAAAGTCTTCTGCCTTTGCTCTACTTTTCCCAAACCCTCTATTTTCTTTTTAATTACAGCACATTATGGATATGGCAATAAAATGGCCAGCTCAATAGGCTATACAGGTTTTTTTTTCTTTCCTTGAACCAGTATTTTTAATTTAGGCTCCTGTAGGAAATCCTTCCTAATAGTAGGTCACAGATCAGAGAGTCATCAATCAAGCACAAAGCTCTGAAGAAAATAATTTATAGCACAGCTATTATTACAATTGTGTAAGTTCCAGTTCTGCAAGAAACTGAAAATGTCATCAGCATTTTCCCCATGAATCATGTAAGGGTCATCCCTGCAAACATTTGCCCATTTTAATCACAATCTACTTAAAACAAATCATTGTTTCACTCTTCTTAACCATAAAAATGCAACAAGTAGCATCATAGCTTAGATATCATTCTGATTACACAATTAACTCTGCCAAGCTGTTTATACTGGAATACTTACATACAAGTTACACCACATGAAGAAAGGCAGCAGAACAGTTAAGATTATTTATGGCATCTACTCTATATTTTGTCAGTCTGACATTCTCTCTAATTATCTATCCAGTCTCATTTGATTCAATGTTAACTGAAATTAGACTGAAACACCAAACCTCCACCTTTTCTAAAACTATTTTTAAATTTTGATTCAACAGCAAAAATTTTCAAATTTTCTCATTAAGTGGAGGGGGGCAAGGAGAGGAAAGCATGTGTGTGCTGGGTTTTTGCTTATTTGTTAGTTTAGGGGGTTTTTTTAGGAATATTGTGGCTGTGGAAAGTAAATAAGTAAAATACTAAGTAAAATACTTCTATATCATTTAGACTTTAATTTTGATTACTAACTTCTACTGAGATGTGCTTACTATCTGTCCTTACTTATTGTTCCCTATCAAAATGACAAAGGCCTAACTTCTGTAAATATGTGGAAGTGATGGATACTGTGAACAGCTGGGCAATTTTGCAGTAGTACAAAAATTGAAGTTTTCTTGCTTTCCTTGATAACCAAAGAGAGAAACTGCAATTTACCGAGGAGTTGAAATAATATTAGAAATTATATTAGTTGATCAGCAGAAATCTATCTTATGTTGCAAAATTGCAAAACCTCTTTCAAATGTTTTCAAAGGGGGGAAAGAAGATAAAATAGTCTGAAGACAGAGGCACTAATAACCAAAAGGAGAGTAATTAAAATAGATCTGAGACTGCTTGAAGTACAAATACATTGGCCAGAACAGGTCCACTAGGCCAGATTCATTCTAATAAGGGTTAACAAATGTGGCAGAGAGGAGGGAGGGAGCCTGGAAGAAAAGCTCAGCACTGGCATGAAAAATCTGCTGTTGGAGAGAAGATAATTGAAGGGTTAGGTGTTAGTGAAGCTCTGATTTATGAGCACAAACAGTTGTGGATAAACTCCAGCATCTAGCCTAACTGTAATCAGTCCCAAGGAGGCAAAGTATGTCCTAGAACCATTTAGTAAATCATGCTCACTTGACTCATAACAAAGAAGAGAAAGAAAAAATTATTTAAAAAAATATTTGCCATCTGCCTCCCAGTTGTTTTATGTGATAGACTCCTCTACAGAGGGGGCAGCCAGGGTCTGTCCTACTACAGAGCATCCATCATCCCTGAATATTCGTATAGTATTGTACATAGCACCAATTCACCCTGGTCCATGTCAGGCTTTCCAAGTGTCTCATTTAGATGTATAAGATTCTTGCTTCAAAAGGGAGGGAGAATTAAAATGAAATAGTAAATGAATGAATAAATAAATAAAGTTCATGGCAGATTAAAGATTCCACAGGATTTCTGAAAAGTAGCTCTGCTGAAAAATTTCCTTTTCTTGTCTACAGGAGAGTAGCCTGTATGCTACTTTCAAGATAGATTTTATTGACAGCGTATAGAAATGCACATACTGATGCATATGCCAAGGCATTTCCTATTTCATGGCCTAGATGCTGAAGATGCTATAGCAAGGTAAAAATAAAAATTCCGGAATATTTAATTCAAGTACTACCCGTGCCACAGTCAATGCACTACAATAGATGTGTCTTCTACTGTCTATGTCTCCCTTTTTCCAACTAATCAAAACCAAAAACAAATAAACTCTTTAACGACCTTGCAAAATAGGAAACACAGCCACTAATATTTCCAAGCTGAACATGATTCTCTGAGGACACAGGCTTAGCTTTTAGATGTATTTTCTTTGTGTAGTGACTATTAGGCTTATTGATTTTAGTGCACTGATTTTAGCGATTTTTAGGCTTCTTCATTTTAGGCTACCACTGGCTTCTATTGTGATACCAATTCAAAGCCAATACAGCTAAGGGAGGTAAATTAAAGTGAGTTCTTTTTCACCCTAAATCAATATGGCTGTTTGCTTTCAGGCTATGGAGTGACACTGGTGTACCATGCTGTTGCTTTTACTAGCAAAAAGAAGTGTCTTTTCAGAGTATCAGAGTTTTTAAGTTTCTTCTAAATCTCTAGTACATTTATGGCAATATATATTTTCCACAGAAGGACTATTGAAAATTAACACTGGATAACCTGTGGATTTCACTCAGCTAGCTAAATGCACCTGAACTGGTAACCACTTCATCTACTTTTAGCTTTTAACATAAACAAAAATTAGATAAAACTAGGAGAAAACCTCATAGCTGTTCAACCAATGTACACATATCTTTAGAGGGTCTAAATCTAGGGCAGTATGCCTTTGTAATAGGTGGAAGCCAGAGAAAAGGTTCAGTTTGAACATTCAAAGAAACAGCAGGACAATGAACCTTCTTTTACTTCTAAACTGAGCACATTTTTTAAGGAATAAGAGACATGGAAGCTTTAAGGCCCTTCTAGCTTCTTTTTAGAGCACAGCCAAACTTTGAAGTTTCCTCCAGAGGACCCATACTCAGAAAATACAATGTGGCCTGGGGTGGTAAGTCACCCTGCCTTGACACTGTGGGATTATTCTGTGACTGTCACAACAGGTCTCTTGCTGACACTGCTTTGCTTTTCTGGGGGATATTTAAGGCAGCCCCACAACAGTGGTAGGGACTGTTGCTGCCCCATTTGTAGCCCCATTCTGAGCACCAGCAGGAGAAGAAAACCTGGTTGATTCTCCAAGACCCTCTTTGGAACTTCATCATACAATCCTTCTTTGCAGGGAAGCAAAAAGTGTGGAGAAAAGCCTGAAAAGAACCCCCACAACCACAAACGTCACAGACCCTCCTGCTCACTCCTCCACATCCAATTCCATACTAGCTACTATTAAAATTTTGACTTACCAATAAAATCATTGAACAGTTTGGGTTGGAAGGAACCTTAAAGATCATCTCATTCCAACCCCTCTACCATGGGCTTTGCTAATTCCTAGATGCTGTAATCTCATAACTCTGTCTCCTGATAAAAACTCCTGTGGTCTTCCAGCCATCCTTCTCTGTTCCCAAATCCTGCATCTGCCTTGAAATCTACACTGCTGAGTCCTCCCTGCCTCTCCTCCAGCCAGCCTCAGCACCCTACTCTCCAGCTCCCCTTGGTTGGCAAACCTGAGTGTTGCTGACCTACTGAAAAACTTTGTGCCACTCTGGCTTCATCCTCTCTATATTTCTTCTTTAAAAATTAAATAACTATATGCATTTCTTTAACTAAGTGTCTTTAGGTTGAAGGACAGCTGCAGAAGGCAATGCATTTTTAATGAAGGGTTGAAAATTGACAATCTGAAAATACAGCTACAACAAATACTTTACTTTTTGCCTCACAGAAACATGAATATAGTTGGTTTAACATCTATATAATCATTGATACACCAAGTAGAAAGAATTATGCCTCAGAGAAAACAATTTGGAAAATATGACTAATTAAATTAGTGTTTACAAATCTTTCTTTCCATACTACTTGTATGAAAGGAAGAGAAGACAAAGATACAGAGAAACCTGCATTTTATGGAAGTCAAATAGAATCTGGAAGAGCAGAAGTCCCTAGACTGTAGTTGTCCTCAAGCCAGTTCTTTATATTTTTGCAGATAAGTATAGCCTCCTGGATTTCAGTAGAGACCACATGTACTTGCATCAGCTGCAGGTCTGGTCCTTGACTTCTCTGCTAAGCCAGATTCTCTTCACAATTGTACCAGCATAACTGTTAACTTTATTGGAAACACATTTTTGTAGCTGAGCATACTAGTGGTCCTACTGAATTTATTTTTCCACTGTGAGAAAAATATTTTTATTTATTCCCTCGAGTCTTTTTCCAAAGCTATTTTGCTTTCACTGTTCTTTTTTCCCAGTTATCTAGCTAGAACATGAGGTTCCAAATGTAACTTGGCTCCACTTCATAGGTGCATGGTGAGTCTGTGGTTGTTTCCAAGGGTTTTGGAATGGAACTAAAGTGCTTTGTCCAGCTGTCACCTTTACCTGTCAGCAATCACTTGCTCACCTTTGACTATATTGAAACAACCATGTTCAAATATAAAGCTATGTCTTATTTTAAACACAGAAAGAAGCCATACATGAGAGAAACACAAGTTGCTAGGCTGCTGCCTGCCTCCTGGGCCAGGCAGAGTGCACTCCCATTTGATAGATACACAAATGCAGCTAATGGGGAGTTGTTCTTTGAACCTAAAAGCTGATCATAATTAGATCTGCCAAACAATACAGCTCCAAAGTTATCCTCCTGCTACATGGAAGCTCAGCCTATTTACAAGACAGTGCAGGACTTTGATGGGGACACATATGGGGACCACTGATACTAATTTATTGCCTTCCTTATAGACTAAACTAAGCTTGGCAATTCACTTGTGTAGAAAATAGATTTGCTATTCATTATAAATAAATATTTAAGAAAGCAGGACATTTCCTTTTAACTTCTCCCATCTCCTATCCACAGATAGTTTCCCCTGCAGGACGCGGGCTCCGGCGGTGCGTGGTTATGTTCTCACTCATTAACTGGATTTGCAAGAGAGGAGGAGTCAAGATGAACGGCTGCTTTCCTGCCACCGTCACTCAATCATCTGGAAATCTAATTTGTATCTTATTTGGCAGGCAAGCAGCCATCTGCTCCAAGGATATGCTCCAAGGGCAGTTGCCAAATACAGAACAGGCTTTCTGCCATGGGGAAAACTAATTGCCTTTATTGGACTAATACAGGTTGAAAGCTAATGATATAGGATGCTTCACCACGAAAGAAATAAAAGCATGGGTTTTTTTAAATATAGTTTCTATTAACTTCCTAAAAGCTGAGTCTTCCAAATGAGCAACATCCATTCCCATGGGTTTGTGACTCAGAGTTATATGGGCCAGAGCAGCAAATGAGAAGGTTGTCAGTCCCACAGGACTATTTCTGTCCTATAAAAAGTAACATGTGTGTGCAGATGGACCCTGCTTAATCTGCAGCCATGATGCCAATGGAAATGGATTAGCTGCACACAGAACAAGCAGCTTGAAAACATCACATCCCATGAGAGCATTATGTAGTCCACGTCACATATCACATTCTTGCAGGATTTCCAGTTTCAATCAGATCAGAGAGGAAAATTTTCTTGGCATTGCAAGGCCATTTTTTGAGATTTTTAAAGTGGACAATACTAGGCCTTTAAAGGTCTAGTAAAGGAGAGGAAAAGTGGTGGGTGGCAGGGGAAACTTCTCTAAATTAGTCAACACATATTATCATATGCATTGAGCATGCAAAACTCAAGCAATTATTCTAGTCAGTTGTCTCAAACTCTCCTTTACAATTCATCCTAGTTTTGAAAATGTTCTTGGTAAGTTTGATCAGAATTGATACATTTCTAGAAATTTCTATTTGTGATGAATGAAATATCTTTTCAAGGAAACTGCAGGGAGAAGAAGGGAAAGTATACAGGGGAAATAGCCAGTTTTGAACACAACAGAAACAATGTTGTTGTGTTTATGTTTAGGGAAGATGAGAACACTTGCCACTGCTTTTTCTGCAAATGCTGCTTCATTGCTTACATGTCATCTGCCTTCCCCTCACTGCTTTTTCCAAACACAGCAACCACTGCCCTCATGACTCAGGAGCTGTTGAGAGATAATCAAGCTAACAATCAGGAAAACTGAGAAGATTTTCTCTGCATTTGCTCAGGTGTGACTGATGTACCTTGGAATAAGTAAGGACCAGATTACAGACTACGCTGTTTACAAAACACCCTCTCTCTGACCATTCCTCCCAAATTAATACTGCCCAAAGATCTGGGTAGGCAATTCTAAAATCTGCCTTCTTTTACTCATCCATGGCAAGAAATACACAGGTGAGTTGTAGACAGAGAAACAGACACAAAGATAAAAAGGATACCATTCATTTCACATCTCCATTGACATTTAGCCCGACTTTTAAAAGAGGCTAGGGATGTCACTCATGACAAATCCAATCTCAGCCATTTCTGTCCAGAAAGAGCAAGACAGGTGTGATCTTTTTCCTGTACAAGCCCTAAAACCAGCAGGTTTTCTGCATTGCTCACCTGAAGCTTACAAATAAGGAATCTTCCTATATACCTTTCCCCTAATTCCCTCAAAGATTCAGATGCACCACATGATAGAAGGGCTACTAAACCTTAGATCTCTAACAACAAGTTTTAGGAATATAAGCACATGTCCTCTTGGTACGATTCCATCCTAACACAGTCTATACTCATTGACCACATTTGGCTCTTCACCGACAAAGGAAGAAAACTAAATGTTATCTGACAACATAATGTATCTCCACATGATATTTTCATTAACTGAAATAAAGAAAGAAAAGATGTGGGAAGGAAGAGGAAAGGGCAATGGGGGAAAGGAGAGAAAATCCTGAAATGGTTAAAATCCCCACAAAATTATTTGCCAGGAGTAGGTTTGTGTAAATGGACAGAAGGGAAGACAGAAGATTGGTGAGAATTAAACCAACACGCTGTGCAATTCCAAGCATGAAAACAAAAGTCACTATCACAAAAAGGATTCCTATTCTCCATTTTAATATGCCTTTACCACATTAACAGCAACAGCTGAGTGTGTAACCTGCTCATGCTCATATCAAGCATACAAAGACGTGTGGAAGGGTTCACTTTGCTGTTATGATGACATCAAGTTGTCATCATTGGCTGATTTGAATATCAGCCTTTTGCAGAAGGAGAATTTCTGCTCAGAGGAGATCAAGGTAGCATAGGAAGGTCACACATAGTCTAGCAGCAACACAAAGTAGCTGATATTAATGGGAAGCATGATAGCAAAGAAGATGGAAAGGCTATAAAGGTCTAAGAAATCTTAAGGATGTCAGATGACTATTTATACCAATAAGTCTTGGAGAGGTGCATTGAGGCTGATGGGCTCCTCTTGTGCTGGAGGTTTTTCTCAATGGCAATGACACCTCATGGAGGATAGTTTTGTTTTACCAAGTCATTGACAGGTAAGGGCATGCACTCTAGCAAACACAGAATGAGAGAGCTAGGAAAAGAGCCAACCAGAAGTCGTGAAGGAGGGAATAAAACAATAGTTCCAAAGATGATAAGAAAGCAGGGAATAGCATTCTGCTTTTTTCCTGTAACTGTTTTTTCTGTACACAACTTAGCAGGAAACTTATATCCACATCCACTATTTTTTTTTCAACTGGTTTCTTCCATTACAATGATCTTTTCCTTGTACATATTTATTATCGTTAGTTTAATTTCATCTCAAGGTCCTTTAGTGGAGGAGGACATTGCAACTACAACAAGAAGCACTTACTTTCTTAAATAACTTCCCAATGTTGCAAGTCACATGGCAAAAAATCATAAGCAAGACTCCCCTAAATGATCACTACGTTTAATTGAGGGTTCTTATTTTTAGCCTGCATTTTATTTCTTCAGGATGTCATATTGTCAACTGTTATGTCAAATAGTTTACATTAAATTAAAAAAAAAATCAAAAACAAACAAACAAACAAAAAAACCCATACAAGATAAATACTGAGAAGCTTTAAAAATGTAAAGATCACTGCCAAAATAGTGTGAAAAAGCAACACTACAATTTATGTGAATTTCTATTGGTCATGTTACATAGATAGAATCCTGAACCCAAACCTTTGGATTCTCATTCCTCTATTTTATTCTTGAAAATCTACTTTATTCATCTTCACAAGGCTCTTTATCCCACTCTTTCTAGATTTTAGCCTACAAATGAATTAATTTGTGTTACGTATGTGTTCTGCTTAAACAAAGGAGTAAAAAGATGCCACGATAACAATAAGCATTTCATACACACTTACTGCTGGTTTTCTTATCTGCTCAGGTCCTTTGGTGGGGGCTAGAATGTGGGATGTATTTCCTATTCTTGTTTTCTCTTGTTGTGCTACATGTACTTAAACCCTAAAACCTCAGGGCACTTTATTCTCTTTGCCATGGCTCTGCAAGACTCAATGGATGGTTCTTGAAAAACTCCATGTAGGATCAGGGATCAAATTATAAATCCCTTTGAGTAACTATCTGGAAGTGTCTGTGAAATGCCATATGTCTTCTGTAGCACTCATGATAAAAATAAAACCACTGCTCAGAGGAGGAAAGGCAAGTATCAGCTATCTCTCTGAAGCAGCTGATATCTCAGTCTCAAAAAAGGTTAAGTAAGGATACAGGTTAAAAAAAAGCTACAAACAACAGTAAATGTCACAGCGGTATTTCCTGGAAGAGTCATGTAAATGTTATTTATTATGCCAGATACATTTCCAAAGCAGATGTCTTCCACAATCCATTTCACTCAGCTACATCAAATCAAAATAGTTGCAGTTCCAGCCTTTGAGGCAGAATTTACCATTCACAGGTCTCTGTAAGGCCAGTTCATCTGAGCATGAGAAGAGCAATTCAGCTTGCTCCTCTGTGCTGCCCTTCAGCCTTCACTGGGCTATACTACCTAGACTATTGCAGAATGTGGCTGCTTAGGGCTCTTGTATGGGACATCCTGACCTACACCTGACCTAGGCACAGACTTCTCTAAAATGTTTGTCACCCTAGACTCTTCAATCAGAGGTACTTGGGCTTGCTCTGCTTTTTTTCTTCAGTATTTCCATCTCTGCTTTGCTTGTAGGCAAGATTTGGAGAGTTTGGACTTTTGTTCAGGCCAAAAAGCTTTAGCATTGTATTTAGGCTTACATGGCGAGGTTTTATAAACAAGGGGGCTACAGGAGTGGCTTCTGTGAGAAGCTACCAGAAGCTTCCCCTGTCAAACAGTCAACACCAGCTGGCTCCAGGTGGGACCTGCTTCTGTCCAGGGCCAAGCCCATCAGTGATAGCAGTAGCACCTCTGGGATAAAATATTTAGGGGAAGAAAGCATTACTGTGCCGAACCAAATTGCAGCCAGAGAGGAGAGAAGTGACAATGCGTGAGACAGACAGCCCTGAAGACACCAAAGTTCATGAAAAAGGCAGAAAGAGCAGATTTCCCTGAAGCCCATGGTGCAGACTATGTTAAAGCAGCTGTGCCCCTGCAGCCCATGGGGGTTCACAGTGCAGCAGAGATCCACCTGCAGCTCATGGTGGAGCCCCACACTGAAGCTGGTGGATGCCCAAAGGAGCCCTTGGGAAGCCTGAGCTGGAGCTGGCTCCTGGCAGGATCTCTGAACCCCTGGGGAAAGGAGCCCATGATGGGGCAGGTTTGCTGGCAGGACCAGTGACCCCATGGAGGACCCACACTGGAGCAGTTAATGAAGGACTGCATCCCTTGAGAGGGACCCCTGAGGAGGAAGGAGTGGCAGAGACAACATGGGATGAACTGACCATAATCCCCATTCTCCATCCTCCTGTGCTGCTGGTGGGGCAAAGGTAACAAACTGGAAATAAGATTAAGAATGGGAAGGAGAGGGGTGGGGAAAAGGCATGTTTAAGATTTGGGTTTGATTCTCATTATCCTGTTCTGATTTGACTGGTAATATTTTCAATTAAATTCCTCAAGTTGATTTTTCCAGTGATTGTAAGTGGTGAGTGATCTCTCCCTGCCCTTGTCTCAACCCACAAGCCTTTTGCTACATTTTCTCTCCCCTGCCCAGCTGGGCATGGGTGTGATAGAGTGGCTTTGGTGGGCACCTGGCATCCAGCCAGGGTCAACACACATAGACATCAAATGCAGAAATTTGTAAAAACAACATGAAAGTTCAAATAGAAGTGTTTTGTTTATCTGACAAAGATGTGACAGACAACAACCAGATTAATTTCTTTGCTTTGTGGTTCTTTTTATCCCCTACCACTTTCCTAATTACATATTTAGACTTTGTAGATCTTAGAAATAAAACCCCTTTAGAGGGCCCTGAGGTTGCTAGGTTTGAGGGACAGAGCAGGCTGAAGAATTTTTCAGTTAAAAAAATATTTTTTCAGGGAAATTTTCTGCAGGAACATTTTGAAAGGTACACGGATCTACAACTTTCTTTCAGTAAAGCCTAAACAAAAAAAAAAAAAAATTGAGCTAACCTGATATAAAGCCTAAAGACTTTGATTTTTTTTTTTCAAATAACATCAGCTATTCCATTTTGGATGAGTTCAACATTAATTTACATTTGTTTGAACATGCTGCCTCAGTGACACATGACCTTAGCCATCTTAGGGTCCTGTTTTGTCTCTGCCCAGAAATCTTGCACAACATCTATTCCACTTCCCTCTCAAGCAAGTACAAGATAAAAGGGAGAAGCCATAGTTACAGGGCACCCCTTTGGAGGTGCTGTCTAACTACTGAGACCAAACTTTAGAGCTGAGAGAGCTCAATCAGCTGAATACCAAACTCTTGATATTTTACATTTAGATTTCAAGTTGGTCCAAGAGTTAAAAAATAAAAACAAACCCCTAAAAGTAGTCTCTCATGAAGAGTGCAATTTAATTTACAAATAGTCCTGTTACAGTAATGATGAAGCTACAGGATCTCACTTGGCAGAACATGTTACTGCCCTGTGTACCGTTAATACATTGAAACATTACAGCTTCTGATGTTTGCCTTTTTGTCTGAAATCCAGTTGGTACATACATCTAAAACCCATTAAGCTCTGGAATTGAATTCAGACAGCACCACCAATAATAATAATAAGTTCCTTTGTCCAGAGCTAAGAAATTTAAGATTTATTGCATTTGCAAGAACCTGAGCTGAACTGCACACCACTCAATAATCTCTTAATCTGAATAAAGGTCCTCATGGCCAGTGTCAGCACGAAGGCAGGTGCTGTTACAGCAGCAGAGAGCACCACTGCACAGAGCCTGTAGGGTTTTCTTTACCACGTTAATAGAGCTGCTTTGATCTAGAAAGTTGAGAAAGGGCCGAGTAAGTCTGGTGTCCTCTATTGCACATTCTCAAAGATTAGATCCTTGCTGCCTTTCCCCATGCCTCCCCTATTTTTTAAATAGCAACCCACACACAGTGCAATGAAGTCCCAGTACAGCAGAGCATACAACTGTATCTTATTAACCGTATGTGGCACTGGATACAAAGTCTCCTTCAATCTGATTAGATTCTGTTTCAGTCTTTGCCCTGCAAATGCCTCCTCTCTATTTTTATATTTTTCTCTTCAGCTTTGCTGGAGCTTGTTAGTTTACACTACTGTTTCCAAAACATCGTGAATTTAGCTCTAGGGTAAGATTAATGGCTTCAGAAACTCAAGTTCTCTGTTTAGAGTCTGAGCCACACAACTACATAACACCCACACACAGGATATCTCACATGCCCATTGGTGCTCCTGTTGGAGAGGGTAAAAGGAGAGGAGAAGAGAACAAAATTTGTTTCTACAGGCAGTTCAGTCCTTCAACACAGGGTATTGGATTTGAGATGTCTGGGTTTTAAGGAGGTTTTTGTAACAGCGGCACCACTGCAGCCCTAGTTGGGCTCAGGTTACCCAATCGATTAATTCACAGACACCACAGAGCTGCCACCACAAGGTAATATAGATTGTGCTTAAGAGTACAGGTATGCATCATGCTAATAGAGCACATTCATTGATTTAAAGCGTTGTCAGGAACAGCTTATTTCTGTTCATTCAGAAGGGCACTGACTGCAGCACATCATTGGTCATATTGAAATATCAAAGAAGATTTCCCACCCCCTCCCAAAACCTGGTTAATTTCCTCTAGTTCTTCCTTTTGTTTTATTAATGAAATTAATTAATTTCTATTTCTTAAGTGCTAAAGGGTCTTATTTAATTTCACAATCCTGCACATAACATGCATGGTTAGAAGCTGAATAGGTGATTTTTAGATGTGAGAAGTGGCAACAGAATCCCTCTGAACATCCTTTCTTGTTTGACCTCCAAGTTAGCTGCATGTTTCACATCAAGAGCTATGCTAGTACAAGGAAAGATGTGTCTCCGGATGTCTCAAAGCTTATTCCTCACAACCATTGATTTGGCATGCTGTTAGGGAGGACTTAGGGATGCCCTTGAATGTCACTCAGGTGGTTTGTCACCCCAAGCAGGCTAAATTAGAAGAGATCTTCCAATACATGAGCATTCTAGAATTTGCATCTCCATTCTGTGCCTGTGCAAGGTGAACACAGTCAAAGGTTTAAATCAGTGATTTTTACTGAGCATTGTATTCCTCCTTCATGCAAAAGAAATGTTTCAAATGTCTTTCAAGAAAACACTTGTTTTCCAGGAACAGCAAGGTATTTAATTATCAATTAAGATGATAACAAATATCAGGAATAGTGTGCTTTTGAGTCTGTAACTGCAACACAGAGAGGGCTTCAGAGATAGCTTTGGAAAGGCAAAATATGGCCTTGCCTTTAGATCCTCCTTGCAAGGTGAGAGTGTTTAGATGATCTTATGAAACAGTGAAATTCTACAGATCTGCTGCTGACTGGTTTCAGAAAACTCAGATTTGAATAAGTTTGCTCGGGCTGAAGAAATTACCCTCAATTATATATCACATGCTAAAGTCAGGATCCACAGTACTGAAATGAGAAGTTGAGTAGATATGGATCTACTGTCCTGCTCAACTCCATCTTTCATAAGAAGTTCCACAGAAGAAAGATCAAACTCCACTGAAGAAAAATTTTCTATTGCACAGGATCTTTCCCATCATTAATAGAATGGGCTAAAAGAATATCAGAACTACTTAGTTCACACCAACTCTCAGAAAGCAGATCAAGTGAAAGCATGATATGCTTTTGTCAAATCAATGCAGACACTGTTAAGATGTTTATGCTCCTCACTACAGCACTTCCTGAATGGTACCATGAATACTACAAAGGTTTCCACAGCTAAGCTATTATCCTCAAGAGTTTTTAGGCAGAACTATGACTAGGGCATGCAGGCAACTGAGTATGATCTGAGGTAGCAGTTTCCCAGGAAGAGGTAAGAGAGAAATGTCAATGTCTATCACAAAATAAAGTCCTCTTTTGTCAACAAAGTGTGTGCTTGCAGTCCCTTAAAACATGAGGTACTCACAATGCTCCAAGAATGTGAGAGAATACAAAAGAATAATAGGTGACAGCAATTCACTTACAAAAGTAAGAGTTTAATATGGCTTCCCTCTCTGCTGGGATTATACTGAAGCTATTTTAGCATGTCACTCTCTTAATTACTTAATAAAGGATTACTTAGAACCACGATAAATGACCTCAGCTCAGTCACATCAATGACAGCAACTAAACATGGATAACAGATTAAATTAAATTAAGAAGGAAAATGTTCCATTTACCTAGCAAGACTCAGGCTACATTCTGTAAGAGGTGTTCTACCCAAGATTTGCAAAATTCACTAGAAGTGGACACAGATCTGATCTCCCCAAGAAGCATTTGGGAATGTTTGTCTATGTAGGGACCAACTCAGCCTTCCACTTGAAGGAAGCTTCTGATTGCATCTGGTTCTATGTTTCTGGATGTCAGGAGCATCACTGGGAAGTTTAACATACTTATAAGAGAAAATGTTAATCCTTATATTATTTGTTTCCCCATCTGGGTCTGAGGAAGGTAATTGCTGCTCTGAGTGAGGCAACAAGACACCTTTAAAAATATGTCCTTCATTTTCCCTTGCCACCATTTTCAAAGCTCAGACCTTATTCTTCTTGACATTGATGATGACAATTAATGCAACAGTTTCTCTAGCAGCTTAGAGCAATCTTGTTAATGAGTCTGACAGTGCCAAGGCTTGACAGTGCCTGACCACCACAACAAAGTATCCAGAACCCTGAACTAATGCACTGTTTTACTTGATGGGGTTTAATTCAAATTGGACATCAGAATTTGTGGATAACATTTTACATAAGTCCATTTCTTATGCCAGCTTTGAGTAAATAATCACTTGGAAGCAGACACCAAGAATTAAACAGCAAAAGGTTTTAACCACAGAATAAAGTATTACAAGGATTCTTGCAAATTCTCGATGAGGGCCTAAGAACCACAGTGCACCCCCTGCACAGCCTGTCAACACAAACCCAAAAACCCGTTGGAAAGAGCTGACAGTAGTAATTGCTTTTTATTTCAAATATTCATTAGAATTACTGAGCCTCTGAACCAGGGGTTGACAAGGAGTCAAATACTTTTCAGAATATGGGAAGTAGATAATGGATATAGTATTTGATGTGTTTATACCAACCAACCAATACTGAAGATTTATTTTCTAGAAAAGAATACTACTTAAATGTGAAAGAGGCACACATCATAACTTCACTGTGTTGAAAGCAGCTGTAACATGTTAAATTATATCTTCATCAGCATTCAATCCAATGTGAGGAGAATTTTGATTTAGTCAGCTTACACTGGAAATCTCAAAAGAATAAAACCAAAACACATCCACACCCTATGGTGTAAGACATGAGGATGACAATTCCCTAAGCAAACTTTTTTTCTTTGAATACTAAATCTGTTCCCATTAAAGTCACTGGCTGATGAAGTTCATGCCATTGTACCTACTTTCTGACCACTCATTCAGTAAGGATAATTAAGATTTCCCTGGAATGGTAAGGAAAGTCTGCCTGTAGGTCTGCACAGTCACTTAGATTACTTACAACTTTATTACAGCTAGTTGAGGCCAACTTCAAGATTACCTGAGCCTTCCTTTTACATACAATCACCAGAATCCAACTACTTGGCTTGAAGCATTTTTTTCCCCTTCAGTTGAATTATTTTGGAAGTTTCACTTCCACTGTTCCATCCATTTCTGCAAACACCACCAGTGGAACAGCTGTTTGGTTCCTATTAAAATCCAAGATGAGATACGAAAATAAATTGCTGCTTTCTTGTATCACTGTAAAGAGCCTGCAAGACACATGAAGTTATCTTTCTATTGCACAGAGCATTGATAAAACCTCATTAGGAATATTTCATTTGGTGGAAGACACTTCTAGAGTAATAAAATTCAGTCAAAAACATGTAGGTGGGAGAAATGAAAATTATAGAAAGCTAAAACACAACACCTACAAGAAGCAGATTAGAGAGATAAGCACCATACAGCCTTAAAAGGCTGAGGGAAGCCAAGTCATCAAATATGTAAAAGGCTGCTACTAAGAGATAAACCAAACCCCACCAAAACCCCTGCAATAGTATGATCTCAATATCCTCTTAAACCTGTTTGTCTTCTCCCATCCATTATTGCAGGATGAATATTCAAGATAAAACACTTGGAATTTTTTTTAATAAACACTGCAACAGCATGCTGAAGCTGCTTGTTGGAGGATTTGTCACCCCGGGTTTTAAGAAAAAGTTAGACAAACCTCTCTAAGACTCATAACTGCCGAGTCCACCATGTGATGCAAAGCTAACTCTCATTTTCTTGCACTTTATCTGTCTATAGATTCCAGATATATCTCTATATATTCAGTGCTTCTGCAAGTCAAGTTATAAGTGAAAAACACACAAAAACATTAATCACCTCTGATGAAGCATAACTGAAAGGAAAGCCTTTGTATAACACAGAACCAGTAGTTGAATTGTGTTGCCCAGGACAGTTTTTAAACCATGGAATCATAGAATTATTTGGGTCGGAAGGGACACTTAAAGGTCTTTTATCTCTTAGGATTTTTTTAGTTTAAAACATTTATCCCTTGTTCTATTGCAAGAGGCCCTGCTAAACTTTTGTTGCTATTTGTTTTTGTAGACTCTCTTTAGGTAATGCAAGGCTCCCTGCAGCCTTCTCTTCTCCAGGCTGAACAAATGCAAACCCCCCCAGCCTGTCTTCACAGGAGAGGTGTTTCAGCCTTCAGATCACCTTCCTGGTCCTCCTCTCGACTCACTCCAGCTGGTCCTCCTCCTTCCTATTCTGGAGAGCCCACAGCTGGTTGCAGTTCTCCAGATGGAGTCTCAAGGGCAGAGGAGAGGGGGAGAACTGCCTCCCTTGAGCTGCTGACCACTGCCTGGCTTCTTTAGGCACAGCCCAGAATACAGTTGGCTTTCTGGGCTGTCAGTGCACACTGACAGCTCATGCCCAGCTTTTCACCCACCAGGACCACCAATGTTCTTCTTGGCAGCGCTGCTCTCAATCCCTTCAACCCCCAGCCTGTATTGATATCAGGGCTTTCCCTGACCCAGGTTCATGCACTTGGCCTTGTTGAACCTCATGAGATCCCCATGGTCCTACTTCTTGATTTCTTGAGTTTGTCCAGGTCCCTCTGGATGGCATCCCACCCTTCAGGTGTGTAAACCTGATCACTCAGCTTGGTGTCATGTGCAAATCTGCTGAGGGTACACTCAATCCCACTATCTGTGTCACTGCTGAAGACATTAAACAGTACTGAGAGATATTAAGCAGTAGAAGATATTAAGCAGTACTGAAGATATTGAGCAGTACCCAAGGCACTTCCTTTTACCTGTACGCTTTGTTTGCCTGCAGTAGCAGTGCTCCTTTCCTGTGTCCCTGCCTCATCCCTTTGTTAGGCAGCTGCTCTGCATAGGCTGAGGCAATACCATTCTGTGAACCAGGTAAGAGAAATGCAATTGGGGATTACATTGTGAAGGATACATGCTTACAGATGAATTAAGGCTGCACAGCCATGCTTCAAGCTGGAAATACTTGAGAGTCTTGGCCATGCAACCTTAATGATATTAATTAACTAGGCTGCATGTTTGAGCTACTTAACATTAATTAACTAGCTGCATGTTTCAGCTACTGTTACTCTGCAGCCCATCTACTGTTCCTGCCCTTCTCTGACTGACTGGAAAATTTCTAATTCTGGTGGAAGAGAGAGAAATTCATCTGCTTCCCAGCTCCAGGATTATTTGATTGAAGAGTAAATGGCCTGTTCTTTACCAAGGAGCACAGATGATACCCAGAGAATTGTCTTGGCAATACTCAGTTGTTTATAGGATTTTGCAAGATTTTACACAGTGATTTCCTGTCCTCCTTCCCAGTAAAGTTATTGATTTCTCCTCCCTCTCCTTCTCCACAGAAGGATTTCAGAGAGTAATTTCTGAAAGGGCTAAGGCTAAGCTTCTCCATTTTTGAGAACACGGTTTATTTAAGACAGAGAGATGAAACGTTTGCCTCAGAAACCAGATGCAAATGAAAACAATAGGGTTTACACCTCTGACACACCAAAAAGAGGAGCTGGGACTGCACATTTTTGTGATAAGGAACAGATCTAACTCTGCATTCATTTATGGAAGAATCTTTGCAAAGCCCAGCAAGCAAAAGGGACAAGTGAAAATGGGGCAGGGCAAAGGAGAGAGAGAATGAGAGAAGGATCAAGGAGAGGGAAGTTGTGTAGGACAGGAGGACATCAGCCAGGGAGTTAGCTACCTAGCAGAGCTAGGCTAGAGCTGAAAATAGGCTGAGGGTTAAACAGTGAAGCCAGTTGTCAGCAATACTGTGACAGAAGCAAAGACAACCACAGCAGTAACAAGCTCCAGAGGCAGCCTTACGGAGGCACCCCAGCACCATTGCCAGAAATGGGCTACATTACAAATGTCCATAGTTTTGCCTTAGATGGGCACCCTATGGAAGTTAAAAAACAAGGAATGATACATTTGGTTCTCTATTGGACTTTTCCATCCAGACAAAGCAAGACTGAACTCCAAGTGCTAAAGCCCCTGTCACTGTAGGATTTGGGATGAGGTGGGGGTTACAGGTAATAACAACAAAAACAGACAGGAACACAATTATTTCTTTAGCCAATACTTTGAGTTGTTATTTGCAATTCATTAAGAGCAAGGATCAATATCTTCTAAAGGTCAGAGGAGCCACTGTGCCCATCTCCCATTTTATGGGTTACAGACCTTGTCAGCACACACAGAAGAGTGATTCTCTCTGGTTCTAACAAAACAGAGAGGAGATGCTGCTATTTAGGAAGCCAGCACAGTTTCAAAAGCATCAATGAGTATCAACTACAGAGCCCAGGGATGACCATCACCACACCTAAGCCTTCAGCCTACACCTAAAAAAAAAAAACCCAAACTTCTTGTTCCAAGTATTCCACAGGCTCTAACCACCAGAGCAAATCTAAAGTTTTCCAACACAGGGCACAACTGTTAAGGTTGTAACCAAAGAGCAAACAACTGACCTCAAGCCAGCAGAGAGAAATCATGCACAAGGCAGTCATGCATATTTTGTGCTTTCTAGATCAAAACAAACACAAACTTTAATTGAAAGCTATTTCACCCATTAAGGAAGAGCAAAACTAAGCACACCACTTTCAGATCCTCCTGTGGTGACACATACACTTGCATTTCCTTTATTCCAGTAGAGGGCAAGAGCTACACAAGGAAGAGTATTTGAGAAGGCAATTAGGTCTGAGTAAAGGGAAAGGTAAAAGAAAAGATTTTCCAGACTCTTGTCGCCTAAATGTCATTTTTAATAGCATTAAATAGAATTTTTGCAGGTTTCTTTCAGCTCTTGCAATAACATGCAATACAACAACTAAAGCTTCTCTTCATGCCTTTAAAAAAATCTAATAACATCACAGCAGTTCACTCATGGCTTTGATGATACATAATTCCCATCTCCTCAGACTGCATGCACTCATTTGTTCCACTAAGTTTACAGTGAACCGTTTGGAAAGATGATCTGAACTGACAACAATTCCATTGCACAAATTGACAGTGATGTACTTCAATGTGTAACACACACACCCCTGAAAAGCTCATACAGAGGAAAGATGCACAGGTTCCTTCAGTTTAACACCAGATAAATAGCAATATAAATGTAAAGTGGCAATCTGGTTCTGTTTACTGGACAAATACACAGCAATACTAGAACTGCACAATTATCAGGGGATGTGGCCCTGTTTAGCCATAAAGGAGCTAGTGAAGTGCTGATTGAGCTCTTGAGCATTGCCAGATTATCTATATATCACTTCAGTAGAAATATCTGTGTGGCCAAAGTAATAGCAATAATAATCATGCTACTCTTTGGCACAGCTCTTTTCAATACACACTGTTACACTGAAATACTTCGTCACTTTGTCACATTGTCTTTGCTTTTGTCTGAAAGAGTCAAGCATTTAGATCCTGTTAAAAAACAACAACAGCCAGAGCCTTTCAAGAGTAATATTAGGTTCAATTCAGCAATTTCCATTTGATAGCATACATCAGAATTAAAAAAAAAAAACCCAAAAAATTATCAGAATCTACAGAATGCATCAGTTAAGTTTTAAATTTACAGTATTTAAAGATGAGACTCATTCAACCCTTTTATATCAATAAGAGTGCAATTAAGGAAAATAGAGTGCAATATGAACATTAGAAGAATTGCAAGAGTAGAAAGAGATGGTGAAAACTTCCCTCACCTGATTCCTTTAGAGTTAAGCTGGATAAGCCCTGAGAAGTCATTAGGTGAAGGGCAGAGGAATCCTGTAATAAACTGTGGAAATGGGCTGACATGATCTGTCTAGACCAATCCTTTTTGTCCTGGATTGAGGGAACTCTGTGGATGTAAGCATATTGTTGGTCCAGTAATTAACATATGAATATTTGGCTCTGACATTTCTTATCAGCTAAGTATAAATTTCTGCCAGGTTGCTTTCTGCAACATTTGGCAAATTAACCCATTTTGATTAGAAGGTAATTTATTGCATGCTGGAGTTCAGTGGGTGTGATCGTTGAAAATGACAGATTAACAATCGACAGTTTGGGGAAATAATAGGAACAGCAACATATTTACACACAGAGATGAAAATGACATCTCTAACGTAAACACTTGCAAGCAGTTTTTCATAACTACACAAATCACAATGACTGATAAACCCAGGGGCCAACACTCTCAGCAGCAGGATTGCAGCAATAGGCAGCCTCCTAATCCCACAGGCAGCTTGCTACTCCAGTGAACTGAGTTCCCAAAATATCAAGTAAGCATTCTTTTGAAGAGAGAGGTATAGGCTGCCTATAATGCAACCCAGTGCAGAGTTAAACTACCTCATTTGGGCAGTGGTAGCTGCGCAGTTATAAAAGAAAGAACTGCAAAAGCAACATAAGCTGAATAAATCCTTAGGGAACTGGTCCAGGATGGCTGCAGCTGATTTAACACCAAGCATAAGCATTTGTATAAGCCTAGCTTTTGAAATGCACTTACAAACTGAGAACCTCAGTCTAGGCTGATTTTCAGAGTGACACATCAACTTGAGGAAGCTGCCAGTGGGCAAGAGATACCTCATAACTTTGAAAAAAGATCATTTTCATTTTCAACAAATGAAAATCCTGGTTATGCCAGCAATTTGTTATGCTTCCTTTGAGTAATTTTGGGGTTCTTCTGTACAAAACATATTTCTACCTCTAACAGAATTGCTTTTAGAGGTTAACTTTGCCCAGTGAGCCGTCTGAAAGTGAAAAGCATTTTGCTGCTGTTTAAGTGCAACTTCTGAAATTTGGTGGGAGGAAAAAATAAACTTGCATAAATGTTTCCACAGAGCTCTACAGTTCACAAATGCACAGAAACTTTGAGGACAGAATGACTTATAAAACCACCCAGAAGACAGCAGACTGTTCAAGCAATGGTTGTCAGATAATGCAAACTAACTGATGCTGCAGACTCATCATAAATTTAGCAGGAGACAAATGCACTTCCTATTGACCCTTGCTAAATCTTTAAACAAACATCTTTACAATCCATTCCAACCCCCTTCAGAGAAACTCATTCCTTTCACTGTTGCACCAACTAAGATGAGTATGACCAAAGGGAAAATGTGTTCAACAAGACCAGAGGAATAGCAGTGCACAAGATAAACAAGCCTGGAATATGGCCCAGGAGCTATTAGCTAGCCTGCAGGTTAGGCATGAAAAATTGCAGTTAATATGAACAACCTAAAGTTTAATAAAAAGCAAGTAGCACCATTTTTATTTATATTTTAGCTTTCTAAATATTTAAACAAAAATCCAAAGGCTCTAAACACCACTTAAAATTTTCTGCCCATTTGCCCCTATTAAGCTAAGAAAGAAACCAAAAAGTAAAACAATTGAGATGCATTGATACACTCAGATGTAAAATCGCCAAAAATGCCTTTAGACATTGGAGAATCCTGCAAAGAGGATTCCCATTGCTGTATTTCATTTGATGGGGGCCTAAATTAAGACATAGGTGTCTAACAAGCTGTAATCAGATCCAACAGGCATTCATGTCAGAAGAGTCAGGCTTTTCTTTAATTCCAGTAAAACTAGTCTTGACTGTCACTGGAGAAAAGCTTATAAGCAGAGTTGATTTGAGTATTCTTAGCAATGTAAACACCACTAGAGGAGAAGATATGGCTGGGTTATTATTGCTACCAGGTGGGATGAAAAGCAGAGTTAAACATTTGAAAGGAGAAATTTTTCTTCCATTGATTTTTCATTTCCTTTTTTTCCTCAGCCAAGCGTTTCTATCAGCCTCCATATCCCAACACTTCTCCTGGCAGCAGGAAGTGGCTCTCAGGTCTAATGCTGGCATAGAGCCAACTAGGCAGCCACACTCCATTATGCCTAAAATTAGGGGTAGGTATAAGCAGAAAAAATATAGATAGAACTGCTTTATTAAAGAAATAAATTGAAAAAGGAAGTGGGAGGAAGAATAAAGACAAAAAGAAAGGGAAAAAATAGACTTGAAACCCTAAGCTTTGCCTTTTGGAGTAATTAAGCAGTGACTCAGGTTCACTCTCAGGCCTATTTAATTTCCAGCTGAGCCTAAACAGAGACAGGATTTTTGGTTCTCTTAAGATTTCTTTTATGCACCTTTTTCATGCAAAATATAAACTTCTCCTTAACCAAGGTAGAAACAGTTGTCTTCAAAGAAAAGCCTTTGAATTCCAAGTCAGACAAACGCAACATGACACTGGAAGTGCCTGTTTGCCAGGACTGACATATCAGGTCTGCCCACAGAGAAATTCAGGCTTAGTGCCTCCTGTAATGCAAAACAGACACAAGATAGTCACTTTAAACAGGATTATGCATCACAGCAGCTGTGCAAAACAGCCACACCACATTAGTAATTTCTTATCATATAAAGGATAGAAAAGAATTCAGAGCTAGCACTCCTACTTCAGTAACACCACCATACAAGTGCCTGTCCCAGGAGACAGAGCACCTCCAGGCACTCACAGGATCAAGAGAAAAGAAACTTTGATTAAAAGAGCATGCTGACAGACACAGTATCTATCTGCAAAACATATAAACAGTAAACAAATACACACTTCAAACACTGCCCAGCACTTCCTTAAGTTAGAGCTGCTGCATGATCAGGTCAGGTGCTTAACTTCCTCCTGCTAACAGAGTTCAGGGTCACCCATGTTTGGAGCTAAAGGAGGCAGAGAAATGCACATAAGGTGCATCAGAAACAGGTGCAGACAATGTGAGGTCCCCATCAGAGGCTAGACAAGGCAGGTTCCCGTTTTCACTTGGTTTATGGGTAGCTGGTCACCTGCTGGGAGAAGGGGCTTTATTCTTTGCACCTGAAGGTTAACTAAAACCCTCCTCACCCCTACTCAGGTGCATTCTGCACCTTGGATCTGTCTTCTCTCTGACTCCACAAGAGATGTGTCATGTATTCACTTTTCTTGACACTGTTTCCAGGGTCCCTAGAGAAGAGTTTCTTGCAATTTATATATATATTGCTTTTGCTTTTAATGATTTTTGTGGGATACATGTTTTCATCTGCAGCCTCTTCCTATGTTATACTATTCTGCTTTCCAACCAATATTTCTAAACAGAGCATGTGGTGGTTTTTACTTGCCTTATGCAAATTGCATATTCCAACTCGAGCTGAAGACAGGAAAGCAGCGCCATGAGGTCAGTGTTCTTACAGAGCACTGTAAAGATGAAGAATAAAAAAAAAAATCAAAGAAAAACTGAGGAACTGATGGTTATTCTCAGCAAGAAAACTTAAAAAGCTGACCAAACAGAGAAGTAAAAAACTAGGACACATAGTCAAGACTAGTTTTAGGTCCTCAAGTACCAATAAGAACTGTATAAAAGCTTCTGAGGCCTCATTAAGTGTTGGCCACTTAAGCAAAAGTGGAAATGGAGAGAAGGCATGGTTTTTTAGGGACCAGCTCTCCATGATTTTTCATGGCTTCGAAAGGGAAGGTCTCCACACTTGCAGGCAGTTTTATCTTATGAGAATACAGCCAAGGTAGTGGGTTTAAAGGATGGTGCAGCACCTCTGCATGGACAGACCTTCTCCTCTTCCTGAGATTGTGGCATACATTCAGATTCCCCACTCTGGATAAACCTTTCCATTTGGGCAGAGAGGCCACCAAAATGACCTGGAGAAGGGTAACTGTTTTACACAAACTGTGCAGAGGCTGGTCATTTGTAGCACCTGGGAGCAGGAAATCAGACCTGTGCACCTCAGCCTGGCATGTGTTGCTGCCCTGTGGGTAGCAACCCTGTGATCTGTTGGTTTGTTTTTTTTAAAGAGCATAAGCATCTCGCAAGTTCCTCACCTGGAGGAGTTTGTAAGACAGCACTCCAAGGCAAGAGCACAACCATTAAGGTAGAACAGCATAAAGTATCCCCTCCATGGTTTTGAAAGTGTCCTACTCCCTTGTTAGACAGAAAATGTCCATTCACAAAGCCTGCAGGAACTCAGCAGGACCCACACTGTGCTGGAGAGCACAGCTCTGGCTCCACACTGGCTCCCCAGAGAGAAACAGAGGAATAACTGAGCCTCTGGGATGGCTCCTGCTGCTGGTTCAAGCCACACGATTCCTCCCCCACTGTGTGTCAGGCTCTGTGAAACCCAGCTGAGCCCTGAACTCACCATCAGATGGAAGTCCTTGCCTCTCATCGCACTTTGTTTCTGTGAGTAGCAGCTGCTCCTGTTTCCTAACTTTTGCTGAGTCCAGACTGACTAGGTTAGCCATTTCTTGCCCGTTTGAGGTCTCATCATTTCTGACCTCTGCAGCTCTGCAGGTGAGGTTCTGCTGACCTGGGAATCATTTTACATATTTTCAGTACAGCTCTCAGGTTTCTAAAAAGTGTAGCCCATTGCTCATCTTTCCTCCTGTACATCTAAAAGCACAATTCACTGCTCTATCTCTCAGCTAAGAGTCATGAATAAAACAGTTTTATGAACCTACAGTTTGGTTACACCTATGACTCATTTCAAAAGCCCCTCAAGTGGAGTGGCCCAATTAGCAGGTACCTGTCAGTTTCCTATGGCTCACATCAGTTAGAGACTTTTGAAAAGTGGAGTCTTGCTGCAATATCATCAGAGCAGCCTCTTACCATAAGGCTGAAACACAGCAGTTTTTCTTTCCAGTCTGTTTTTCTGTCCTCGAAACACAGTATCTTCTGCCTCTTCTATGCAGTGTCACACATTTCTCCCTAATATGGATTTTGTCCTACTGGTGAGTCAAGCAGATGTGAGAGCCTCGTGCAACTTCGCAAAAAATCAAGAACAGCTACTTGTGTTGAAATACCTGGAGTTTAATATGTGTTCTCAAGCAGTGTCCCCTCAGTCAGTGGGCAGAGCAGACAGATTATCCTGGTGCACGATTTACAACACCCCTGTCATATTACTGCTGTCCCCAGAGCAGAAGATTCTCAAGGACACTGTGGGATGTACACAATATTCATGACATGACACAAAGCAAAAATAATTTCACAGGTCATTAAAACTCTCAGCAGTCAGGCTTTTTTTTCCTTTTTCTTCATATGTAGTACATTTAGTAATTTCAAGAGATTTCACATATTTAAGTCTTTCAGGATTTGATTATTCTCATCCTGCAAAGAAGCTGAGAAATCAACTTTGAGCAGGTCCAGTGGCAGCACTGGAGGAGAAAATTTTGCTTCCAAAACAGCAAGTAGGCTTGCATGCCTCCAAGCTCTTCTTCTTCCCCTTTCACATGAGCTGCACTGGAGATGCCACTCACTACCCAGGTGAACTAGCTGCTAAAACACAAAGAGGCAGTTTCCCTCTTGCCATGACTACAGTCTCACTTGCTGCTCTTCCTGTTCAGATAAACCCAGAAATCTCTGTCCAGTCTTTAACCCCTAACTGCACATCTAGAGCTGAATAACCTTTGGGCTGACAAAAATCCCCAAAAGCCCTGGACTAGCTATGGTAGCACATTACTTCTCACAAGATTTGAAATCTTACATCTCTTCATGAAGGCAGAAACATTTGCACATTTTTAGTGCCATGATACATTGTTAAGACAACCTCACTTACTATCAGGCTCTGATAGGACTCTTTATTATGAATAGTTTCTGAATCCCTCATTTTACTTTGATTTGAAGAGCCAGGGATGTGCTCATAAATTATGCTAAAGCCACTATCTAACAAATGCTCAGATTTTTCAGCTGTCAAGACTTCATCAGTCTCGACCTCTTTTCTTTGTGAATCAGGATATGACCACAACACCCCAGAGAAGGTAAGGTGGCTAAAGTGCACAAGACGGTCTTCAAAATGCTCCTGAGAAGCAAAGCAATCCCAGGCAGAATTCTCTGCAGTCGCACTCAGCTTTCTTAGTTATTTCTGTGGGCCAGTATTTTGCAGTGCAGATGTACTGGCAGTTCCAAGCAAAAATGCTTTGTGTACTGGGCCCAGGCTTTGTCTGTGTTCTGTTAGCTATTGAATCCTTTGTGCACGCTCTTATTCTCCATAAAATCCAGCACTGCCCCTGGCTGGATGCTCCTCAGCTCTTATGTCAACTCCCCGCCTCTTCATCTGCTCCTTCTCTGCCCACTGCAGAGAGCTCTGATTACAGCGAGCCTCTCTCTTTGCAGGTGGCATTGCTCTAGTAAGCTGGCTACATGCAGAAAGTCATCTCCCCACATGTTAATATCTCCATCCTTAGCACTGTATCTCAGATAAGACTTTAATTTACCCATTCAGTGAACAGGAGGAGGCATAAGCTGAAATCTGTAACATAGGAAATACTGATCAAGTTTCACGAGTGCTACACTGTGTGTCCTTTGCCACACTGACAAGAGAATTCTTTAGTAATCTGTCCACACTTTCCTGGTTATCACAACTCAATTCCTCCTAATTTTGAACCTCTATGCAAAGATCTGGGACACTTAAGAGACGTGCAATTATAAATAGAGTCGCCCCATCCTGACCTGAGCCAAACTCCCTTGAAGGGCAACCACAGAGCAGAACTGATGGCTCTCATCAGTCACACACGCCCGCTACAGCAGAGCTGTGCAGAGCAGGATGCTTTGCTCCGGCCTCCTGCACCCTGCTGAACATTATCCTTGCTAACAGACGTATTTGTAAGGAATATCTTTTCAATAGTTAAAGTCACAGCTGTAACGGCTCCTGACCATGGAAATACATATCTGTCATGGTCTTTAATAGCCATGTTTTTACTGTCTACTCTGAGCTTTGAATTTCTTATGTACAGCCCAAAATAATATAAGTGATGTACAGTTAAATATAAACTATTTTAATCAGTTTGTGAAAGTAACCAAAAAAACCGTAATTATTATTTAAGTTTCATGCATCAACACCCAGCACAGTTAAAATGTTAAAGCCAGGTATGAACTTTTTGAAATTCTATTCTTAAAGGATTAAGTTCTGTATTTATATTTATCAGTCTTGCAAAATAAGACATCAATATAAGGTTATTTTCTGTCTACCCAAAAAACCCTCACATAGAAAAATTGTCGGTTCATCTTTCTTCAAGACATTGCTCCCCCCTTGCAGTTATCCCCAGAACTCCCCTGGAGGGAAATAACACTTAGGTTCTGTCTTTTTAACTCGCCTGATTTACATAACTCTAATGATATTTAAGTGCCTTTGGCTGCACTTTCCTTTCTTTTCCTCATTTCTTTACTCCCAAACTCTCAAGGCAGATGAAGTAACAGTTGGCAGCATCTTGCTCATTACAGCATTGCCTGTGCTGTTCTGAGTCACGCCACCATGGTTGCAGCTGGCTGAGCAGCTCTCCAGTCCTCCCAATAATTCCAGTTTTCCTTTGGGAAGATATTTCTGACTAAGTGTCCTTTGCAAATGGGGGAAAAGAGCTCTTCTTTGGAGACACATTGTTCTCCCAGGAGCAATGGCTGCAGGAAAGCAGAGAGATGCAGAAGATCAGGGCAGTTCTGTCTCAAGCCTGACCTCTTCACTTGAATGAGTGATGGGGACACATCCTGTGAGCCTTTCATCTGCACTGTCTATGCCAGATACAGAAAACACAGACATCGCTCTGCACAACAAGGCCAGAGAAGAGAAAAATTACAACTAACACTGATAAAAAATAACAGGACTGAAGAGATGCAGAAGAGGACAGATTTCAATTTGGGAGCTGAATTCATAGTTTAGAGATGGGCTGACATGGAGTTGAAGAGTTCCTGGAGACAGGATGAAAGGAATTGTGTTAAAGACAATCTCTCACACTTTCTAAGGTTAAAGTATGCGGTAGCCACCACAAATTGAGTCTTTTAGAGATGAACATATATTTCAATATTCACAGTCATCAACTTATATTGACCTTCCTTGTTACTCAGCTTTCCTTTCTTTTCCTATTTTGATTTTCTTTCCCTATTTTGATTTTCTTTCCGTTTTATTTTTTCTCCTTACAAAGAAAATTGAAGCATGGAAAACAGAAATAACTGTTTTTCTTCACTGCTCCCCTGATAGACCATATGGGGAAGGAAAAATAGAAACCATTCCTGTCAGTCCCGAAGTTGTGCCGGCAATCAGACAGATACACAATTTCTGCTCTCTATCTTTCTAAAAAGGGACTGGAGTTCTCACTGCACACACGGGCAGAAGATGTGGATGGCAATCCCTGACTCATGAGCCCTTGTGATCGTCTCTGAAGTGATGGTTTCCAAATGAATATGTGGACCACTACTGATATTTAAACTTTTTGAAGTGCCTTGCAAAACATCCTCAAAAGTGCCTAAAAACTATTTTAATCTGTGCTGTCTTCCTTTCCTTTTGTCTATGACAGCCACATGCCACCTTCTGCACCAATGTCTGGCAAAGTGTTGTTGAGAGCCTCTGCTGTCACCATGATCAAGCACAGCTCTCTCTCCATGATGGAAATCCAAGCAAACTGCATTCAGGAATACCTGAACTGTTGAACTTTTTGCTTCACACACAATAGGAAGGTGCAAGAACTGCAAGCTTGCAGCAATTCTTATCCAGGATCTTCTCAAACAAGAATACCATTAAAACATAAAAAGCTGTCAGAATCACTTAGGTTCCCATGTGATCTCCTATCACCAGTCTCAGTGTATATATCCATGTTCCTAATAATCCTCCACCTTTTTTTTTTTCAAATGTGCATTTCCCAAGAAATATTTTGCCACAAGTATGCAATGATACTTTTGTTAAACCAAAAGTAAAAATTTACTGTTCCATTGCTTTCAGACAACTAATAAAAATGCTTCTTTCTAACAGAAAATGACAGTCTTTCATGTAAAAACTAATAAAGGTAAAAATTAATACATTCATTTTATAGGTCACAATATCATCTGCTAAAATTTTGCAAGGACTGGACCATTTTGTGTGATTACATTTAACCAATAAAATCCTTTGAAAGGCAAATCTATCTCTCTCAGAAGTTTAATGAGAACAAGACCCTTCAGGATACTTATTTTATTACCTTTTTGGCTATTGTGAGTTTAATATTTGGTTTAGAATAGATCAGCATGGAGAGAGAGGAGATTATTCCCTTTTAACATTTTAGAAGAAATCTAAAATGAACCATACCAATGTACAATTGGTACAATAATGGCAGAGTAATCTTGCAATCAACCCCAGATACTAGGGTGTGACCTTGAAACCATAACTAAAACCATCAGTCACACTGTGTGCTAGAGGAGGGAGTGCTCCTTGGCACACAGACAAAGTGTTCCAAAGGATGTATCTACGTCTCCCACGTTTTTTATGCAGACTCTAAATCTTGCTACCTGCCCACCAACACATCATGATCTGCTGATCTTGTTTTCCAAAAATTAAAAGATGCAACATTTTAACGATCTTTGCACTGCTGTATGTTCCTAGGTTAAGACGAAACCCCTGCATTATGAAAAATATTGGTTTGATTTGGTGGTTGGGGGGGGGGGGGGGGGGGTTTGGTTTTTTGTGTGTGTGTGTGTGTATTTTTGTGGGGTTTTGTTTGGTTGGTTGGTTGGTTTGGTTTTTCGTTTGTTTGGGTTTGTTGTTTTGCTTTGTTTTGTTTTGTTTTGTTTTGTTTTGTTTTGTTTTAAATATGGTGCTCATAACAGACAGCAATTACATCTTTGCACGTCTTTGGCTGTCCCTGGATCACTCACCCTGTAATCTCCAGGGTGGGTGATCCAGGGATAACAGCTCTTATTTTAAAATAGAAGAATTTTCTTCATTCCTGTCCCCCAGAGAAACATCCTTTTTGTAATAGCAAAGGGCAAGACGCTGCCTGGGTACAGATGCCACCAATCCCTGTAAATACAT
This sequence comes from Rhadina sibilatrix, assembly GCA_013400275.1. Taxonomy (NCBI): domain Eukaryota; kingdom Metazoa; phylum Chordata; class Aves; order Passeriformes; family Phylloscopidae; genus Rhadina; species Rhadina sibilatrix. Next base: position 286,211 of record VWYO01024403.1, read on the forward strand.
GAGCAATTTTAATGTCCAGAATTATAACTAATCCAGGCAGAAGTTCCAATAGTACCCTCAATAAAAATATCAACTCATCTCCCACCTCAGACTTTTTCTCCTCCCACTTTGTACCTTCAGTTGGGAATTAACAGAAGCCATCTTCGTGCCTTTCTAGCAATCTTTAAGCCTCCAGCACCCACTTGGCTTTCCCACTGAGTAGTTTGGTCAGTGCAGCACGCTGCTCGTACCAAACCCTCTGACCCTGTGCCAGTCTCATCTTCTAACACAGCTCTGAGAGAATGGTTTCTGCACCTAGGGAACATTGTAACAGCAGAAAGATAGCACAGGAGACCCAGAGACTGTTGAGCATACAGACCCAAATGGACTTCCACCTCAACAAAAAAAAAAAAAAAAGAGAAAAATATTCTGACATTGTACAGACCTAATAGTATATGCCTTCAATTATAATCTTATTACTTCTCAAAAAATAAAATCAATTTAGCTATTATTTCAGGAACTGGCTGAATTCCATCCTGTCCTACTACAATACCTCTGCATTTTCATTTAAAGACTTGTTTCTCTTTCATTTCCAATGTCCATTTTTTAAGCAGCTGCAGTGGAACGTGGCAGAAATGGATGCCCATTCTTAAGGATGGGAAGTGAAGAAAAGCTTTAAACCCCTGTGGGACGAATGTCACTGTGACAATGGAAGACACAGAGATATTTTTAACAACTTTCTGTTTTGTAATTAGGGAGCAGGATTTTCTACTTGCTTTTATTTCATTTTCAGAGCAGTATTGTAATAAATATCTTCCCCTGTCGCTTTTGTTCCTGGAACTGCAGCGTCACACAAGCCCAGCAGGACAAAGTGTTCTTGTGAAAAACTGATTTATTCTCTCATCTCTGACAATCTAAGATGGAAGGATTAAGTGATGATCCTCTGATCTTCCTTTTCCCTTGTCTCCATGCATACACTTTGCTCTTGCTAGCTTGCTGACCAGTCTTCAAATATATTGCTTGAATGGCCCCATTCCATTAGGGAGCCTGACATCTCTCCCTTTAGAGTGTTATTAATATCAGTCCTTGAAAGCATTTAACCAATGACAATCTAACATTAGCTCACAATGGGATTTAAAGACATTACAGTTCATTAATTTATGGTTTAATGCTGCCTTCTTCCAATCTGTTGCCCTTTCTCATTACAAATGGCAAAAAAAACAAGCTATAAAGTCCACAATATCCTGCACAAAATGCTGCATAAGGGCTTCATTTATTTGTTTACTGGTATGATTGAAACACACAAATCCTATTCCTGTTTTGCAAGTCAATTGCAAAAGAATAACTGCTGGTTGTCTGGCAGATACTATTTTTGCTTCACTTTTCCTCTTCTGACCATTTTTCTTCCTGCACAGTCAATTTGCATATTATGTTTTCCACTCCTACAAAATATAGGTAAAATATGAGAATCATAACGCATTCCAATCAAGCTGAATTCAATAAATAGAATAATATTGTTTAAAACTTATGCTAGGATCTTCCTGAGAAAAAGGATAGATTAGCAATTACAACCAATTTAAGAAATGCAGGCAGAATGATGTAGAGTTCTGTCATAACCCTAGTTCTTTGCAAAATTGGATCAATGTAATTGAGCTTTAATTGTTCAAAGAAAACATAAAGAACAAAAAAAAAAAAAAAAAAAAAAAAACAAAACNAAAAAAAAAAAAAAAAAAAAAAGAAGAAGAAGAAGAAATCAAAATATCTTTCTCAAGAATGAGAATAAAATATTCCATGCCTTCATTTCATGATCTGTACTTTGAAGTGTGGTTCCTGGCAAGCAGGAGAGCAGCTGTGCTGCCAAGGTCCTGGGAGCCTTGGTGGACACTGACAGTGTGTGCTGCCAGCAAGGAAAGCCAACAATTTCCTGGGCTGTGTCAGCAGCAGCAGCATCACAGAGCAAGGGAAGTGATGAACTGCCTTTGCTATGCACATGTTGGACCACATCTACAGGGCAGTGTCCAGGCTTGGTCTGCCAGGAAAGATGAGGAGCCAGTTCAGCAGAAGGTCATCAGGATGGTTGGGGGCTGCTAGTCCTGGGAGGAGAGGCTGAGAAAGCTGTGCTTGTTCAGCTGGAGAAGCAGGGATTTCAGGAGACCTACAGCTGCAGCCTGACTACACCCTTAGGAGGTTACGGGAAAGAGCCTGGCTCTTCCCAGTGCTGCTGGGAAGTGGGCATAAGCTGGAACGACAGAAGTGCAGAACGGATCTAAGGAAAAGCCTTTCTCCATGAGGGCAAACAGCAGAAGAGGCTGCTCAGAGAGGCTATGCTGCCTCCATCCTCTGAGGTTTGCAAGGCTCAGATGAGTGTCCCAGTCCAACCCCATAGTTGACCTGACTGGAGAAGGAGGTGGAACTGGAGATCTCCTTGTCCTTCTTTCCAGTCCAAAGTGTCCTGTCATACTATAAACTTAACTGACTTCTGTTCCCAAATCCTCTTATATACATTCTACTGATAAGACTCTGGGGAAGCAAGGCCTGGCACTAAGACTAAATTTATCTAATAAAAGCAGTAAGATACTACAGCATTTCAAGATCAGAAAAAAGGATGGATCTCTCCTTGACTACAAAGTGTCCTTTTTCTCCTAATTTCTTAATTAAGTCTTGTGTATAATTGTTCTACTAAAGCTTTAGATATCAAAACTCTCTTCCTTTTCCAATTCTGCAGTATTTGAATTCTGGAGTTAATAACCTTGTATTATGAAAGTTAACAAGGAAAGCCAGAGATTATTGTATGATCTGACTGTAACCTCATGATATATGAGTATGTTAATATAAGCATTAGCAATGACAGTCATAGGATCAGAGACAGAACATGATCCCTGAATTAAGATGCTTACTCGAACATAGCCAAGAGTTTTTAGCCTGGTATTAAAGCATAAAAAACCCTGATGAATCAATGTTACTTATATATATTTTTAAAACATATTTTGCATTTAAGTAAGCCCTTAATTGATACAAATCACTCCTGCCAAAACTAAAGATAGTCTTTTGGCTGCAGGAATGAGTTTATTCAGCAAGATCTAGAAGTGAAAAAAATATGAGTGGTGACATGGAACATTTGTGTAACTCTGTCCCATTTATAAGGTGTCAACTCTGCTCAATCCTCTTGCTGCTCCACAAGGGATCAATGACATGCACTGCTTAATGGGAAGGGCTTTCCCTAATAAAAATAAGCAGAATATGTGTGTGGGCAGCTTGGAGCAATCTCTTATGTCTTCCAGTACCTTAGCAAGAATGGACTCTAACAGCTTTCATTGCCCTTATTACTGATTTTCTTGCAGTTTATTGTCTCCTCTTCTGATTGAAACACACAGGTGTAATGAATAATTTATAATATTACACATTTACTCTTACAGAAAATGCAGACCATCAACACGTCTATATCAGTGATAAAAATGGGTAAGCAGACCCACTAAAAAGAGATAAATAGGAAATGCTTACAGAGCTTCACCAAAATCATCAGCCATCCATCCTTCATAACTGTCCTGTGCTGCTCATCACAGACCACTAATGCTTTAAGAGCCAGAGCTGCTCAGATCCATCACTGTGGATGCTGGAACAGGCCAATTTCCTTTGAAGTCTATGAATATAGCAAACTTGAGACAGTAAAAGGGGAACTTCTTTCTTTTTTTTTTTTTTTAGTAAAGGCCTGTCTGTCCAGAGAAGCCTGGGAAGACACTATAATTAGGATACCAAGTTTATCAGGCTGTCTTTGCTTGCCTTTTAACAGCTTTACAACATACGGATTTGTTTCTTGGTGAATGACTCTGAAGGATGTTTTCTATTAAAAAAAATGGCTGCAGAAGAACAGGAATTAGAGAATTAGGTTTCTATGCATATGCATCATCAGTATTCCTCAATATTCATCTCCCACCAGACATTAGAAAACTAATGTGTTTTTTTAGACAGAAGTATTCTTTTTTAACTTGAAACCAATTACTGATTAAACAGTAGATAGAAAAAATGGTCCAGTAAAATGATCATTTTTAATCAGATCCAGGCTAGAGAAGTATGGATTATTCAAGCTTAGTTGATGCTTCTGTTGAAAATAAAATGCAAAACTGGTTACATATCCAGAATAGAAAAAGTTCATTGCTGAAAAAAGAAAAGGTTTTTCCTGGTAGTATTGTCCAATAAATAATCAATTTCTCCCCATAAAAGTGAATCCAGGGTACTGGAAATAGGAAATTAAATCTTATTTTAAGTTGCTGACAGATCTGATGAGTTTGGTACTGATTCAGTCATTGCTACCAATCTAATTTTGCACACATAATGCTACCACAAAAAAAGAACTATTACCTTTGTCATTAATTTTTTAAAGATATCAAAGAATTAATACTTTGAATTGTTACAATACTTCCTTTTCAAAAAGAACTTAGTGTTGGCAAAGACAAGTAAAATAAAGCTCATATTTTCTTTCAGGACTAGGTGTCATGCAAGGAGGAATACTAAAGAATACTCATGGGCTTGTTGAAGGTTATTTAAGGTGCCTGTAGCAGAGTAAGGAACAGCACTCACACATTCTGATTTCCCCACCCTGTGCTATTCCTACCAGGTCATCCTGACTGAAATTTTGTTATCTCTGCTTCTGTGCAATCTGGAAAACATTCAAGGCAGAAATTCTCTTCTTCACAGAGAAACAGACATTGGGATATTCCAGTAAAAAAAGTCAACACAGTGTAGCTCTCTGTCTCCATCCTCCCAGTGCTACAAAAGCAGCAAGGTCTACAATCCTTCTGCCAACTTCCCAGTTCAGAAGTTCAGACTGCCCCTGCCCTTGTTGCAGTGAAATTACTGACCATGTGTTCCCTAACAAGCCATACGTTACCTGAATGAACAATTGAATGAAAAAAAAAAAAAAAATGTAGTCACTCATCTATTTAAGTGACTAAAGAATCAAAAGTTAAGGATATATATATATACACACATATATAAAAGAAGAGGAGAAAGTCAACAGTGAATAAAGTGAGTATGAAGAGGATTTAGGACTCAAGTTTCTTTTCATCTGGGATTCCTACACAAGCAACATTGACTTAAATGCTCTTAAATGCATAAACAAATCTACATGCAAGATGCAACAGAGTTAAAGGTGATAATTATTTCCAAACTTGGTCTCATGCTGATATCTGGCTATCAACATAGCATTGCATGATTTCTTCATTTCCCCTGAGATGGAACATTAAGCTTGAAATGCCCAGTACCACTTTCAGGACTATTATTCTTCTGAAGCATTTTTACAAGAGGAAATGTGAGCAATCTGCCACCCAGGAAAACCAGGTACCACAGCAAAACCAGAACTTCATGGTCAGGTGCAGATGAAAATCTTGAAGCAGATGCCTAAAGGAATACACACAAGAATGTTCATTTTAAATACAGTGTTTACTGATTTTATGCTGCATTTATGCATCTGGAGAAATGCGTAATGTGATAGCAAACAATATTTACTACTATTAAAATTCTTCTTTAAAGGAAACTGCAAGATTTTAACCATCTTTTGAGTCCCAAATAGAATATCTCAAAACTTTCTCCTAGAATGAAGTACTATTCTGTAGAGCTCCCTAGACTTTTTGTTTAAAATGAAGGTACAGCAATTACCATTACATTTTCCTTTCATGAGTTAGAATAACAGTTATGAATCACCAGGTAGAATATGGTTTATTCAACTGCTATTATCAATGAAGATATCATTTTCATAACCACATAGGAAACATAACACTGCTTTCAAGATCAAATTACCAATTTGTGAGTATAAAATTAATTTAAATATGAAAAAAATTAAGATTTTTAAAATATAAAAACTTAATATTTCTAGAACTTTGGATGATGGTTTGCCTTTTTGTTGTGATGTGGAAAGATTCTGTCAGACTACCCTTTCTGATTGGCCATTTTTTCACTAACGCTTTTTGTATAAATTGTAAGCATGTAATTCCCACATGGGGTATATGTACATGAACTCAGAGGTGTTTTCTCACCAGCGTGGACATCAAGAGGCTGCTGCAAGGTCCCTAAAGAGGCAGAGCCCAACCAAAAGGAGGGGTGAGTGTGCAGGGGAAGCCACTCAACCCAAAAAGGGGCTGTTACCCACAGGGCTGTGGAGGTACAACCACCTCCCACCCCCTGGGGCCATACTGGGATCTCACAGCCTGAGCCACCTAAAAGACCCATTGGCAACAGCAGCCCAGGCGCCCCCGGGCACCTGGGGGATGTGCAGGCGGCATTAGAACATTCAGGAACAGCTAAAGAAGAGTATGTAGGCATTTGCAGATGCTCATTAACATTTGAAAGGGCCTGATAGTGTGTTGTACTATTGATACAGCTTCCGAATGTGTAGTTCAAAATATTCATATTGTGTATTTCACATAAATTGTCCTTTAAATACATGTTATTAATAAATCAATCAACCACTTCTATCTTATTTCATTTAAATCATTTGAAATTACCTGTTCTTCTCTCTATCAAACATATTTGATTTGATTAGCCACTGCAACACTGTGTCCTTTCAAACCTCATTTTATCCTGAAGCAGCTTTTTTACTAAATGTTTTGTTTCACTAGAATGTTTCTAATAATACTTTTTTTTACAATGTATGAATCAATGAAAAAGCTGAACCATGAAGACAGAACTTCATAAACTTCTTAATGACTCGATTAAAAGGTAAATTAAAACAAAGGCTTGATGACAATATTTTGACATAAGTAATTCTTATCTAGAAAATTCATCAAAGGGAACACTTGAAAATTATTTCATGCACTAGTGTGCATTTGGCTTGAAATACTTCTTACTTTGCCTTCAATGAATAAAATTGCAGTAACTTCATTTGGCTCCTGTTGGTTTTATGATTTGACTGAGGAACCCAAATTTAGTGTGACAGCTAAGAGGAACTCGGTCTCCTCCACCCTCACTCTTGTTCTCTCCCACTTGCAAGCACTGATCACTCAATCCTCTGTTTGTAAAATAGTTATATTCTGAAGAGGAAATCTGAACTCTTTGATTTTTTCCTAATGAGTTTAACTCCCTGAAGCAGCTCATTGTAGAATACTGAGAGACTCAGTAACGAGCTGAATGAGGCTGGTAGGAACTAATGAGGCTTGCAGGAACTAATCAAGTTCTACCTCCCATTCTTAATTCTCTTTATTTCTTAAAGTTTGGGAAACTTGCTCAGTCCATTCCTACCTCAAATGTAGCAGCTGAAGTAATGTTTTCCTCATTTCTACAGACATGGGCAAACTGCAGAAACTTGCTAAGTGATGATTTTGCTGAGGTTTGGATTAAACTTAATTGCAACTGTACATATTAAGACTTCAGTGAATTGTCACAAAATGGATTAAAATGTGTTAGTATAATTTAAATGATAAATTCCAAATTACAACGGTTTGATTTAAATTTGGGAATATTTAAGGGAAAACATATGCTTTGTTTCAATATTGCTGCTTCCAATGATAATTTCTAAATTAAACCTTTGCCTGTGAGTTCTAATTTTGTTGCCTCTTCTTTCCATTTCAGATGACAATGATATCTCTCCAATGCATCTGACCCACTCTCTTTCCTAGTTCTACACTGGGCCATATTCCAAGTCTCTGTCCCTACCCGTGAGGTGCTCAGGGACTGTGCTAACTGTACCAGAGGAAATACAGGGCCAACAGTCCAGACACAGAGGAAGAGCTCACTTGATTTCACCAGTGCAGAAATCACAGGGTTTTTAGCAATCATCGTAGGACAGGGCAACCACTGCCCAAAGAATAAGAAACCTACTTATGACAGAACTACCATTTTCTGCTCAGACTACCAGGCACAGATCTGCCACCTTCTCTCCCTCAGGAAAACATACTGGAGGATGTACATTTGAAGAAACAGGCCAGATTTCCCTGTGCATGCCCTAGGAGAACAGAAACAAATCACAGGCATGATTTCTACCTCCCCCAGAAAGGATTAGAGAGAAGCACTTGTGCTGTTTCCCAGATTAACGTGGAGGGATATCAGCTCTGACTGGAGTGCCAACACCGTGCCTGGAGCAGAACAGGTTACCAACCCTGTGACTCTTAGCTCTGGCCAAGGAAACATGCAGAAAATGATTCACCGCCCTTTCAGGAAGTCACTGTGCTGCAAAAAATTATATCTCCACAGAATTAACTCAGTGTGTAAGTCTCACACTATCTGGACATCATGGGCTCAGTTTCACCCTCATTAATAGTTTTCACTCATTTGATTAAAGGGGTATCTGGTGTTAGCTGCCCTTAAGCCGCAATTAAAAATCATTTTACATTTAGTCAGTTCTTTGATAACATAGAGAATTTTTCTCTGTTAAGGGACCTATTCATAAAATCTAACACATAACAAAGCCTGACTTAATTTGCCTTTATGGAAGGATACACCTCAAAATTCAACCTTTAATCAGTGGATATAAAAATATCTTACAAGAGCAGATGAGAATTATTATGCACTACCAGAATTTGGAGGAGTTCAGGTGTGAGGTCTGTAATGATTTTTTCAGCATCATGTTTCAAGTCAGTGGAAAAGCAGAGACTAAATGAAGGTCTCTTGACACTCAGGATCTTTACATCAGCTATTGTATTAAACCACTTCTCTGTTCTCTGTGTGGTCTTCAACTTGGAACAGGAAAAGGAATAAGGCAGTCACCTTACTGGAGTCTGACAGGTTACCACAGCTCATCCAAACCACACTCTGTGTATTTACCCTTATTCTGCCCCCAATATGAGGAAATCTGATCCAGTTTACAATTCCTTCAATGCTGACTAAACTAAATCAAATTTACTTTATGATTGCCATGGGCTAAGAGCAAACTCATAAACAGTACTGAACACTGGCAGTATGTGGTAGCTTGCTAAACCACTTTATTGGTAACCACTGATAAACCCTGGCTTTGATGAGGTATATCTCACTCTGTTCAAGACCTAAAAAACCTTAGCAAACTAGTGGCATTATTTACATTGACTCATTACTGACTTCTCTGTAAGTGGGAACTATTTTAATCACTGATCTGAATCTTTTCAAAATATGATATGCATTTTTAATGTACATATTGTAAGTATATAGTGTACATAAAAATATAACTTGTCTTTACCCATCATCACATCATGGAAATGGGCAGCCCCAGATTTTTCATGCCCCTTCATCTTGCAGCCTTGCAGACAGTAAAAATCAAGGAGGATATACAACAAAAATATTTGAATGTTCAAAATATTTATGTAGTAGACAAGGCATGAGACCAGATTTCCCCTCCTGCCTCTGTAATTCATTCAATTTTGCCTTCTAGAACCTGTTTTACTTTCTGTACTAAAGAGCATCAAGAGCTATTTTCTAACTGGTTCATTTCAATCTGTAATATAAAACACCTATTACCTACAATGTCAGACTGTAGAGGACTCTCCAGGGAAAATCCTGTTTCTCGAGCTACAGACTGGACGAGGAACTAGAGCACACATTACAGGCTAAAGCAGACAGACTGAACAGGAAAAAGGTCTCTCTGTCCTCATATTTATGACAGAATGAGTTGGACTATTTAAGCTGCATGATACTCTCTATGAGCAAACACAAACACAAACAGATGCCAAAAGAAAACACATTTCTGTTTGTGCAATAACAGCAGATGGAGGATTGTCACGGAGCCTGCAAGGTAGGGCATTCATTTAATATAGATTCATACTTGCTGATCATGCTCATACTTACTTCATATCACCTCATCTGGTGTTTCTCTTACCCTAGTTTTTTGCTTGGAATCATAAGAGTGAATATTTTAATGTGCTAATCTTCTAGAGACAAGCACAGACAGAATAGTTTCCCATCACTTTAATTATTGGATAGCACTGTCTGGACTTCTCAACAGCCACAGTTTCTATTTATTGGAAAACCTTTAGCTCTCTGTGAGGAGGATCATTATCTGATACTCTGCAAGTGAAGTGTTTGATGAGAACATGATTAATCAGAAAGTATTCTGAGCAGCTCAGCTCTTGGTGACAGGCCCATAATCAAAGAGGCAGTAAGAATGTGCACTAAAGCAATTTTGTGATTAACATATACATGGTTCTTGCCACTGCTGTATGCAAAGCAAAACGTTGAGGACAAGTGGACAGAAAATGAACAAAATATCTTATTTCCATAATTTTTCAAATGAAACCTGAACTGAGCAGGAATAAAGCTGCAATAACCTTCTGCCTTCAGCCTATAAGAACAGTAAATGCAAAATATAGTAAATAACACATTTCCTTTTCTTAATTCCAAAACTACTGGCACTCCTTATTCATTTTCTCAAAGCTCAGAATATGTCATGCCATCAGATTTCAAAAGAAGCTTTATATTTAGCTGAAAGAAAAGCTGGGCCAGGCATGGCAAACAGGCATTGATTAGTATCAGCCTGCCAAAAAGACTCTGCAAAGATCTTGCCAAACAACAACACCTCACCCCCATCTTCTCTGCTAGCCTGATAGTGTTTCTGTTACCTATTTTCTTTGTTCATTTTCATCAATTAATAAAAGTGGCAGTTTGTCTTGCAGTCTTCTGGGCAGCCTAGCCAAGAACTGTGACAAAGCAATGATTCCATATTCACCTGTTGGGAGCAACTGAAAGATCTCCACATCTCCAGTAAAACATTCCTGTGGGAAAGAAGGAAAATAAGCTCACATCCAATGCCCTCTTTCATATATAAAAGAAAGCAGGCAGAGGACCAAGACCCAAATGTTTTAAATTATTTTGTTTCATTGAACTCCTGTGTTCCTTGTATTTAAAACGCTACAATATTGCAGGAAAATTAAAAATATGTGATCACTAAGCTTATTAAAATACCTGAAGGTACGAAAGAGTTATTGCAAGGTTCGCCTGGGATATTAATTTTTACACTGTCACAGTAAATAACATAATTTAATCCTTCTTCACTGGCAGATAAGCTACCTTAAGATCTAAGAATATGCACATAAGCAGCAAGCTGTGAAGTAGTGTCCTGCAAGTTTGTACCTGAATTAACACCACAGTAACTTTGCTCTGTGCCATATTCTAAGAAGGGGAACTGTGGATATATGTGTTAGGGGTGCTTCTTGAATTAGTAGGTCTATGCCTACAGGCAAAAGTGTCTCAAAAATTATTTGAGACGGGTCCTCCATTGCTGCAATCTTGGTACTACCCTTCACACTGGCAAGGAGTAGGTGTAAAATACAATAGTACCTTTCAGCCACTTTGTCTTCATTTTACACAGATGTAAATGACTGCAAAGGGGCAGAGTTATGGAGAATCTGGCACTTAATAAATATTAATTAGCAAAGAATTACAGTGCCCCATTGTGGTAATAAGCATTATCATTCCCACTTAATAAATGGTGCTGCAGTCAGAGAACAAGGTTAATTTACTAGTTCACAATAGCACCAGACAATGACAGAGCCAGGAATAGAACACAGGTTGTTAGTCAACCTCACTTGGTAGTCCTGTAAGCCCCACAGCTTTTTTTTTGTGTTTGCCTTTCTTACTATGCCCATTCCCCAAAACAGCTAAAATTACATCATATTGCTGTTTCTTTACCTGGGGAAAATATGTGAAGATTCCCTGCAGCAAAAAGCTGTCAGTGTCACAACACAACACAATCAGCCAGGAATGGTTCCCCTGGGACAAGAGGCATGACAACCAACAAGTAAAATGAGCAGCTCAAAGGGATTTTTTTTTGTTGACAAAAGGTTAGTTTAAAAATCAGTAATGTCATGTTAATTGTGGTATTTCCATTGACTGTCCAACATTAAAAGACTTAAGAATACACCCTGCAAACTCTAGTGGTTGAGATATATTATAAATTGTAGGCAAAATTCAAAGGATTGAAAGGGTTGATGCTGCACCAAGAAACTTTGATATTTTGATGAATCTTGACTTTTTGTGACTTGCAGTGCCAAGCAAGCTCTTCTGTGCTCTGACCAGAAATACTGAGGGTAAGGGAAACAAATAAAAATAAAAGCAACTTCTCAAGAAAAAAGGTGTCAAATGCTCTGAGTATTTGACAATATCTGTCACATTAAGACACAGATAAAAGGGACACTGAAAATGAAAGATTTAGGAGCAGAATAAAACAACACAACTATTCTTTAATGTCCTCCAAAGGTCAAATAACATTCCTATTTTAGAGATGCCTTGTGTCAATTAAAAAAATTCATTTTAGCAGACTGAAAATTAGCTGACTAGAATTCCATCATCAGAAGTCTCTGTTAATTTGAAAAGCATAAGTACAGGACATTGGGGGTTTCAGATTTTGTTTGACAAAGTTCATAGTCACACTTCTGCATTACAAGATAGCTGATGCAAAAACTTGAAAGTTCAGATGAAGGACACCACAATCCAGCAACAAATACAGGAGTTAGACCAATACTTCTGGAATAAGCAAGAGAACACTATTCTGAACACAAGTTATCACTGAAGAGTACTGTTTTCTGATAATTGCTAAATGGTCAAAATTCAGTGATTTGGGGACACCTCAAAGTAGCCAGCTGTCCATACCTAGCATGAATTGCTGGGGAATTCAAGAACAAAATGAGTAGCTGAAGCTTTCTCATCTCTACAGGTGCAAATATCAACTTGGTGGTCTACAAGTACTTCCCCTATTCCTGCAGCAAACAGAAAAGTTAATTCAATTTTACACTATGCTGTAGTGAAACAGTCAGGTGAAGGAACAAAATCAAATATGAAGCAACTGTATTTTATATCCTACGAGCAGTTATCTAAAAGAAAACTCTGCCAGGATTTCAGACAAAATGATAGTGACAGATCTGAACATTCATTTGCATTACCAAATCACTACAATATAAAATTAAATATATTAAGACCAAACTGTTTCTCTTGATACATGATTGCTTCAGCTCCACTTAGATTCGAGTTGATAAACTATGCTCAGTATGAAGCAAATCTGAAGCAAACTGAGGTGAAGCAGAACTGACATGGATTAAAAGCTGGTTGGGTGGCAGGGCCCGGAGGGTGGCGGTCAGTGGCACCAAGTTGAGTTTGAGGCCAGTGGTGTACCCCAGTGGTCAGTGCTGGGGCAAAACAACTTCACCTTTTCAAGCATCTTGACAGCACAGGGGGCAATGGGCACAAACCGAGGAACAGGAGATTTTGCCTGAACACATGAAAACAGTTTTCTCCTGTGAGGGCGACTGGCCACTGGCACAGGTTACTCAGAGGCTGTGGTGTCACCATCCTCGGACACATTGAAAAGGCTCCCAGAACTGCTCCTGAACAACTCCCTCTAGGCAAATCTGCTAGAGTAAGGGTTTGGATTAGATGATTCCAGAGGTCCCCTCTGGCATCATCATTCTGTGATTCTATGAAATATAAAAACTTAAGCCTCAATATTACTACTACTCCTATCAGAATTAGCATAGAAAATGGCAATGAGTGTAAAATTATCACTTGACTCCTCAAAGACATCAAGTAAGAATATGCAATAGAGACTTAATTTTTCCATAATCTGCATGTTAGTTTCTATATTAGAAAGGAATACAGATGTAGAGATGTTTCAAGTATTGGTGACTTGTAACAGTCTCTAGCAGCGCTCCACTTCCTGGGGATAGCTGAAACTTGGCAGACAAACAAGAACCCAACTTTTATACAAGGAGAAACCCCCACTGCTCTACCTTCAGTTTGGAACAGCCCTGCTTTCCAGTCAGCCACGAAACTGGGGCATACTGAGCTTTAGTATTCTGTGCTGCATTCATCTTACACTGAATTTCTGTTGTCACAAAAGGCATACTGCAGCTTTGTCTGATACCACTGAAAAAGCCCTTCTCTTGACCCTAGCCTGCAATGAAAAGTACTAAATTTATGAAAGTGACATCTGGAAGGTGATAAAAATAGTCAGATTTGGGAGACCTTTAGCATGTTGTTTAAACTCCTCAGTTTTATCTGTCCAAACAAATAAGCAAACTGACTACATTGGAGAATAGCTTTATTTATATGGGATTCCCAGACAAGTTATTAGAGTAAATATTTGGTTGCTTCGTGGCAGTATTCAAAAGCTAAATGTCAGCTGAAATATCAAAATTTCTTTGTTGATCACTTAGGCAGTTTAAGAACATGATAGAAAAAAGCAAATAATCCCCAACATTGCTTTTACTTGTAAAATTCCTGTAATGAGTCAATAACCATTCATCTGAAAAGGAGTAGGGGACACATTAAAACTGCAACTAGACAGTTCTTTAAACAAGCAGGAACTGCAATAGGAAAGATTAACACTGGGGGTGCAACTCACAGCACTCAAACAAAAACACACTTCCACAGTTTTTGTCCCAGGCATTCAGTGTTCTCTTCATTCAAGTGACTGAATACTGGATCTGCTATGTACCTTATTCAGCTCTCACCTCAAACAACCTCTGTGATATATCTCCTGTGTCTCCATTTGCTTCTTGTATCTGTCAGTGTAAAAATACAGCAGTGTTATTCTGTGAAAGATTTTTCATGCAAAATGTATCTCAAAGCAGTGCGCAAACTTAAATTAAACATTGTATGACAATATAGAAGAAAGATGCTATGCTGCCAATTTAGTCTAAAAAGTGGTAAGAAAAACTGTATGAGGAACCTGGATGTTTACTGTTTCTCATTAGCTGTACTAAAAGTGATCAGTTTACCAATAAAAGTGCCTATTATTCCCTAATGTTACTGCTCTACTAAATGTCCAAAAATTAGCTTGATCAATGCACTGAGTTGGTTCTTTACTCATATTTCCAGCATTTCATTTTGCAAACTCCCTGTTAAATATCCATTTTGAGAGCTGTTGGTCCTGGATTCAACCAAAGGTTAATGATACTTTAATGCAGGCTGCATGTTTCTCCAAGCTGATGACCGTCACTGACATTTTGACTCAGAATCTCTACTGCTGTGTATCTTTGTGATTAGTGCTCCTGCAAAAACAAGATGCAACCTCAGAAAATGAAAATGGTTTTGTTTTAAACTCTGCAGGAAGAGTGCAGATGACCATATAGAGAAAAATATTTTTATATCAGAAAGCAGCATTATGTCTTGTGTTGTAGAAGATACTACATGCATGCCAGGACTAAAATTTTGAGAGCAATACTTTTGTGTGTAAAACCACATCAGCACACTCACAGAGTCATAATACAGAAGAAAAATCTGGGCTGCCACATTTTCAAATTCTATAAACTCCCACTATTGGTTTCAGGATTGCAGTCTGACAGCTTTTCCTGTGTAACTAATGCACAAAAAGCCTCTAGGACAATTATTCATTTGATACACCTCTTTCTCTTCCTTTACTAAAGATACTAAAACCCAAACATTGGCTGCCAACCATGTAAAAAAGAAAAAAAAAGGAAAAAAAGACAGTCCTTGTCTGCACCCAGAAACAGAAAGAAGCAGATGGTGACCTCAGTATTAATGGCTCATAGCAGGAGAAATTCCCATTGGCACAGAGGGGTCCATGACATTGTAAAGAGCACATAACAGTTTATAAAGGGGGTGCTGAGCAACACAGCAGTGTCCTTCCCACTGTGCTTAGGGGAAATACACCAGCATCAGAATTTCCCCAAAGCACATTTCCCCAAGGGAAATGCATCCAGACAGTGGTTTAGATATAAAACCCTTGTGTTTCCCAGTTCATGACCCCATTTCTCACTTGCTGCTTCAGTGTGTGAATGCAGGAATGTGTCCTTTTCTTCCCAAAAATAATCCAAACTTAGAGCCTCAACAAATGCTAAGCAGTGCTCTATGGCTCTGGCTGAATGATGTACTTTACACCAGTATTTGACCCAAAAGCAAACTGAGAACTGTGAATTCAACAGTACAATCTAACACTATGATCACTTAGAAAAACATGGCAGACAATGGGAATAAATCCTATACAAACAATGCATGTAACAATGCACTTTTGGAAATGTTGAGGAAAACATTCAGTGCCAGTAGCAACATTGCCTCCCCTGAAAAGAACTTGGCAATTCTACTTGCTGTTAATAAAAGCAGACACTTCTCAACAGAATATACATTTTTAATATTGAATTAGTTGTGACAGGGCCTCCTTACCTACCTACTCACATGTCAAGGAAAGGAGCAATAATGCTGTCCTCCTGCTTCTTCACTCTTAAGTTCTGAATTACAAATATTCAATATCAAAATACTATGAGGCTTTTCTCCTACCTCTTCTAAATGTTATAATATCGCAAACACAATGTACAATTGGTATTTCTGAATTTAACTGATATCATCGGTGTTACACAAGTATTGTGACTAAACTTGGTGAGAGACCATAAGGAAAAGAAAGGGAATTTAATTTCAGTCAAAACTAATTTCACTCAGTCACTGTCCTTCTCTCATCATTTTAACTCATTTGTTCTTTTACAATCTTTTTTTCATATCCATATATTCACAAGCACTAAGTAGCCTGGCCATGATAGATAAGGACAGTGGTTCTCAAGACCTCATAATACCTTCTAGGACCTTCTTACACTGGAGATTAAGGTCAAATGTTTGATGTTTTATACCTTTGGCTGAAGGATTTTCAACAGTAAGACTGATAACGACTGTGAAGCACTCTCTTTTCACGTTGTCCTCCCTGCCTGATGATTTACTTCCTATATTTTTGTCCCTTATTTGGGTGTTTTATAGCTCTAATTCCTTCTTCCTGCCATATTTTCTTTAGATGAGAATAGTCTAGCAAAATACTTAAAGATGAGGCGGAGACTTTTTTGAAAAGTCCTATGAAAGGACCTTTTTGTTGCAAAGAACAACAAACACACACCAGCTGATTACACATTTCTACAGCTCAGGACTAGCACGTGACTCGTAAGAAGTCAGGGCTAGAAAGATTGTCCCACTGCACTTTCTGACATGGCAGTAATTAGAAATGGCAGTCTTTTTGCTGATGCAGTCTCCAAGCACTAGGGCCAGATGCACTGAACACTTGTAGCTGTGAGACCACCTGCCAGGGACAAGGTAGAAGTATCATTTGCTGAACATGGCAAGGGCACCTGCCTGATAATATGCACTTCCTGCATAACAAGTTCACTGTAGCACGTTCCCATAAGCATTAAATCACATCATGATCTACTATTAATTTTTCATGCAGATTGTCAGATTCGTGTGCGATTGTGCAAGTGTGAGAACACTATGAGGAAGTGTGAATAAAAACAGAGCTGAGCTGCAAGAACTGGAACAAACTGGGAATAAATGCATCTTAGCCCTACGCCACAATATAAATACTTCTCCGGTGCCATATATGGTGAGAAGACACCAGGCGCCATTTCCTCTCACTAGCCAGGCATCCTAGCAGGTTTTATGAAGCACAGGAAGAGCCCTGCTTGCCTACAATCTGTCACAGTCAACTATTTTACTTAGGTCTCTTCCTACTTGCACCACAAAGAACTGCACATTTCAAACAAGCTGAGTCATCAAAAGCTTTATGGACCTAAGCACACAGGCAGAAGTGTAGCTAAGAAAAATACAGAGACCAGAAAAGAAGATACACATTTCTGTCAAAATCGTTGAACCAGACACAGTTTTGGTGCAGAATGCAGCATTCAAATAGCAAGGGCAGCAAAGCATAGGTTTCACCTGCAGGAAGTTATTGTCAGTTCTACTATCACACCAAAACCAGCAGAAAGCCACACCAAAGATCAGCTGGGAGTGTCCTTTACAGACAGGAACTGTAAAAATACTAAATGCCCAGAAATTGCTGATTTATAGAAAGGCAGGAATTGTATGTTCTGGATCTGCCTATATCTCATTCCAGAGGAAGATAATGTAAGAAGACAAAAGGCTTTCAAACTGAAGAAGAGATAAGTTATATGAAACAAACACAAATAACCCACTTTTAAGTTGCAAAAAATTCCAACTGACCACATCAGACGGAATGAAAACAAAACAGTTTTCCAAACAAATATCTCCTCATTGAGATCTTGGAGAGAGATCCTTGCTTGTAGGAATCACTTTGGAGAGCTCCATGGCTTTCTGGATTGCACCAAACTTTGCCAGTCTCCTCTGATCCCAGGCTCATTTGGCTGTCCCTGGGTCCTGCTTGTGCTGCTCAGGTGACACTGGCTGGTGGAGCCCAGCCAGCTCTGATTCCCGGCCGTGCCAGGGGCCATCCCTGCCGCCGTGCCCGCGGTCTCGGGTAACGGTGCAGAACAAGGCTGTTCTTCTTCAGCAACAGGTGCTGCAGTGTCTAGGTTTCAGAGCAAGGATCAGAGAAGGCTCTTTCCTGTATGATTTCTCAGAGATCTTTTTCCCCAGGAGGGGGAGATGAAAAAGAGGTTGAACAAAGCCCACACGCACACACTCTTAAACCGGGGAGTAGAGTGTGTGGAGCAGGCAGGTGAATGGCCCCAGGCTGGACTGACAGGTATTTTTCTATAACATAGGGCAAGGTCAGGGGGAGATGGACAGGTGATCGAAGCTTCCAGAGCAAGGGCAGGGTCATGAGAGATGGACAGAAGGACAGGGGAGGAGATACCTTTGGATGGTACCTGATCTACCCGGGGAGGAACAGGGATGAACCATTGGGATACATAACTCCAAAACAGCTTAACAAAACCCACCACCACACTCAGGGTGGTCTCTGTCACATGAGCCACAGCCTCCCAGGCCGCCCTGACTGTCCTCCTGCCAGATGTGGAACCTTCTCCCCAAAACAGCACCCATCCCCTGCTATCCTTTCCAATGGCTCTCCTTTTCCAGCTACTTCATGTAGGGACACAGCACGCAACTGAGAACATGCACACCAAACACATACCATCTGTCACATTTGGGAATTTAATTTGTGTAGGCATTGACCTGAGACAAGCACTGTAGGCAAGAGCTGAACTACATGCAATCTCTCTGGCTGAGCTGAGAGGAACAGACAAATTTCCTTCCTCCTAGCCACTTCCTTCAAATCTCGCTGTAAACACAGCAACGCATTTTCTGCAGATCTTCTATTCTACAGTGGGATGAATTATGTTTGGCACAAGCAAGTCCCAGAGGCTTTGATGGAAGCAATTGGGGCCAGATCTCCTCATCCCCTCTACACAGGTGAAGTTATGCCACAATTACACTAAAAACATCAGTGCATTCCACAGCGATCACACGATGGAGACTATGGTGGTTGATCCTGCAGCAGGCACATATCTACTGGTGCACTGAGAGGGTTCCTATGGCATGGCTTGACAGCCAGTCTTCTCACACAGCCAATCTACACCCATCACCTGATCTGCAACTTGTAGGATGGCTGTCTCATCACCCACCACTTGTGTGATGGGAGTGGGAGGAGTAGAGAGAGCAAGGCTGACTCTTGTCTTCTGAGGGGCCCCTGAGGAGACTGGTGAGAGGAAGGCAGATTGATTGTTCTGTATGAGAAACTTGGTCTGCATCAGGGATGCTTCTAACACTGCCCTGCAGTGAGAATTAATGTACTCTAGTTTCGTTTGAATTCCCTATATCTTATTCAGTTCCAACTGCTCCCCATCAAGTGATTAATTCAGTAGAGGTAGCAAAATGAGGGGAAAAAAAGCCCAGCTGCACCAAATCACAGGAAATCCTGAAAAGAAAGTAAAAAAAATCCTCCAGATTTAGGAGTCAAACTCGTAGCCCTGGGCAAAAAACCTGTTTTGAATTTCCTGTGCCTAAGGAGTGAATGATGCTACCTTTTCTGGAGAGTTTGGATAAGGAAGCCAGTCCTTTTCCAGAAAATTGTAGCTGGGATACACGTAAATAGTTCTTAAATCAGAAGACCAAACTTTTGGCACACTCTATTCTAGCCTGTGGGCCTACTTGAGTTTAACTGCTTTCAAATTCTAGTCGGCTAAATCTTCTAACTCAGTCCTATTCTATTCTCTGTATCTAAGGTCGCATAAGTTTAAATCTGTTTGTAGACAGAATTTCCCCATTTTTAAGGGGGGCATACCAAGATTTCATAGTGTAGAACTGAGTTACAAAGGGATGGCAACTTCCATTATCTGTCTTATTTCTGCATGGAACCTGTCTTCTGCAAACAATCTGGGTATCTTCATGTGAATCAAAGCTTCTTCAACAACTGTGGGCATCAGGATCTTCACTCTCTCTTAAAAAAGTTTGCAGTAGCAAAACAGCATAGCTTTATTAACTATTTAAGAGCTCAGAAAATTAGTAAGAGATACATCAGTTTTGATTGTGATATGCTATGTGTCAATTTTGTAAGTAATTGGAATTTTCTACAATAATCTTTCTGACTGACTTAAGCATCTGTGAATATGGAGCCAAAATTCTCTACAGTAAACCAAGCGCCTCCTCTTTGAGAAACACATAATTGCCATGTCAGGTGACAAATGTGGCAGCTATCTTGACATTACAGCCAGAAGTGGTACAAATGCCCCTGCAGCCAAGACTGCTTTTCTCTTGTTACCCTTTATATTGATCAGGAAGCCAAGGAAAGTTTAAGACACTGTACTTCTGGCAATGAAAAACTACAGATTCATTTAGCAATTTCTTGAAACTCCAGTGAATTGTCAGTACAGAAAACAGGCAGGTGGCTTGGCTGTCCAGTTCTCATCAATCTGCCCTCTGGCACATGTCAGTGCTCTGAGAGAATTTTGTTTTAATATGCTTTATATGCTTTATTAAAGCCATTCAAGAAATATCAAATACATAAGTAATTTTTCACTGAAGGACATTCATGTGGCAGTTCCAAGACTTGGGATAATTATTTTTTCATTGAATATTTTTTAAATAATATCTGGCTTCAATAATGAAAGAGCTATATTTTGTCATCACCCAGACTTGTTATTGGGTCTGCTGCATCCTTAGAGGACACATACAACCTAAACAACACATACAATCTCACCCATTTAAATGAACCAGCCTTTCTAAGTTATTATGCCTCTGTTTATTCATCTGCAATTTCCAAACTATTAATGAACATGAAACAGAGTGAATTAGATACAAAAAGATAACTCCCTCGATCAAAACTCTAAAAAATATAGTCAAGGTAATATTTTTATTTTTTTTATTTCCATGCCGCTTCTTTCTAAACAGTTATATCACTATCTCAAACCAGTAAAATGTCAGAGATGGAGGAGACAGGGAGATGACTATGTCCTCAGTACATCTGTGTGGGTGTGTTTGCTATTTTTAGCCCAGATTTGGACTTTCACAAGTCTAACATAACAATCTTTTTTTTGGGTTTTTTCCATCTCATTAATTGGGACCTGTTAGAAGAATTCTAATGATATTGTTTATAAATGTTCCACTCGAAAGAAGACTGGATCTTATAACTTCAAAGATTAATAAAGCCTCACTATAAAATGTCACTGCTCATTTTCAAAATGAATTATATTTGATGTGGAGAAAGGAGAAATGTGAAGTCACAGAAAGTGTGCCAATTCAAGTGACTGCAGCACACACAAATGAAATGCCAGTTAAAAAGCCCTGAAAAATTTCAGTGTTTCAGAAAGGTCATCTATTTTTTTTCTGCTAGTGCATGGGCAGTTTGCCTGACTTCTGCAGTGGAGAAAAAGCAGGTTATATTTTACAGTGTGAGAACCATATGATGAAAAGAATAACCATTTAGCACATCTGCCAAGAAGAAAAGCCAGAAGGAAACATTTCCATGATCTATTTCGTATACTTCTCTGCAATTACATTTTTTTAACAGGTGCACTGTAGGACAGAAATATTCTGTCAATTCATTGTAGATTAAAATCAATAAATCAAGCACACCAGAAGTTCTCTTCTGCTTGCTTTGTAGATTGTAAGGAGATATATAGATACATGTGAGTCTTTGCTCCCTCTCTCTCAAATATGTTTTGTTATTCTTCATAAACAAAACTGTGAACATGTCTTGTGCTTACTCAACAGAAGCATGTCAGGGTAGACCAAGACTGTCAGAAAGTTTATTGTGCAGAACTGTGTAATTTTAACTTCACAACAGCTAAATGAAACTCTACATACCCTACCCATCCTGATGGCCCTTCAGGCCCTTGGGCAGAGATATCGTAGAAACCACCACAGTGGAACTCCCTTCTGCCTTTCCTCTCCACATCCTCTATGATGAAAACTTTGAAGAATTAGTTTCTAGACAAATTTCTAGATCTTTCTACCTTTTCCCAGTGGGGTGCAGGGAACATGAAATCAATGAACTATTATAATTTTTATTTTTATTTTTAAATATATAATCTGAAAACTGAATCTGATAAACATTTGTTTGTCTGACTTCCATTTCACTATACAGTAAAAAGAAGTTCCTTTAAATATTCATTTTCCTATTCATCTTTTCCCATTGCTGGTGCTAATCTCAATCCTATCCAGTTTTGTAAAGCAGACACTACTGGTTGATAGATCTGAGCAAGCAGCCCTGAAAAAAAAAAAAAAAAAAAAAAAAAAAACCCAACAAAACTGGATAGCTTCCAAAACCTGGAAGGATTTGTTTGTCAAAGAGACATTTGAACTAAGTAACATTCAATCAACTACTCAAGAGAAATTTGGTTTGGAAATAAAAAGAATTTTAAAAATCCTGCAGAAACGACAATTATTCAGACAAAATATTCAAGTGCTCACTCTTGTAGCTTCACAAAGGACAGTTTAACACAGAAAGACCTCCTCAAAGTTCATCATGCATTGTCTCTCACTTTCCAGTGTTCAAATTCATTATCACAGGTTTCTTACCACCCACAACTCCAGTTATGTCCAGCATGTCTGTCTCAGCTCCATCCTGTTAGCTTTTCTCCTTGATACAGGGAATACTTACCTTATCTGAACTTCCTTGAGAACCACAGCCAAGTGCTCTTTTATGTACAACCTGACAAGGTGCCCTGAATACTCCATAGAGAAAGAGTTCCGAAAAATTTACACATTTCGAGGCTTTTAGACAACTCAAAAAATTTCATGTACAAATCCTGTAATTAGTTGATTTGACATAAAATGTAACTTTAGGTGACTATGTAATTTATAAATATTAATGCTCTCCTGCTCTCACGTAGGGAGCACTAAAAGCCCCAGAGAATATCTCCTTTCAGTATGACTCTGGTAAGAGTAGCCAGAAGATGTATCTGATCCCTATCATGTCCCATTGGACGTGTATCTATTATGCACCCCTGTGAACTACACAGATCTCAAAATTACAGCTTGGTGGAGTTGATACAGACATTGTTTGCAAACAAGGTGCTCTGCTGCTTGTTTACAAATAAGGTGGAGATTGAGGCACGTGGTGTGAAGGGTGGGGGTTGTCTTTCCTGCAGAGACCTGCAGCATCCTGAGAGGAGAGACTGGAAAGAAGCAAGATCACAGGCCTGGACTCAACGGAAGCATACAGAAGGTGAAAGCAGGGACAGGTAACCTGGCAAGAATAGAGAGACACTGGCCCAAGCATGCAAAGACAGTCAGAAAAGCTAAAGCCCACTGGATGCTGAACCCAGTGAAGTCTTTTACAAGTGTGTAAGTGGCAATAAATATAGCAAAAAAGTTTGGGGTCCAAAACTGTTCAGTGTTTTCATTAATGATCTGGATGATGGGATAGAGTGCACTCTCAGCAAATTTGCTGATGACAGAAACTGGGCGAAGTGGCTGGTAAGCCAGAGGATTGTGCTGCTATTCAGAGGGATCTCAACAGGCCAGGGAAATAGCTGGCAGGAATCTGATGGAGCCCAACAGAGCAAAGTGTCCATTCCTGCACTGGAGGTCAAATAACCCCATGCATCAGTACAGGTTGTGCAGCTGGAAAAATGGCAGCTTTGCAGAAAAGGATCTGAGTTTCCTGGTGGACAGACAGTTAACATGTCGAAACTAAGAATGATAGTATCTAGATCTGCATAAGATCTGGGTTTTCCTACATTTTCAGATAGATCTGTTATTTACTTAACAAGATCACAGCCCTGGTAAAAGAATATATTACTTACATTTTTAAGAAGACAGGTAACAGGAAAAAAAGCAGTCAGTCAGAAGAAAAGAAAGGTAACCTGCCATTGCCTAATCCTTCCTTTGTTTCATATCAACGTTCTTTTTATTACATTGTGCAATTTCTAACTTTTAAAACTACATGACTCAGAAAACATTTAAATTATGAACACTACAAGAGAAAAGCTTCAGCAATAAAAACAGAATACCAGTGACTTTCAAAACAATTAACTTGAAAAGGTCAGAAATATTTTGGCACTACCCCACTATTGTAGATACTTAACAGAGCCTTTGTCTATAGTCCAGGCTGTTGGAATTAATATTGCTACTTTCTGACTTATCTTCAATTCACTAAAAATTTCTAGGCTACTTCAGAAAAAACAATTTTGTAACAAGAACAGAGAAAATGCATCAGGTATATGTAGGTAATGACATTTATAGTACTGCTAGTCTTTCTACACTTCATTAAATTTTCACCTTTATGTTATTGCAGATGGAAGAGGATCAATTCAGACATGGACAAAACAAACTGGCCTCTGCTTTGCAGTTACTACAGATGCTTTACATCCTCCAAAATCTGAAAACAATGCTGATGCAGTCTAAATAACATAGATGAAAGTGACATTTGTTCAGGGGACAGCTATTTATTATGCTATGAATTCAAAAACCAGGGAGATTAAAAGACAAAAGGTTAATATTATAATGCCCAGTCTCCAAAATGGCACACTAAAAGGCGTTCAAGAAAAACTAAAATCAGATTACCAAACCTTTCTTATCATATCACTCAGATACATGAAGAATTCTCATTCTTAAGCTTGAAAAAGGATCTGTCCACACAACTGAGAAAAAATGCTGGGACTGCCTATTCACAGAGACTGAAAGAAAAACTGTATTTGATCATCATTTTAGCTCCCATCCAGGCATAAGGTATCTAATCTTATTATTTTGATTACAAGATTCCTACCATAGAATAAGCAAAATATATATATATATTTTTTATTTTATTTTTTTTTTTACCTCAGACATATTTATCTGGAAAGGTTTATCTTCATTTCACAACAGAAAAAAGCTTGCAAGCATCTTCGACACTTTAAGTGGAATATGCATGTTGTGGGTTATGTACCCAAAAAATGTTTATTCTGTTTTTCCATCTGTTGAAACTGG
>VWYO01024404.1:5482-31909 GCA_013400275.1 Rhadina sibilatrix
TTTGTTTTTATTTTTTTTTTTTCTGGATTCTTCCTCATTTTCTTCCCAGCATCCCAGCAAAGCCCCCAGCTGTGCTCCCTGCAGGGGTTGCAGCTGATTTAAGGAGACACCTCTACAAAGCCAGGCATTTTCACACTGATGCTGAAGCAGATGGCTTCACACTCCCGAGCTGTCGATGCTCCGGTGGCACCCACACCCTCTGAATTTCAGAGAACCTCCCCGGCTCTGCCCTCACCTCTTTATTCCCTGATCTCAAAAGCAGTATTTCCACCCGGGGAAAAAAAAAATAAATAAAATCAATTTATCCCAAGTCTGACAAAGGCGTGGAGTCTCTTCCCTAACATGATGTTTATGGACTTCAGAAATAAGAAACCAGTCTGAGAATAAGAGGGTTAAACTTAAGAAAAGCGTGGAGTAAGTAGGATTGGGAAGTAACTTTGAATAACAACGGAAAAAAAAATTGTCAAAAATGGTTTGTGAGGATCTGAGAAAGAAATAAAAAGGGGAAGTGCCAAGCGAACCCACTAGAGGGAAGCAGAGCCCTTGCAATGAGAGACAAAATCGCCCCAAACGGGCGTGAACGCCCTAAAACCCGGCCCGGGAGAGGATGCGCGGTGGGAAATGGGCTGTTCGGCCAGCACTGCCTCGGGCACTGTCTGTGCCGGGTTTGATTCCCCATCCGTGCCAAAACCGGGCAAAAAAATCCACCATCGGTCCTTGGCTTTGCCCACCTCCGGCTCCTGAACGTGGGCTCGCCACGGGAAGTTCAAACTCAGTTAAAACTGCCCCACAAATTCAGAGGAAGGGAAGGTTACAGGCACTGGGGTCAGGCATCCCCCAGGTGAAAATCAAGAATTTCCCAGCCAGATTTCCCTGCGGCACCGATGCCCTTTGCCTTTGGGGTGCAAATCTTTCTGAGGGCGCTTGAGCTGTTCTGCAGCTTTGCTGTTCCAGACAAAACCCTAAACCCGTTTTTCTCCCTGTGAAATGAAGTGGGAGGGGATATTTTGCTTCCTGGGCCAGATATTGCGAAACTGCCGAAAACTGGGGAAGTTTGGAGCACTGGGAAGCCCCACCACAATCCTGGGAGGACAGAGCAGGGGCATAAGAGGCTCCAGTTACCCAGGTTGGATTTATTCTTATACTTTTAACGTTATTATGTACTATTTATATGCTTTTATGCTATTTAAACAGTGAATCCCGAACTTTCAAGTGAGAAACAGACAGAAAATTTACATCCAACGTGATGCTCCCTCATTTATTTTTTTTTTCCCATTTCTTCAGGAACAACTTTTAGAAAAATTCCTTTTCTTCCTGCTCCCGTTCTCAGATCTGCCTCTGAGTTCCCACGGCCGCCCCTCAGCTGCCGAGGTTTGGATGTTGGATTTATCCTTCCCAAACACTTCCTCAGGAATTATCATCTACTGCATTGAAATACCCAGAATTTTAGGACAAGGTGGAGCCTCGCCAAAGCTCCAGCTCTCCTCCCGACCTGCCGCCAGTGAAAGCTTTCCAGCTGCTCTCTTTAAAGGGAAAAACAATCCAGTTTATCACTGGATTCGCTGCTCTGGAAGCTCCAGCTGCCAAATACAATTAGAATTCCAGCTCAGGACAAATCCAGCTTTTCCCTGGAGCCGGCGTTGCTGCGGGCTGCTCTCATTAGCGCCGACACTCGCTGCATCACTGATCAATAACCTTAATTTCGGGACATTCACACGACATTTGCAACATTTTCCAAGCCCCGCGGAGCTCGGAGGGTTTGCGCCCAACCTCGCAGGTGTTCCCGGTGTGAAAAACGACGTTTCACCTTTTTATGTTAATTGATAAGTTGAATAAAAATAAAATAAAATAGAATAAAAATAGATAATAAGGAGACAGGGGAAGGTAGCTCTCAGCTGAAGGTGCAAAGCGACACCCCGCCCATTCCAGATTTTTTTGGTGTTATAAGTCTTGGTGTTACATATTTAAATAAGCTGATGCATGATTCAAATATTCATTTTGGTTTCAAGACCCCCCCTGAGCACACAGTTTATCTGTGGGACTCCAGCAGTCTGGATGGATGTTGTAAATCTGTCTTTTAAAGATTCAAAACTCTCAAAGGCTCAATTGCTCTTTATCAGAAATCTTTAGTTCAGGAATTCCAGACTTCTATCTCGTTGAGGAGTTAAAAAAACCAACCCCCATCTCTACTTTGTTACAATCTGAAAATACACCTCCATTGCATTTTCAAATCCCACAAATAAAAGGAAATACAGCACAACCTTCTTACACTGTATGTATAACATTCATCTCGATATTTGCCAAAAGCCAGCTCCAAAACGTGCATTTATAACACGAGTTTTAAAACTTTATCCTGCTGGAGGTGTCTCGTGTAAAATGACAAATATTTCGGGATTGTGGCGGAGCTTTCGTTCCTTTCTGGTTTAGCCAGGCTGGGCTTAGCAGAGCTCACACCTTGCAGGGGTACTTGCTGCTGCCAGGAAATATCTGTGGATTTGAGGGAGAGCCCTGTGCCTATAAACTCCTCATCTAAACGGGGAGGGAAACCAGGGGAGACGTCCAGTGGAATAGTGAGAAATTCCTACAGCACCCTTTATTTTTTCAAAGAATCAGAAATAATGTGGAGCTGATTCATCACTGAGCCAGTAACCAAACTCACACACCATGAAAACTTTTCCATAACATTATTAGGGGGAAAAAAAAATCTTATTTAAAACCCCCTGATTTGTCTCTTTAATCCTTATCAACGCTTTACCAATGCCTGAAAACTCCCACAGGAGATGAAGTTTTGCAGGTTCTCTAGACAGGAGCCTCACTTTATTTCCTTCCAGTCACCCCTACGTTGAAAGGAAGATAAAACAGCCTCTTTATAATAAATAACCCAACAGAAGAGGCACAGAAAAAATAATCCCAAGAGCCCTCAGCATGCACAAATCTCCCATTTTCCACAGTCTGGGCAGGGTCTCTCTGCAGCACACGGGGATGAAATGGTGATTGGGGTGTGGGTCTGTGCAGGAATTCGTGGCACATGAGAGGAAAAGCAGCCAGAAACAGATGCAGGTCCCTTCCAGGTTTATTGTCCAAGGAAGAATAAACGATCCCTGGAGCTGTATTTGTGGGGGTGAGGCCTTGCAAGGACAGCCCCAATGACTGAGGTGGTTTTAACCATTTCCCCCCCATCCCCAGCTGAAGTTCCATGGAAAAGAAGGAATGCCAGAGGAATGTCTGCCCCTTCCAGCAGCACTGCCCAGGGCACGGGGGCTGGCTTGCAAAGGGATTTATTTATCCCTTTGCTGTTCCAAACCTTCCCTCACAAAGCCCCGCAGCCCTGGGTGGCCTCGGGGGCTGGATCCTGCACACAATAGACCAGCAAAGGGATGGTTTTCCCAGAAATCACATCCCAAAGTAATGCCACATTTCTGCAGGCTCCGCAGTTCTTGCCCAACAAACCCTCTTCCCCCTTCCACATCCTGTGGGCAGCTCTGTGTGCTGTCAGGAATTCGGGAATCAGCTTTTGGCTTTACTCAGCTCCCGTCCCATGACTCCGGGAGGAGGTGGGATTGGTTTTCCTGCTTATCCCAACTATTTTTTTTTTTTAATGCTTTTGGAAGCGTTGCCCTGCAGGCTTTGGGTGGCACAGCAGAGGGGAGGAGCAGTGACCCTGTGTGACTGTTCCCTGCATTGTTCCGAGGACAATAACTCACCCCACACCCCGCAGACCATCCTCTCATCCCTCCCCGTGTCGAAATCTCCAAGGAAAACACGGCAACAAAGATTTTAATCAAGCCCAGAGCCATCCGGACAGTGCCCAGGTTGAGCAGGGGGAGGACTCAAAGGGGTTTTTAGTCTTCTCAGCCCCTTCTGCCTTGCACACGTGGCAGAGTTTAACTTAAAAAAAAATAATATATGGACAACAGGCTGGATCCCTCAGCAAAGATGTCAGGCTTGAGGAATTCCTCAGAACTCATTTCAACATTTCAAGGACTTCTCATTGTGAGTGTATGTCATACAAGGGTTTGAATTTCAGCAGGATCAGCCCTTTGAAATGGGTGCAGAGGGGAGCACGCATCTGTGCCACGCAGCAAGCAGCAAATGCTGACTAAACCGAGTCTGTGTTTGGCCTCATCACAAACTCTGTCCCCCCCAAAGCTGTGTTCTCATGCCTGAATCCTTCCAGGCTCCCACATTTTCACCTCCATGCTGTGCTGAAGCCCAGAGTATTTCCATACCCGTTACCATTGTGTGCATGTACACACCCCCCACCACATCCCGACATCAAATATACATCACCAGACAAGCAGAATCAAAGGGGGAATAAATGCTTTGCTGATGTTTTTATTTGTAGGCAAATCCCCATCCTAAAAGCTAAAGAGCTTCCAGACTTAAATCTTTCATTAGGTTCAGAAGGTTTGAATTAGGGAGCCCTGCTAAAAATAGATTCTGCTATTTAAAAAGTAATAGGTTGCGCTGTATCACTTAACTGCTGGAATTAGGAGGAACAGCCTAGAAAAGATTCAGAGAATCAAGATGAAAGAAATGCACGACAATCCTTTGTAAGCTTAGCCCAAACCATACCTACACCGAGTGATATACACTTAAAATGTGAATATCCAGAAGAGGTTCTCAAAAATTTCAAGCCATGCCTACACCGAGCTGACTTAAAATGTGAATATCCAGAACAAGTTTTCAACTATTTCAAACCATACCTACACCAAACTCACTTAAAATGTGAATATCCAGAACAGGTGTTCAACAATTTCATACCTACACCGAGCTGACTTAAAATGTGAATATCCAGAACAGGTTTTCAACAGTTTCTGTTTTTTCAGGAGCATGTGTGCAGTCTGTCCTTCCGGAATGCTTTTTTTGTGTTTTATTTTGGCTTTTTATCAAAGATGAGATTTGCCAACAGAGTATGCCTGATGTCCAAGGAGGAGCAGAAATGCAACCTGTGATTTTTCCTGCAGCTCCAGACGTCAGAAGTGACTCGGGAAACACCTGGAATCTGCTGCTGAGGAAAAACTTCCCTCCACAGAGCAGCGAGAGCAGGAATTCCAGTGGCATCCACACACACACACACACACAGAGTTTATGCCCTGTCTGAGCAATTCCCAGCTCACCTGTGATGGGTGCTCTGCCTGCTTTTGCTGGTTAGGATCAAAACCTTTCCTGGGTGCAGGTGTGACAGGGGCAGTGAGCAAGCCCTGGTGCCAGGGCACGTCTCACCTCCCCGCAGCAGGAGCTGTGCCCTGCAGACAAGTTCTCCCCTGCATCCTTCTGGGGGGGTCCTGCTGAAAGTCACCCTCATGTCTGTGTGGCTCCTCTGAGTGAAAGTGGCATCTTTCCAAGAAGGAAGCTTTGGCCCTGTGGTCCTGACTCACCCACTCTTCCCCAAATCCAGGAAAAAACCACCTCAGTGCATGCAGAAATCCCATGCTAGAGCTGCTCTCAGCCAGACATGAGCTGCTGAAGTACTTCATTTCAGTAAAAACAACCCAAATAAGCAAGAACTTCCGACTTAAACCAGCCCAGAGAGAATAAACATCCACAGAACTACACCAGAGTGTGCCTTCAGCTGGATAATCCTTCATTTGCCTCACCGTTTTGTGCTAAAATCAAAGTATCTGAAAACAGAATGTGTCTAAATTGAGCGCGTGCAGGAATAATACAGTTGAGAGTTAAAAACAAAAAGGACAGCCTGCCATGTTGCAGCTCTGAACCTCTCCCTCACGCCAGGAATTTAGGATGTTTCACATCTGTTGGAGCCTCATCCTGCTGGAGCCTTATAGGAAATGATTTCCTAAGTTCCTCTACGAAAAAAAAAAACCCCAAGAGCTTGCCCCCACCTCCCCATCCAGTGCTAACAAGAAAAACCCTGAGCGTTTTGCAAGCAGCAGATTCAGAATTTTAGCTGCTGGAGCAGGAGGCTGACAGCGACTTTTATGGCCAAGGAATTACACCCTGAGTCAAACTTGCAGGGCTGCTGGCGTGGCCGGGGAGCTCAGGCAGCGAAGGGCTGGAGACACCGCAGACCAGCTCCACACTCGAGTATTTAAGGCTCAATGAGCCTCAAAATTAAACTCTTGAGAAAGCAAACACCTTCCCCCACCGGTGCTGTGCAGCAGTGATGACAGACACGGGCACACCAAGGCTTTTATCTCCCCTCGGACTCCCTTCCCCAGTTTTTTTGCCGCGGGTAAAGCAGGACTAGGAAGGGAAAGCTGCGCTGTTTCATCCCAGAGTTATGAGGAGAACCCAAAAAAGGTCGACGGCCCCGCTCATGCTCAGACCACAGCAGCCCTAAGAGTTACCCTGACAGCATCTGAGGCCAAAACAAACAGCAGGCAGCGTCTCCTCGCAGACAGCTCCGCCGCATTCCTCGCACCGGGGAGGAGAGGCTGGAGGCGGCCGCGGTCCCCTGAGGGTCATTAGGGGAGCGCAGGCTGTGCCCTGGGACATCTGCTGGCTGTGCCCTGGGACATCTGCTGGCTGTGTTCCTCGGCTGGCACACACACACAGGCCAAGGGTCGCCTTCTCCCGGGGGCTCCAGCGCTCCCAGCGCGCCGCCCGCAGCCGCCTCCCCTCCCCTGCCTCGGGCTGCGGGAATTCGGCTGAGAAGCGAAAAGAGCGAAAGGCGAGGAGAGGAAGGGTTTGGGAACCCAGCCTGGCAGGTCTGAGGGTGGAGGAACTTGTCTCCACGCGGTGGATTTGCTTCAAGGTTTTCTTTGAAAAAAGTCTCAGTGAGCCTGCTGTGAGAGGCAGGGTTCGGTTTTAGCCTGCAAGAAGTTACTCTGGTGACGCTGCCCAAGATCACAGCGACAAGGACTCCGACTCAGAGGGCTGACGGTGACTCAGTTTATTACCCGGGAATTTTCTCCCCTTTATGCTGTTTTACAAAGAACAACTCAAGAAGGGGGGTGGAAGAGAGACAAACTTGTTCAATCACATTGGTCAAACCAGAGGGACACCAAGAAGTCCCTCCTAGGGAAAGGAATGGAAACAAAGGTTACAGTTAGGAAAACGTGTCTCTTGCTGACAGAAGTTTCTGAAAAAGAGTTTCAGAGGAACTAAAACATCACAACCACGAACCAAGGCTACGCTCTGGGACTTTCCGTGGTGTGTTGTGAGATAGTTTTTAATGCAGATCTCCCCACAGAACTTCCACGTGTGTAGCCCTGGTTCGTACCTGAAATGTTTTAGTTTTCTAAAACTCTTTTCCCAGAGAGTTTTCTGTCAACAAGAGATGTTTTTCTAACTGTGACTTTTGTTTACATTCTTTCCCTAAGAAGGACTTCTTGATGTCCCTCTGGTTTAACCAGTGTAACTAAAAAAGTTTGCCTTTGTTTCACCAATTAAGTTGTTCTCTGTGAAATAATAGAAAAGAAATTCCCAGAAATAAACACAGTCACTGTCAGCCTTCTGAACCCAGAGTCTGTGTGGTTGTGGTGTACATCAGTGTCACACGTGTGTTGGATTGTAAAGACAACTGAATAAATTGAATGCATTTCGTGACTCACTGGCCGGCACTTCTGAGATACCTGAATCCACACACTCCTTTGTTATCAAGTGAAAAACAGAGAGATTGAGTAACCTGAAAGGAAGATGCATTCAGGGTACGTAACCCAATGAGGGGGCTGGCCCGAGGTCAGTGCCACAGCACAGGTGACCACCCTGTCACCTGAGAGAGGCACGGGGTGAGAGGCAGCTCCTGCCCCTGTGCTGGAAGAGCAGGGTCAGGCCAGCCCCATCCCGACCCACACAGCTCTGCAGAGCCTCTGGAATTGGAACCACATGTGCTGAGGCTGGGGGAGGCTGTGCAAACAGAGAGGCAGAGCCCTGCATGTGGCAGTTTCCAAGTTTTTTCCAAGAGTTTCCAAGCGGTGACGTGGAGTGTTTGGAATTGAGGCTGCGGAGGAGCCAGCAAGGCCCAGGGAGAGCAGAAAAACCAACGTTCCACAGAGCAAAGCCTCTGTTTTTTAGAGGTTTGCTGAGCAGGAGTGAGGCTGGAATTGGGCTGGTGATGCTTTACCAGCAGGAATATCAGCAGTGCCCAGCAATCCTTCCTTTGGAAATCTTGGATGAGGCAGGGAAGGGATGTGGGATGGCTTTACCAGCACAGCATCAGTGCATGCCCTGTGTGAGTAAATTCACTCTTCCTGGTGCCTAAACCAGGTGGTTCATCAAATGCCCCCTGCAGAAAGGGTTCTGTATTCCTCAGGGAAATCTTAAGGATTCCTTTGTGGATTAAAGACAAGTGAGAAACTAATCCTGCAACCACACACAACTAGAAATCTTACCTGCAATGAAAAAGCAAAATTCTGTCTCTGAAGATGTCAGAGTTAACTTTCAGCACCAACCCACATCGAATCCTAAGTCCAGAGAGGCTTGGGAATATCAGAAAAAGAAAAACCCCAGAGCATTGAAGCACTCCCTTAGCCAGAGAGCTTCCCAGGCAGCCAGCAGCTCTGAGTGTGCTTTCCTTTCTCTCATTGCATTTAAAAAAAAAAAATTCCAGTGCAAGCAGGAGATTCTGCCTTTCCATCCCTGGAGACTCAAGGACAGACAAGGAGGCACCAGCACTGCACCTCCCAATTTAATGGTTCACGGAGTGCCTGTGCACAGGAAAGTGTGAAATCCCTTTGCCTTTGGTCCAGGCAATTTTATCAGGGAAATGAGGTCCAGGTGCCTCCTGTTCACAGCCAAGCCTTGCAGTGAGGCAGCTGGGAGTTTGTCAGTGCAGTTCTCAGACCCCTGGAGGGAAGAAGCACCAGTGCCTGTCTGATATTCCCTTTCTTTTCCAGGCATCTTTGGGTTGCTTTGCGTGCCTTAAAGGTTCGAAGGCAAGGAAACCTGAACATTCCATCCCTAAGCATCAGAAATTTCACCCCTTTCGCCTGGTTTCAGAAAGATTAAGGGGAGGAAGATGGTTTGGGTGAGGATTTCTTTTGTCTGAGGAATATTCTTAGGCCCCAGTCTCCCAGGGAATCTCTTGTTGCTGTCAGTTCAGGGACACACAAATGAAGGCGCACAGAAATGAAGTTCTCTGCCCAAGGCAGACACGGAGCAGAATCCAGAATACAAACCCAAAGAGACAGCAACAAAACTGTTTTCAGAGCAGTATTTGTCCATCAGATCTTTCCTCACCCGGTTTGAAATCCAAGGAGAAGGTTGCATCAGCCAGCTCTGAAAACCGAGGAGATTGGAAGAGACTTGAGAGATTGATAAGGATTCCCAATAAAAATGTTATTGTGCCGAGGATTCCCTCTCCCTTTTTCATCCCTTTGCATCAAGGGTGTAAGATTTTAATCAGAAGGCAGTGAACTGATTGTGCTTTGCTGCTGCTTGGTGTCCTGGAAATTCAGCTTGCTCTAAACCTGCCCAGAAAGGGACCAGGAAACTCAAGATACTCACAGGTGAGCTTCACCCCTCCCTGCAGGAGGGAGTTGAGGCAGGAATTGGGGAGCTCAACAACCCCAGTTTGCTTCCTTTGGCTCCACTCCCTTGCTTACTCCCAGGTTCACATCTGCAAACCCCACAGAATCTGCTGTCCTGCAAGCAATTTGAATTACTGCAATCCACTGTTCCAAAGGGTTCATTTTGGCTTCGAAAATTCCCAGTGCTCTGGAGCCAGAATTGCCAGGAGAAGCCACCAAAAGATTTGGCTGCTCTCTGCAGCACTCACGGGGGTTTTTTGTTGGCTTGAACTCTCCAGGAAAACCCATTTTCTGTAATAGGAGCTGACACAGCTTCTCCCCCTTGCCTTAAAGAGGCATTTTCAGGGAGAAGAAATCCCAGCTAAGAGCTCTGAGCACTCTGGGCTCTGCTGTTCACCCTCACCCCCTTCACCCAGGGCATCCCCAGCTGGAAATCTCCAGCACCTCTGCAAAACAGCCCTCCAAAAAGCTCATCTGTGACTGGTTTTTACTTCCCAAAAAGCTCATTTGTGACTGGTTTTTAATTCCCAAAAAGCTCATTTCTAACTGGTTTTCACTTCCCAAAAAGCTCATCTGTGGCTGGTTTTTAATTCCCAAAAAGCTCATTTCTAACTGGTTTTTGCTTCCCAAAAAGCTCATTTCCAACTGGTTTTTGCTTCCCAAAAAGCTCATCTGTGACTGGTTTTTACCAGCTCTCCCTCAGGTGCCATTCCCAGCAGGGTTGGCTGCAGTTTTAAGGCCCAGCCTGCACTCCCTGCTCAGCCCATCCCTGTTACCTCCACGGGATGTTCACTTGTGGGCTCCTAATTGCACATAACAGGCTCTGACATCTCACTTACCCACTACAAGCACCACTAATATGATACAAAATGAATGCCTAATGTATTAACACTCTGTCACTTTTCATCTCCACTCAGCCTCAAAGCCTCGGCCACAGCTGCCCTAAAGGCACAAAGTGAACAGCAGCAGCTCCTCCCCAGCACCCCCAGAAGTCTTGTAAGGGAGATGCTGAACCCTGCAAGGCTTCAGAGGTGGAGCCAAGGTACAATCCCAGATCTGCAGGGGCTGAGCAGCAGCAGCTTCGCTCGGGGTGGTGATGGTCAGGCTGATGCTTTTTGGGCTTACCCAAAAACAGAGGCCAGGCAGGATTCAGAGGATAAAAAGTGAGTATAGAAGGATTCCCAGCCTGCACACGGGGTATTCCCTTCATCTCTTTGTGGGAAGGATGCATTTTTGGGGCCACCTAAAACCAGAGGCCAGACAGAATTCAGAGAATAAAAAGTGAGTATAGAAGGATTCCCAGCCTGCACATGAGGCATTCCCTTCATCTCGTTGTGGGAAGTGATGCATTTTTGGGGCTACCTAAAACCAGAGGCCAGACAGAATCCAGAGAATAAAAAGCAGTTCTGTTTATGGAAGGGCCTGCAGGTGCATTTAGGGCAGACAAAGCCCCCCAGGGGCTGCACCCAAAATGGACAATGCTCACGGGTTTCACACTTTGAGCACTTTGGGCCATTTGCACATTGGGGGCTCATCTGCCAATTCCAGCTCCAGGTAATGAAGTCATTCACCCCAAGTTTGCTGCCCCCAGCTCACTTTTGTTTCCATCTCTGGGGGCCTGAGGCAGTGAGGTGTCCTTGATTGCCAGGCCTGGAGAGGAATTGTTGTGTCTGAGCAAAGTGGGGAAGCAGCAGCTGACCCTGTGTGTGGGGTTTGGAGTTCTGCACTAAAGAGCTGCAGGGTTACAAATGGATGGAAAACAGAAAAGCTGAAATCCTAAGGCATCAACGCTGTCAATCCATTGCTTGCAGCCTCCTTCTCCTCAATTCTATTGCAGGCAGGAACAATTACTTTGCATTTATCCAGAAGTAAGAAAATTAGAGGGACCTCATTCTTTATTCCTCATCCTTCACTCTCTTTGGTATGAAGCACAAATTCAAACAAAGGACCGAGTTTTTGATTCTCATCACTGAGGTTCAGCTCCCTCCCTGCACTTTCCCTGGAGTTTGGCCCAGCCCTGCACCAGCTGCAGGCAGACTCTGAGAGGATGAGCAGCTTTCCTCTCACTTTTTCCACTGTTAGCAGAGTTGGAAGCATCTGGACACCACACGGAGCTCTCAGAGCGGAGGTGGAGCTCTAAATTCAGTTTGTGAATCAGCAGTGCCAGTGGGGATCACTGAGGAATGCAAACCCCACTGGAAAGGTTGGAAGAGACCCCCCAGCTGCGTTTTAGGGAGCTGGGATCTCACAGGAATTCACTGCAGCTCTGCACACCCTGGGTGGGTTCACACTGCGCTGGGCACGGCCTCACCTGGCCTTTGGAGAGGCCCTGTGCTCCAAATGATCCCAAATCTTCTCAGGGGCTCTCTGCTCCCCCCAGATCAGGGTGGTCTTTGCCCTTGGCCCTCAGGAAGCCCCGAGCTGCCTGCAGAAAAGACGAGGAGCCTTTAGATGTTCTTTTTCAAGGCTGCTCTTCTTGTTTATTTTATCTTATCACAAACTTTTTCTCTGAGCTCTGCCAGGGTCTGGACAGCACGGGCAGCAGGTGACACTGCCCCGCCTGCCCCCAGCTCGTCATCTTATATACAGATAATTATGTGCTCATTATTTACAGTTGTGAACCAATATCTACACTCTACACTAAACAGGTGTTTTTCACTCTGACCCAATCCCTCTAAATCTACTCAATGTCATCACCACTGTGCAAAATGGAGACGAAGAAGAAGGAGACGACCCCAGGGCAACGCCCAGAATCCTCCATCTTCTCTCTGGTCATCCCTATTCTAAAACCCTTAATGTTAAAATATTACTACTTTCTATTACCTTTGGGAGATTGCAATTCTTCCCGTAGTGTTGGTAACTTTTCCCATGGACTGTAGTCGAGGCCCTGGCCTGTCTGGGGTCTATGCCAGGGTCTGCAACCCCCCTGTGCATTTCTCAGACCCCCCTGTACAGGTTTCAGACCCCCCTGTACAGGTCTCTGCTCATCCAGGGTTTCCAGAGGAATACCCTGGACTCCAACAAAATCTGATCCCAGTAACATTCACAAGCCAAGGACTGGACTGAGCACTGCGCTCCTGAGAGCTTTAAAATGAGACAAAACAGAATTTGGGAAGGATTCTCCCTTTCCCAAGGGGCAGCACAGCAGCATCTTTTAACTGACAGCACTGCACAGCTGCAGCCAGTGATCCCAAAATCCTGAAATTCAGGAAAACTCAGAGACAGGAAACAAGGAAATGTTATTTAACAGAAAGTATGATAGATTCCTGCATATATAGATATAGATGCATATTTTTTGGTTTTGGTGACCCAGAGACAAAAGCCTGAGGGGGATTCTGCTCCCCACAGGGTTCCAGCCTGGGAGCTGAGGGCCAAATTCCAACTTCTGGCTCCATTCCACTTGACAACAACCCACAAACCTAAAAAGGACACGACCATACACAATAAAAAGTGCAGCAACACTGCTGCAGCCTGAGGAACAGCCTAAAAAAAAGAAGAAATACTGAATTCTCTTTGCTCCTGTCAAAATTTTGGGAGATTTAAAAACATCTGGGAAATCGTAATTGTTTTTTGGGGTTTTTTAAAATCATGTTATTGGTTATCTATGGGGTTTTTTTACTGATTTACCTAGAAACCTGTGCAGTTTTAGTGTGGATGTATCAAAATCCTGACCTTTAAAAGTTCGAAGCACGAGTTAAGTCACCAGGTAGGACGTTTGGAAAAGGCACGAGCAACAAAGCAGAAAGCAGCTCCATTTCCCTTCCCTCAAATTACAACTTTGCAATTCCAATTTTAGCAGCCTGCCAAAAACGCAGGTGGGGAGACCGAAAATAAAGCCTCAGTACTCTTTGGGGTAAAAACAAAACCTGGAGGGCACAGAGAGGGAGGATGCTCCAGAGGCAGAGAGCTCTGCCCTCACTCTGAACCCCTTCCTGATGGTCACATCCACACATTTTGGTTTTAGGGAAGAGGCTGGCAAGGAAGCAGATGTTCCTCCCTGCCCACCACGGGCTCCCCCGCCAGCAGCTGAGATGTTACACGGATTTTTTTTCGTGTTTGCAAATACCAAGGGTCCTGCAGAGCCACTGGATCTGTGAAAGCCCAGGGCCATGGCCGGGGGGGACCCCGAGCCAGCAGATTGGGAGCCAAACGTTCCTGTGACCTTTGCTGGGAAAGAGCAAAGCAGCTCCCTGGCACAGGGCCCTCCCTGCAGAGAGGGATGCCCCGAGTGAGGCTGGAGAGACAGAGCTCTTTGGAAGGGC
This sequence comes from Rhadina sibilatrix, assembly GCA_013400275.1. Lineage (NCBI taxonomy): Eukaryota > Metazoa > Chordata > Aves > Passeriformes > Phylloscopidae > Rhadina > Rhadina sibilatrix. The sequence continues at coordinate 19,179 of VWYO01024404.1, forward strand.
AGGAGTTGGGGATCAGCCTAAAAAACCCCTGGCTGAGAGCTACAGCACGTCACGGAGCTGGCAGGGAGCTTCCAGGATGCTGAGCAGGGCTTGGAGGGGAGGAGGAGGGAGGGTGGAAATGGGATTCAGGCAGCAGTTGGACCATTCTGCTGATTGGATGTGAAAAGGTCAGGCAGCTGATGGGGAACCACGCTGGAAAGGTCAGGTGAGGATGGAGGAGTGAGGCCAGGAGGAGTGGGGGGCTCTCAGCTCCAGCTCCACCCTCCTTCCCAGCCCATCTCCCAAGCCTTGAAACCATCACAGAACTTCCCCCATGTCCTGAGCCACGCTGAGGTCCCCACCATGGCTTGACCCAACTGATTTCCTCAGCACCAAGAAGGGGTTTAGCCACAGCCCTGACTGAGCACAAAGCTGAATAAATACTGGAAAGCCCTGGAGAAAACCAAAACCAGGCTGTAGTACCCTGTTCCCTTCCTGGGAACAGCTGTTTTGGGTTTTTTTTTGACCAAAACATCACCTTTCAGAGCCACTGTTGGAGGACAGTGGGATACCTGTAACATTTGCCATAAACAGATCTCAGTTTCACCAGGAGGGCTTTAGAAGCTCAGGACAGAGGAGGTCAGAAGGAACCTCCCAAGAAACTCCAAATTCCTGCTCCAAGCAGACTCTCAGTCCCGTGATCATCTCTGTGGCCTTCAGCTGCACTCATCCCAGTGTTTATCTCTCACTGGGGAGCCCCAAACTGGCCAATATTTCAGCTCAAGTTGAAAGAGAACTTGAAGCCCTGGTGCACAAGTTGGGTTTCCTGGACAAGCTGCAGCTTCTCTGATCTCACTTCTGTCCTTTCCAATCTGTGTAAGAAAAGCTGCAGTGCCTCGGGGGGGAATGTGTAAAGCTGACAGAGGGAACAAGAAAATTAAAGGCATCAGAGCCAGGCTTCTCAGAGATGGATGAGAGAAGTCCTAAGCAGGGGAATCCCAGTCAGATTTCAGGGGGGGAAAAAAATCACAATGAGAAGAGTGAAGCAGTGGAATGAGGGCCCAGGTTGTGGAATCAGCATCCTTGGGGCTGTTCCAAACTGGCCCTGCTGTGAGCCAGACACCCTCAGAAATCCCTTTCAGTTTACACTGTGTCCTGTGACAAGCTCCAAGTCTGGAGCCAGAGACGGATCCCTGAGAGTCAAAGCCCACTCTTCAAACCTTCAGCTTCCACAGCAGCTTCTGAGCTGCCCCCAAAAGCACAGAGAGCTCTTCCCCCACTGCAGAGAGCTCCCTGAAGTGCCCCACTTGGTCTCAGCTACAGCGACACCAGGGAGGAGGGGGAGGCTGCAAACCCCAGCCTGGGTGGTCTGTGGGATGGCTGAGCTCAGAATGTGAGGAATTCAACCTCTCTCCCTGCTGAAATTTGATGAATTCGACCTCTCTCCCTGCTGAAATTTGATGAATTCAGCCTCTTTCTGCGCTGACAGTATCTGTGAGCAGGTCCCAGCTGTCCCCACTTCCACTCCAGGAGCAGCTTTTCCCCATCATGCAGAGAGAAAAATAAACAAGTGAGTGATCACATCCATCAGCTGGTATTGCTTTAAGATTCTGCAAGTCCAAACAGCCAGGAAATATTGGGGTTTTCCCAATATTTACCGGGGCAGCGCTGACATTTCAAGGTGCCAGAAGAACTGCTGCTAATAAATCAGGAACTGGCCACAAAGCAGCACAAGAAGGGGCCCAGAATGTGCAGCTATTGAGGTTTTACCTTAGCAGAGTATCTGGTTATTATTCAAAGCTTTAATTTGGGGGATTGAGGCAAGAATTGGGGAGCTCAACCACCCCAGTTTGCTTCCTTTGGCTCCACTCCCTCGCTCACTCCCAATAACCCCAGGTTCACATCTGCAAACCCCACAGAATCTGCTGTCCTGCAAGCAATTTGAATTACTGCAATTCACTGTTCCAAAGGGTTCATTTTGGCTTCGAAAATTCCCAGTGCTCTGGAGCCAGAATTGCCAGGAGAAGCCACCAAAAGATTTGGCTGCTCTCTGCAGCACTCATGGGGTTTTTTGCTGGCTTGAACTCTCCAGGAAAACCCATTTTCTGTAATAGGAGCTGACACAGCTTCTCCCCCTTGCCTTAAAGAGGCATTTTCAGGGAGAAGAAATCCCAGCTAAGAGCTCTGAGCACTCTGGGCTCTGCTGTTCACCCTCATCCCCTTCACCCAGGGCATCCCCAGCTGGAAATCTCCAGCACCTCTGCAAAACAGCCCCCCAGAAACCTCATTTGTGACTGGTTTTTACTTCCCAAAAAGCTCATCTCTGACTGGTTTTTAATTCCCAAAAAGCTCATTTCTAACTGGTTTTTAATTCCCCAAAAGCTCATTTCTAACTGGTTTTTACCTCCCAAAAAGCTCATTTGTGACTGGTTTTTACTTCCCAAAAAGCTCATCTCTGACTGGTTTTTACTTCCCAAAAAGCTCATCTCTAACTGATTTTCTCTTCCCAAAAAGCTCATCTCTGACTGGTTTTTACGTCCCAAATCTGGGAATTTGGGATGATCTCTTGGAGAGGGATTGTTGGGGTGTCCTATGCTGGGTCAGGAGTTGGATTTGATGATCCTGAGGGGTCCCTTCCAACTCTAAGCCCTTCTCAGGGATGTGGGTGACGCCAAAGAGAAAGAGAAAATTGCCCAGGAGAGGAGCTGCNAACAAAAAAAACAAAAAAACCAAAACAAACAAAAAAAAAAAAAACCACAAAAAAAAAAAAAACAAAAAATCCACAAAAACAAAACAACCCCTCCACAAAACAGAACAAACAAACCCAAACAAAAAAACTACCAAAAAAAACACAACAAAACAAAAACACCAAACCAAACCAACCAAAAAAAAAAGAAGAAAAAAACCAAACAAAAACCAAACAAAAACAAACAAACACACACCAAAACCAACAAAAAAAACCCCAAATCAGCTCATTAACTTCTGCTTTCCAGCTAGAAGTGTGAGTGAAGCCAGCCCTGAGCTCAGGCTGTCAGGAGATACCTGGCTTCCTGCCCAAAAACATCCCTTCCTTTTTCTGAGGCCCCTCCAGCTCCACATGGCTAAAAAAGGCAGTTGGAAAATGTCCTGGAAGCACGGAAAATGCTGCATCCCTCCCTCTCTCCCTGCCTGCCTGGAGGGAGCAGCTCTAGGTGAGCTCTGGGTGAGCTTGGGCAGAGTTTTCACCCAGTCCTTGCCCCCCCCAAAAGCATGGAATTGATGGTTGTTCCTGGCTCTGCCCGCATTCCTGGCTGGAAAACCCGGGGGTCAGGTTGTACCCTGGCCCCTGCAGCTCTGAGGAACTCCAGGCCCTGAAGAAAAAACCTCAAATTTGTTTTTTTTGCTCTGTGCTGGTGCCACGGGGGCTGAGCTGGCAGCTGGGAATGTTTCCTCCTGAGCATAGGAATGAAAGGTTTCCCCAATTTTGCTAAAAATGGCAACAAAAATTGTCACCATTTACACTGCAAGAGCCAAGGGGGGGTTTTGTTGGGGTTTAGGGTGTTTTGGTTTTTTGGGTTTTTTTTCTGCAAGGTTTTTTTCTGCCTGAAATTGTCACAGCACAGGCTTGGTAGGCTCCACGCCAACCCCATCAGCTCTGCTGCAACATCCCAAGGATGGATGGAACAAAATGATCCCTTCTGTCTTCATCTGGTGGTGCTGATTAAGAACCCAAAATGTTCCCTTTTATTTTCATCTCTTGGTGCTGGTTAAGAACCCAAAATGATCCCTTTTATTCTCACCTCATGGTGCTGGTTAAGAACCCAAAATGTTCTCTTTTATTTTCATCTCATGGTGCTGATTAAGAACCCAAAATGTTCTCTTTTATTTTCATCTCATGGTGCTGATTAAGAACCCAAAATGTTCCCTTTTATTTTCATCTTTTGGTGCTGATTAAGAACCCAGAATGATCCCTTTTATTTTCATCTCTTGGTGCTGATTAAGAGCCCAAAATATTCCCTTTTATTCTGCCCTCATGGTGCTGATTAAGAACCCAAAATGTTCCCTTTTATTCTCACCTCATGGTGCTGGTTAAGAACCCAAAGTGATCCCTTTTATTCTCATCTCATAGTGCTGATTAAGAACCCAAAATGTTCCCTTTTATTTTCATCTCTTGGTGCTGATTAAGAGCCCAAAATATTCCCTTTTATTCTGCCCTCATGGTGCTGGTTAAGAGCCCAACGTGGCCATTTCCGTGCCAATCCTGGATATCTGGCACAGATTTACTCCTTGGGGGATGAAACAGCTCCTCTGCCTCACGCTCCCAGGTGGAGAATTCCAAGGAAACCCCTTCTCCTCCCCCAGCCAGCCACCCCTCCCTCCCAGGAGCTCCCAATTCCGGGCCCAGTGGTGGGGAAAGCAGTTACATAAGAGCTGCAGGAAACTGAGGGGGAGCATGAATGTCAAAGCTGGCTGGGACATGAACCCGGGAGCCTTGTGGATTCAGTCTCTAACATCCATCAAACATGATTAATTTTAATGTCACAGCATTTTAATGTCAATTACTTTTAATGTCACAGCTTCCTATTTACTACCGCGGCCGCATTCCCGGGCTGGTAAGAGATTTCCCCCACCCTCAAAAGAACTTTTAAGATCAAATAAATAAACAATTCAGGATAAATGCTACAAACAAGCAGCAGCCTCCCTGCTTTGGGGAGGATGTGGGGAATCTATTCCAAAGGCACTGAGAAACAGAGCATCCGAGTCATTCACGTTTAAGGCCAAATTACTACTTAGTGCAAATTCTCTTCTGCTCTTTTTTTATTTATTTTTTTTTCTGGCTATATATTTGGCAAATTCCAGATGCCAGCTGGAGATGTGGCTTGACTTTATTTGCATTAGCCAGGGACATCTTTTATTCAGGTGCTAAATATAAAATATTTAGCGTAAAAAATAGCCAAGCTGTGATTGTGGCACCTTTAAAATTTGTGTGCAAGAAGAACCCGAAATTATCCCTTTCAGTCTCATCTCATGGTGCTGCCTGGTGTGCAACACCAGGCAAGTTAAGACTGATGAAAAAACTCACAAAAGATTATTTGAGACTTAAAATCTTTGGGTTATCAAGTGGCTGGGGGTGGGGAAAAAAAAAACCAAAAGAGCTGAAGGGTTTTGTTTTGTTTTTTTTTGGTTTTCTTTTTGCAGTGCAACTCCTGACAATTCCACACCCATTTAAATGCCACCCATTTGTCAGCCTGGGCTGGCACTCCAGTTCCTCCAGCTTTATGTTTCCCCCTGAACTTCTGTTTGCTAACTAAATGTTATTTTAAATGGCTGGTGAGGCTGACAAAGCCTCAAACTGCCCGGGGTTTCTCACGAGGACAAAAGCAGCCTTGTGGATATCTTTGGAACAAATTATAAGACTGAGGAGAAGTCAGGCCTCTAATATGAAACTGAGGTGGGTGACAGAAGATATTTGAACAGGCAAACTGAAGTAAAACAGGAAAGGGAGTCAGACACCTGCATGGCCCTTTTTAGAGCCCAAGAACTGGCTCGGTGCTGTCTTTAAAATAAATGCCTGTACCTATATTTGCATTTAAAGGTGATGCACGGAGCAGCTTTATCTCAGAGCAGGGATTTTTAACCCGTAACAGCTCAGTGGGGCACAGTTCCACCCAATGTAAAAAAAAAAATAAAAATAAAATGCAATGCACAATTCAGCAGCAGGCCTGTTGAAACAAAGCAGGTGATTTCGATGGAGCTCCAGCAGCTTTTGGCGCAGCAGAGACCCCCCAACATCCCCTCAGTGTTTGCAGCTGGGCAGCCTGCGGTGCCTGCAGTTCCAGCAGCAGCTCCTTGCCGCGGAACAGCCCTGCCTGGATGCGGCTCCCACCCTGCACTCGCCGGACCCGCAGCCGGCAGAGCTCCGAGCCCCTGGTGCTCCCATCCCGGAGGCTTCTCAGAGGGCTCTGCAAAGGCAGCAGGGGCTGTCCTGATCCCGGGGAGGCCGAGCATGAACCAGCCTCAGCTGTCAGATGCTGTTAAGATCCAGGGCTCATTAAGAGCCCCGGCTGGAATTTGCATGACTCAATGGGTTTAGATTCCCTGAAAAGAGGGAGGATTATCCCAGCACGCTCCATCTGGGCTGAGCGTGACGCAGCCTGGTGTTCACCTGGACGCTCGGCCGGGAATATTCACTCGGAAAGGTGAGCAGGGAAGGCGAGAGGTGCCAGACAGCAAGAGCTGACAGAATTCCGTGTGTGTGACAGCAAACACCGCCTGCGGTCATCTCCAGCCTCCCGGAGCTCACATTCCCGGAGCTGCTGAGAGCAGCCTGTGCCCGGGGTGTGCTGCAGGGACCTTTACCCTGACCCAGACTAAGCAAAGGCTCTCCAGGCACCAGCTCCTAAACAAAGCCCCACATTCCGATTATTTACACCTTTCCTCTGTGCTGAACCAGGCAGAGAGCGTGGCTGGGAGGCTGCAGGGAGATGTGGGAGGGCAGCTCCTCACCCCAGGCTGCACAAAACTCTCCCACAGCCAAAGCTCAACCCCCTCCAAAGGTTCCTCGGATTATTTTTTGTTCCAACTCCTCCATCCCTTTGAGAAAACCTCTTTTCTTTATCACAGGCAGCATCAGATGCACTCAAATCCAGCAGTTCAGGTCGATGAACCCAGCCAGTGTCTGTACTTTTTATTTGCACTCAGATGTTGGCCATGGAACATGAAAAATCTCAGTCAGCTCGAGTTTCCTCCCCACTTTGGTTCCCTTTTTCCCATGGCAAGCTGGGTCCATCCCACCGAGACTGTGCAGGGGCTGAACAGCATCCTGATTTTTATTCTGAGCACTCAGCCCTTAAAATCCTTCAGAAGACAGAACTGGAATTAAATAAAACCGTATCAGCAAAACCTGAAACATCTTCCTTTCCCACAGCCCAGGAACAGCAGGAGCGAAACTTGATTTTAAAAGGTTTAAAACCTTTGAAAGATTCTCACCTTTCCTTTCTGGAGATTTCTAATCCTACAGGGCAGGGGTTGTTTCCAAAACTGGCCTCATTGGTGCCTTTGGGCAGAAGATGTGATGCTAAGCACTGACCAAGGCAGAACTGGACCCATTTCCCCTCAGGAATTAAGGAAATTATGCCAAGAAATGGAACATCCAGCTGCTGGGAAACAGACTCAAAGTGCCTGACTTCTGTTCAGAGATGTATTTCTGTCTGTTGAGCCTGTTTAGGAGGCTCAGTGGCAGGTGGAATTCGATTTATTTCTGCCAGAATACCAACACCTGCTTCTCCCCAACTGCCAAATTAATCAGCACCAAATTCCCCGTTTTACTGTGATTCCACTTAGGGGGTTTTTCTTCCACCTGCACTGGATGATTTGAGAGTGAAACAATCATTAAACCAACCCTTGTTCTCCTCTAATCCTGGAGCTCCTGGCTCCTTATTCCGGTGTTTTCTGCCAGGGAGCCAGGGGAGGAGGGATTCTGGTTAAATCAGTGTATTGCTCTTGCTGATGGGGGGCGGAAAAACAGCCAAGGAAAAGCCAAGTTTTTAATTTTTTTTTAATTTTTTTTTTATCCTCTTGCTGTGTTCCATCCCTCAAACCAGCTCCTGTTAATAACTGGAAACAAAATAACAGGGGAAGTGTCTTAAACAACTGGAAACAAAATAATACTCTAAGGAATATTTACAGTATCTGGTACCAAGCCAAAGGCTAAGGGGGCATTTTAAATAACTGGAAACAAGCTAACAGCTCCAGTGAGTATCTTAAACAACCAGAAACAAGATAACAAGCTGAGGAATATTTAAAATAACTGGAAACCAGCTAATATTCCAAGTGGGCTTCCCAAATAACCGGAGACAAGCTAACAGGGAAAGTGAATATTTGAAATAACTGGAAACAAGCTAACAGGTTAAGTGGATATTTTAAATAACTGGAAACCAGCTGAAAGCCTGAGTGGGCATCCCAAATAACTGGAGACAAGCTAACAGCTTAAGTGAATATTTTAAATAACTAGGAACCAGCTAACAGGTTAAGTGAACATTTTAAATGACTGAAACCTGCTAACAGATTAAGTAAATACTTTTAATAATTGGAAACTAGCTAACAGGTTAAGTGAATATTTTAAATAACTGAAACCTGCTAACAGGTTAAGCAAATACTTTTAATAATTGGAAAGTAGCTAACAGGTTAAGTGAATATTTTAAATAACTGGAAACCTGCTAACAGGTTGAGTAAACACTTTTAATAACTGGAAAGTAGCTAACTGGTTGAGTGAATATTTTAAATAACTGGAAACCTGCTAACAGGTTAAGTAAATGCATTTAATAACTGGAAACTAACAGGTTAAGTGAATATTTTAAATAGCTGGAAACCAGCTAACAGGTCAAGTAAATGCTTTTAATTACTGGAAACTAACAGGTTAAGTGAATATTTTAAATAACTAACAGCCTTAGTGGGCATCCCAAATAGCTGGAGACAGTCTGACAGGCAAAGTGCATGTTTTAAATAAATGACTATTTTAATTAACAGCTAAGATTCCAAGTGGGCATCCCAAAGAACTGGGTATCCCAGCCCTGACTGTCCCTGTTTTTCTGCTCATCACATCCTGGCACCCAGTGCAGGACGCTGTGATGTGTGGCTCTGACAATTAACATCCCTCTTTGCTCTTCCTGCTGGGGCTGAGTGACAGGAATCCCTCATTTCCCTCTTCCCAGCCTGGATTTACCCTCCTGTGCTCAGCAGAAAGCAGCAGCAGCAGCTTCACCACACTGGAAACTGTTTGTTATTCTTGCTTAGTAGAGAAGGGATTAAAAAAAAGAATAAAATAAATAAAATACAAATAAAAACAATCTCCAATAGCTCCACTGTGCAGATTAGAGCAGCCCAGAGTGCCCCAGTCTCCATCTGGGCCTCATTAAACATCCAGCAAGAACCCCAAAGTGTCTGCCAGGCAATATTTGACATTTATACAGCCCCAGCCAGGTGAGATGTGCCTGACTGCAGGGTCCTGATTGCTCCAGGGTCTGTTTTTATGTTTTTTTTGGGTGGTTGGAGGTACCAGCACAGCTGGGGCAGGCAGGACAGGGTGTCCTGAGCAGGATTTGGGTTGTGGGGAGGCCAATCCCCCTGCTCAGAGCTGCTCCTGGCATCCTGCAGGATCCAAACTGCTCCGGGGGGTGTGCAAGGGGAGGGAACGCGGCCGTGGGTTTGCTCAGAAATGTTTTATTCAGGCTGTTTATCCTCAAAAGAGCCTTTTCCTTTTAGATTAAATTATCTGGACTCTGTTTATTCTAAACACAGGAGACAGGACTCAAGCATTTCCTCTTTTAGGAAGTATGGTTGAGTGTGTTTCCTACAAAATTTATAAAGAATTCAGGCAAGGGCTCCTGTGGCTCCTTAAGATTTCAAACCCTTCTTCCCTAAATGCTGAAAGAGCTGCCTCTGTCAGGGCACAGCTCCATCCCAGTGACACGGGATACAAATGCAAGCAGACAGCAGCTGTGAGCTCGTAGGAAAGGGCAGCCTGATAAAAAGCCATAATCAAATTATTTCCCAATACTCCTCATTTTGTCTCAAGACCACAAATTCCATTGTATGATGGAATATACACAATTCCTTATTTTATTTTATTTTATTTTATTTTATTTTATTTTATTTTATTTTATTTTATTTTANACTTTATTTTATTTTGCTTTATTTTATTATTATTTTATATTTTTTTTTACAGTCGGGGAAGCTGAGGCTCCAGAAGGACTTGTTAAAGCACCTCCTGGGACTGGAGGTGAGATGAGTTTATCAACAACACAATCGAACTTTAGCAGTGAAAACTCTCATCCCAGCAGGACGACAGAGTCACCACCGGAACTGGAAGAAAACCCACAGATTTCTGTCTTCCCATCCCGTCTCTTACAAAGAATTCTGACTTTTTTCGCTCTAAAGGTTTTAAATGTCATTTCCCACGCTTTAGTCCCTGCTGTCCCTGCAGGGAGTCTCCACCTGCAGCTGGAGCGCAGCGTCCTGCTCAGTTTTCCAGGACACCTGAGCAGATCCTGAGCAGAGCCTGCTGTTCCCACCAGGAGAATCTCCCCGAACCCCCGGAGCACAGCTCGGGATGCTCCAGGATCTTTTCCTCTCCCCCAGCTGCCCAGGACATTTCCCCCGGCACCTCCCCGGAACGCTCATCCATTATGCACACAGCTCCCGCATCAGAGAGGACGGGAGGAGATGAGCAGTGGCTGCTGTTTCCAGTGAATAACATTTATCTGCTCCATCCAGCCTGGCTGCAGCGGCGGGGGGAGGCTGTTGAGGCGCTCTCATCATCATTACCTGCTCAATTAGTGCTGTTAGAATGCATGGCTGGCACCAGGAGCTGCCCGTGCTGCTGCTCCACCGGCTCCCTCCACCAGGGGAATTCTTCCCGGTTTATTTTTAATTCTGCCTCATAATCAGGCCCTAATTTTATGCATATTGGCTCAGGATATTTTTTTTCCCCCCTCTCTTCTACGTTGTCAGTCTGCTTGTCACATCCTTGCTGAAGGGGATTCCTCACTTTAGGTCCTTCTCTTGCCGGGGTAGGATGGCCTCTTTTGCTTGAGGATTATCGGCTCTGACAGTGCTGACACAGAAAAATCAAGCCCCAGAATGATTTCAAGGCATGAGCAGGGCTGTTTCCTCCGGAGCAGGAATACAGAGCTACTCCTGCCCTTTCCTCCCAGAGCCCAGCCCCAAACCCAGCTCCTTCTCCTCAGCCAGAGCAACCCCAGCCCTCTGACAGCCTCTCCCTCACTTGCTGATAAGATGATGGAGTTCTGGTAAGGAGGAGGGGACCACACACGGTGTGCCCTGCAGGAACTGAAGCCTCCAGTGTCACCAGAGCAGTTACAGCAAAGCTGGGGCGTTAAATCAGCAAGGGGAGAAGAGAACTGGACACCCTCAAAGGCAAGAACATCACAAACCCCCTAAATCCAGGGCAATTAACTCTCACTGCCAGGCAGAGCCTACCTCTAGGCAGAGGACATCTTTTCTAGGAGAGAGTGTTGAGTGGGCTCTGTTCCAACTGCCACACAGATATTTCAGGAAAAAGCCCAGAATTTATTTGCTTTTTAGTCTTTGGGGTTGTTTTTTTTTTTTTTTCCCCTTTCCGTTCTGCTTTTACAAGACGATCATAAAAAAATGAAGCAGCGTTTAAATCAGCAGCAAGGCTGGAAGAGCAGCACTACATTCCTGCCTGAATCAGCTCCCTCCTTGCAGGAACTGGAAATTAATTTGCCTTTCACGAGCTGAAGCTGTTCCTTGACTTGCTAAACCAGGAGCTTTCAGTGTGACAGAGGCACTGCAAGAATCAGAGAACCCCAGACCCCACCAAAGGCTTCCAAAAGCTCCCAACCCCCAAGAGGAGATGAGCACACAGAGTTAAAAGAGCTCCAGCACACTCCCAGCCTGTCTCATCAGCACCAAGGCTGCCAGGAGCTATTGGAGATGCTGGTTTGTTGTTATTTTTTGGTTTTGGTTTTGTTGTTTTTCTGGGCAGGCTGGGTTTTCCACGCTGCAGAGAAGGAAAATATTGAGAGGACAACCCCGAGGCCGGGAACTGGAAGGAAAAGCTCCAGCCAGCAGCAAAGGGATGGGTTTGCATCACAGGGTGGGGGAGAGGCTTCCAGCCTGCTCTGGGAGTGGGGAAGGCAGGCAGGAGTGGCACTGGAAGGGGAAAGGTCCCTGCATTGGTCATGTGCCATTGCCAAGTGATACAGAGGGTGTGCACTGGCAGGGTTCTCCTCGAGGAAAGCAAATTTTATTGGTCAGGATAAAGGATAACCTTCTGCCCAGCACAGCCTCCCTGAAGTGATGGCAAAAAAAAAACGGGTGTGAAAGCACAGGGGTAAATAAATCACTCACAGCAAATAATTCGGGGTGTTTTTAATTCACTGAAGTGGGGCAGAACACGCCCTGCACCACCTCTGTAACCCTTGAAACCGAGCAGGTTGGGCTTTTTCAGAGCCTGTGAGCAAAGAGCGCTCTCCAGCAGTGCTCAGAAAACCTCTGAGCAAGGCCAGAAAATGCCAATATTGCCTAACTGGCTGGTTAACATCATTCCACATGCATGAATAATCAGCTGTCCTTATCAGCTTTGTTGTACCCCCCTGCATGTTTGGGTTTTGTTGTTGGTTTCTGGTTTTGTTTTTGGTTTTTGTTGTTGTTGTTGTTTTGTTTGGTTTTTGGTGGAGTTTTGTTTTGTTTTGGTTTGGTTTTGTTTGTTTGTGATAGAATGCATGTTTTGCTTAGAGGTGTTTGTCAGGAGGAAGGGAAGGAAGTAAAGGGTTGATTTAAGCAGGATATCTTCAGTTCCCAGCTTTTCTGCAGGAATTTATGCTCTGGAACGACACAGAGGGATGCTAACCACGTGCCTGGCTTGTTTGGACAGCAGGAGGGACAAAACCAGGTTCAAGCCTGGTTAAAACTTCGGATTTCCACAAACCTTGGATGCTGCAGGGTTTTGAGGAGCAGTGGCAAACAGGCAAAGAAGCAACCCCTGCCTCAGAGCACTTAAAATCCAGAAAAAACCCATTAATATACCCAGAAAAAAAATAAAAATAAAAATCACCCTAAATCCTTCTGGCTGGCGCAATTCCTCCATTCACGTCCCGGTTCGGGCTTCTCCCCTGGAGGGCGTGGAGAGGGGAGGGTGCCTGGGACAACCCCGCAGCCTCCACCGCGTCTGGAGCCTTTTCCTAAGGGGGAACGCATTCCTGGCTGCCCCACAATGGAAGCAGCAC
>VWYO01024406.1:0-24689 GCA_013400275.1 Rhadina sibilatrix
TGTAAAACACTGTTTTTATTTACTAATTTTCCAAAATCAATTATTAAGGATGCATTTGGCTATGCATGATGTTCCTCCAGGCTGCAATCTCTAAAGTTACAGCCAAAATACCTCCCACTATTCCAAAGTGTGAAGTTAAAGGAAAATATATTATTTTTCCCTCAGGGTTGGGAAATCTAGCAAGCTTTTCTTTGAACAACTTTAAGATTTCTTTTAGGATTTACAGGAGGGACTTGAAAACAACAATGGGACAGGCATACTCTCATAGGTATCCTCTTTGAAGCATTCCTAAAAATTCCTTCAGACCTGTTCCAGGAAATCTGTGATATATACACATACACTCAGAGATTTGGTGTGTCTATAGAACAAATGTTGTCAGGAGTACAGTCCAGGTCTGCTGGACCATAGCACAGCTTCTCCTGTATCTCTGCAAAACAAGGGAAGAATCATCCTGAACTGACTGCATCTTACGGAAACCTTATGGTGCCCTGGTGAAGAGAGAGTATCTGCTGGTTTACCAAATGCTCTCCATGATTTCCAGTCACTGGAAACTCTACAAGAATTCTTACAGCCCAGTCTGCTGTTCTTGATTGCAGGCCATATGAACCTTCCAGTTCCCCTCTGCTCCTCACACCAAGTAATCTGCTTTGCAACTGCCAGTGACTAAAAAGTACCTAGGTTTCTCCTCAACACATCCTTAAATGAGTTATTGTAAGAGAATGATTTCAACATCCTTGCCTCTCTGGAAGTGAAGCTTTCAAACATTGTCAATGCCAAATTGGGAGAAGGTACTACTTCAGCTTTCACTCTGCCTTTCAAACCATATCTGGAAGGGACAAATCAGACTACTGTATGCTGTTAGGTAGTCCTCCCTTCAAGAAGTCTGGCCTTTCCTCCTAGTTAGCAGCTTAGGGAAAACTCCCAGCAGATCTCAGTCCAGTGTCCCCCATCATCATGAGAAACCACTGCAAAATGCATTTCCCAAAGCCAAAGACTGAGGGCAGCAAAAATGAGAGAATGCAATCTTTTTTACTAGAGGAACATTCTATGATTCATCGTACATGTTGCACTGAGCTTTTGGCAAGTATCACTAAAGAGCAGCCTTTGTGGTGGACTATGCTAAAGCTGCTGCTCAAAGAAAAGCTTTATTTTAATATAACTTTTAATCAAAATTTATGTGCAGCATTAGTTTAATCAAAATTAATGTGCAGTGGATAATCCTATGCAGCACTGCAACCTAGATGGTGATACTAGATAGCTAGAGAACCACGACTGTGAGAGTGATCAACTCCCAGTTGACTCTGAAATGGTGTAGGATCTGCTTCTCCAGCTGGATCCCTACAGATCGAAGGAGTCTGATAGGATTCATTCCAGAATCCTGGTGGAGCTGGCTGATGTTTTCACAAAACCTCTCTGGATAATTTTGAGCAGTCTTGGGAAACAGAGAGGTCCCAGCTGACTGGAAACTGGCAAACATCCCAGTTTTCAAGAAGGGAGAGAAAGAGACCCCCAAGTAGGGGGGTCAGTCTCACTTCAGTGCCTGGTAAACCCATGGAGAGGATTATTCTGATTAGCTGATGTGACCTTTTTCTATTTCAGTAAGGCTTTCGATACTGTCTCTCACAGAGCCCTTCTGGACAAAAGTCCAGCACACAGTTGGATAAACACATCATATGATTGGTGAGCAACTGGCTCACTGGTTGGGCACAAGGGGTTACAGTGAGTGGGGTGACATCAAATTGGGACCTGTCACTACTGGGGTTCTGCAGGGCTCCATCCTTAGCTCTATGCTCCTCATCATCCTCCTAAATGACATGGATGCAGGACTAGAAGGGATACTAAGCAAGTTCACAGATGATAGAAAGATAGAAAACTGGGAGGAGCTGTTAGCTCCCTTGAAGGCAGGGAGACCCTGCAAAGGGGCCTTGGTAAAGTAGAAGGCTGGGTAATCACCAACCACAGGAAGTTCAACAAGGGAAAGTGCCAGATTCTGCACCTGGGATGAGGTACCCTGTATGTGCAGTACAGACTGGGGAATGAGACACTGGAAAGCAGTGTGGTAGAAAGAAAGCAAGAGGTCTTGTTGATGACAAGTTGACTCTGACTTATTGCGCCCTGGCAGTCAGGATAACCAACCACATCCTGGAGTGCATCAGGATCATCAGCTTGGCAGCATCAGCATCACCAGCCGGACACTGGGACAGGCTCCCCAGGGAAATGGTCACAGCACCAAGCCTGACAGAGTTCAAGAAACATTTGGTCAGTGTTCTCAGGAAGTGTGACTTTTGGGGCTGTCCTGTGCAGGGCAATGAGTTGGACTTGATGATCCTTGAGGGTCTCTTCCAACTCAGCTTATTCTGTGATTCAGTGATACAGGGCTAAGAGTTTATAGCAATTCTGCAGCTAGGAGCAGGCACAGCATTTTTTGTTTTCTTCTGTTGCCTAGGGGAATTGTTACAGTCCTTGAAGTTTCATCTCTGGCTAAACTCTCAATGCCAATGCCACCCCCGACAGCTTTGCACAGATCCAACATAACTGCTACAGAAACTCCTTCTAGTTGAAAAGTGATTTTACTTTTTTTCTCTCAGCTTCCACCTTCAATAACAAGTAGCAGGAGTAAAATATTATGTAGGTATGATATCACATTCCCTAAACACAGAATAAAAGATGGAGACCTTCCTGTCCTAACAACTCCCTCTGTACACTAAATCCTTCCATCCAGCATAGTTACCTAATTTGCTGGCCATTGGCAATTTAAGCAGCTATCCACCCTCTCACTCCATACATCCCTGCCTGTGGCCCATCAGATGTCCTCACTATCCAGCTCCTGCAAGTGCAGATCTTCACTGAAAAATGACCTAACACCAAGTCTCTACCCACCTACTGCATTCTACTACACCCCTAGATACAGAGGCTCTAATTACACATCCTGAGTAGCCCTGTTATTACCTGCTTTAGGAGCCAGGAAATCTATTATTCAAATGAAAGGAGCTGCTAAAGGATGGCTAGCCTTACTATCATAAAATAGTTAACTGTATAGGACTACATTAATTGTCATCAACTGTAAATGAGGCCTGATTTGAAAATCAGGCAATTTATTTGAAAATCAGGCCTCCATGTGACACTTAAAACAAGTTTGGGGCCCTTTTTTGCCTTTGTGTGTAGGTGTTTGTGGGTTTTTAAATTTGTTTTCTCTTTTGTTTAACAGATCTTCTATTCTTTCACTTTTTTATTTTGGTTCTGGAGCTTTCAGAATGCATCCACTTCACATTTTTAAGATGTCTCATTTTTTTATGACATTAAGACTGATATTTTCATTTAATCATTATTATTTAGTCCATGGAAATTTTGAAAATCTAAACAGAGGTGGCACACAACTTCAGGCAACAGACACCTCATATACTGCATAACTGTTCAAAATTTCCTCATGCTGAAAGTCCTCTTCCTTCTTTTGTTGTTCTTTCATTCTCCAGTGGTAATGAATATTGGTAATCATTCATTTCTTCCAGAGTAGTTCACCCTCAGATCTACCTGGCTTTGCTGAACAGTGGAGCATGAGAAAGCTGCAAACATTTGCCATTTTCCTCTGTCCTAATTTCTCTTGGTGAGGAATACCAACATACAACTGTGCTCTACCCCTGCTGCTAGCAGAGGAAATCTTATGGGTCTGTTTTGCTTCATGACTCTGAATGATGACCTAATGCTTGCTACACAGCGAAGGCAAATATTCTACAAAATGGATTTTTTTTTTTCTCAAAAATATATACTTGAAGGTCTGTTCATCATCATTTACAGGAATTTGTTTCACAGAACTGAGAAAACCTAACCATTTTTTGAAATATTACATCCTCTGCTTTTCTAACAACTACAGTATAGTTATATCAAAAGAAAAAATAGTTATTGCACAGCTAGTACAACCTCAACCTATGACTACAAACCTCAGATTACATTAATTTTCTAAACATCTTTCGGTATTACTTCACCTGTCTCTAATCAGGACTCAGGAAAGCACTGCTTCCTGACCAAACCACTATAAATTTACTGCCTTTTCCACCAGTATACCTCTCCCCCACAAATAGCAATTTTTACTTATGGGCAAAAAGTTTTCTATGTATTTATTCTGGTTTTGGCCAGGTCAGAGCTAATTTTCTTCAGCTGGTATGGGCCTGTGTTTTGGATTTGTGCTGAACACAGGGCTGACAATGGGGAGATGTTTTTGTTATTGCTGAGCAGGGGCTGCACAGAGCCAAAGACCTTTTCTGCTTCTCGTACTGCCAGGCTGGGGAGGAGACTGGGGGTGCATGGGGGGTTGGGAGGGGACACAGCCAGGACAGGTGACCCAAACTGACCAAAGGGATATTCTGACCATGTGACATTATGCTCAGTATGTAAAGTGGAGGGAAGAAGGAGGGCAAGGGAGGGATGTTTGGAATTATGGTGTCTGTCTTTCCAAGTCACTGCTATGCATGATGGGGCCCTGTTCTCCTGGAGATGTCTGAACACCTGCCTGCCCATGGGAAGTACTGAATTAATTTCTTGTTTTGTTTTCCTTGTGTGCACGGCTTTTGTTTTCCTTATTAAACTGTNTTGTTTTCCTTGTGTGCATGGCTTTTGTTTTCCTTATTAAACTGTCCTCATCTCAACCCACAGGTTCTTTGGCTTTTACTTTCCCTGATCCTACTAGTGAGGGCGTGAGTAAGTAGCTGTGTGGGGCTTGGCTGCTGGCTGGGGTTAAAACAACAGCATGTCGTAATATAAAGAAAGCACTACACTTATGAATACAAAAAAAAAAAAAAAATTAAAAATCCCCACAACTTCAAACGTCTCAACATTTAAGATTAGATAGAATTATCTTTTTTCTAAAATGTTTGAATTCATAAATGCATTTTCATAGGTTAGCATCAAATTTATAAAAAATTAATGCAAATCTTTCTTTTGAATACTTCTTTTTAAAAAAAAAAAAAAAATTAAAAATCCCCACAACTTCAAACGTCTCAACATTTAAGATTAGATTGAATTATCGTTTTTCTAAAATGTTTTAATTCATAAATGCATTTTCATAGGTTAGCATCAAATTTATAAAAAATTAATGCAAATCTTTCTTTTGAATACTTCTTTTTAAAAAAAAAAAAAAAAAAAAAAATTAAAAATCCCCACAACTTCAAACGTCTCAACATTTAAGATTAGATAGAATTATGAAGAGAAAAATCTTTTTTCTAAAATGTTTGAATTCATAAATGCATTTTCATAGGTTAGCATCAAATTTATAAAAAATTAATGCAAATCTTTCTTTTGAATACTTCTTTTTAAAAAAAAAAAAAAGACTGGAAGTAATTAGAAATATGCTTTTGTGGACTGACCTAGTAGTATCATTAATCCTCTCTAGCAAGCCAACTTTACTACACTGGATTTCTGACTGGATGTTTTCCATCCAATTTTTCCCAACCCACATACTAGACAGTCTATACTTCAAAAACTTTATATCCTACATTTATTTCATCTGTTTAAATTGCAGTAAGTCCTTCCTGCCTACTTTTATATCTAGAGAAGCCTATAATAGTTTGACATTGCTTTCAGTCATTCTAAATGCAACATTTGTTGTCTGAGGGCAGAACTGCTCTTCAACATTATTCAACATATTAGTGGCAAACACTAGGTCCATCATGTGCTTTGACATTAAAACTAAAATACCAAAGGCTGAGGAACTCTCTTATTTATCACAGGAAAAAAAAATAAAAAGAAAGAAAATAAAACGAACCAACCTTTCAAATTCTTTGAAATCACATAAATGAAATTGAGGATAGGGCCCGTGCATGCCAAAAATGTCATCAGCACTGTCAGACTCTCCATATAATCCATATCTTATTTATGAAATATATAATAAATGTAATTTTAAGGATAATATTTTCATTGAAGCCAGTAAGGCCAGAAACTTCCTTTTGTAATGAAACTGCTGAGATTTTGTTCATATTGCATGATTTTTGGAGCTGTTGTTTAAGAGGACTTCAAACCTGCAACAAAGCAAGGGATGCAGAAGAGTGGTTATTTCTACAGCTAATCTAATTGTACATCTTGTTAACAGAGAGCAGTCTTAAAGAAGGGGTTATAAACAACACTTAAACATGATAGCCTGAAGAGCAGACCTAAATCTTGCAGTAACAGTGTAGAGCTCACCACAGTGCATTCTTCCCACTAAGACAAAGGAGATGGTGGTGCTTATAGTTTTGGGGAAAGACTGGATATGACATGATGGGACCATATCACATGCACCCTGCAGGAAGATGCTCAGAGACTCTCTTTGCATGGGCTCTATACCTAACATATTCAAAGAAAGCACACACATTTAAGAAACAGTATTTTGAGCATATTTATGTTAAGAATTAGACCTGTTAATTTTCATCATGAAATTTTCTTCGTATTTGGGTTTATACTCCATCCTGTGCTGATAAAACAAAGTCTGTAGTTTTTGCTGCCAAAGACAGAAGAAATTTTTGCCATCATTTCCATAGCTGAAAATGTTGCAATCACCTTCCTAAAGAAAAACAGTCATTCATCAGAAGAAAATGCATATTTTTTAAATAAACAAGCAAACACAGGCTAATTTATCTCTGTTGGGAAACACTTCTGTAAATTGAGTTAAAAAAGGCACTAATGACTAGCAGAGACATATCCATTACTTTCCATATCACATATTATAATCACTAAGAAATTCAGGTTCTTTGAAGGGAATGATGTTAACAACTTTCTGAACTGTTCCTTCTTTTGGCATGCTGTACAGACATCCACCATATGTATATCACAGCACTCTGTCTTAGATTATGTCACCACTAAAAATCAAAGGTCTGTCACTCTTCAGTTTAACAACACATATGCCATATGCATAATGAATGCAACTCCCTTAGTTTTGCTCATTTAAATAAAATGGTTGATTAGGGATTAAGGTGGGACAGGAAAGAATCTTCAAATACACCACATTTCACCCTTAACAGCAAATTGAATGTCTGCTATTTATTTATTTATTTAGAAATTAGTACATATTCCCTAGCATACTTCATCTTGCTTTAATATCTAGAGGACTCAACAGGACTGAGAGTACTCAAAAATTTCATTGAAGAATTTTAAAGACTACCACCTCTTAAAGTGATAAACAAGTCATACAATGAGTGGAAGAAATGAAAGTTTATGTATGTCCTATATTGTTTTTCAGAAATGGAGAATCAAGACAGTGTATTACAGTGAGATATTTCAGGGTCGTGAATAATTTGGTAGTAATTTCTGCAAGTCAAATTGAAAAATTTAAATTATACAAATAATCTGTTTCAGATATTTCATCTCTCAATCCAGAATCTTAGATGATGTCCCAGTAATTTCCCAAATAATTATCTCTAAAGGAGTAACTTAAGAATTACTGTCTGAAAGAAGAGCTTACTTTTTAATCCAATAACATAAATTTTAATTCCTCCACTATTTCATAACAATTTCACTCCTCAGAATTACCAGCCATGATTGAAATCATTACAATGACATATTTTCTTTTTGTAATTGTGTACTCTTACTGAGAATCCCGCCTTCTGGGTAAAGACCTTTTTCGTAGTATCCCCATACAAAAAGAATTCACATTTGTACCTACCGAAGATGCATATTGCTGAAACTACCTGGAGGTCTTTGAGTTGATTTTTGGGGTTTTTCCCATTATTCCATTTGTTGAAAGGCAGTTTTTGGTATTTTATAAAGTTAATACACTAAAGAGATTGTTTTGACTACCAGTTTATCCAAGTGTTCTGCCTCATGGAGCCAGGAAAAAGGAGTATGTTCATTAAGAAATTTACTTCATTTTCCCTAGAGGTTTGTTTTCACTCACATTAACATTTTCATGCTTCTGTTGCAGGAATTTCATAACCGAGTTCCACAAACCAAAAACTATCACTGACATAAATATAATCTTATTCATTTTGGCTCCATATTCCATCTCTCATTTACAAAAAGTGAGATAGTCTCACAAGTACGTATTGAATACAAATCAGCCAACTTTCTGCTTCCATTGTCCACCACCATTACAGTTGCAAGTATTCTGGCTAACTACCCATCTTATTAGCTCAAATATAACAAAAAAAGGAACAAAAGCACTTTTTTTTTTTTTTCTGTAAGGAATACTGTTGAGTGATCTAATTTTTCCTCCTATAATCTTTCAAAAATATTAAAATACTTTTAATTGTGTGATTTTTGAAATTTGTTTTCTCTCAAATCCAATAATAAAGCTCAAAAATAGCATGGTATCATTGCTTACTTTACCATCATTAAGTGGTAATTAAAGTTGTTAGATAGCAATTGGAGGATTTTTCTAGAGGTCTTTTGTAGTAATAGATACTGAAAGACACATAATAGATACTAGAAAGACATTAAATACAAAATCATTAAACTATACAGCACTCCCAGCCTTCTCTCTCATGATAAAATACTATGTTTTTGTGAACTGGACTTAGAATGTAGTGTTTTGATGGCCACAAGCTATATAGATAAACCAAATCAGTTGTGGTCTTCAGCATACTAACTGTACAAAAATGTGTCCACTGTCAGGAAAACAAATGTATGAAAAACTAAAGAGAAGGAAAATAAAGAGTAAATAAGCATGCAGAATGATGTTCTGGGCTAAAGCTGAACTGATAAACCTTGAACCAATGTCAGAAGCACAGAGAATACTAGGATACACCATCGAGAGTCTGGCCCACAGAATCCTTTATTCTTCTACAGAGGAGGGTGGATTCCATTCATTTCTAAGTTATGCAGCTCCCCAGCATGGAAACATAAGAGTGAAAATGAGATAACAAACTAAAAGACAGTATTTCAGTAGATGATAGCTCAGAATAAATGAAAGCATAACTGGTAAAACAAAATGAAAAGGGGCCTGTGCTTCTGCACTTCCCTGATACTGAGGAACCTAAGAAGCTGCATTTAAAGTTCTTTTTCCTACATATTTGTTCTTAAATAGGAGTAGTATCAAAATAGCAGAAAATAATATTCTAAAGTTTAAAGAAATGTCCTCAGGCATTATGTTTTTCAGTATGAAAAACCTCCAGAATGACCGTCTGCTGAGAGGATTTCTTTAATAATATGGCTATTATTACTTTGAGTATTCATACCTATTTTTGAACTTCCATGTACTGCTAATAAGCAGTATCTGCTGAATACATCTGTAGGCTGAGTAACTGAGATACAGAGCACTTATTAATTACACCACTGCCATTGAGGATGTAAAAAGACTTAACTGATACCAGCTCTAAATATATACTACAGAACCATCTCCATAAGATGCCTTAAAAAATTTCCAAAATGTCAGACCTTAGGGCAGATGCTTGCCCTCTACATATATATAAAAGCCCAATTCTTCCTCTTTTGAATGCTCTATATTTACAGTAGATTTGTTGGATTGTACAAGAAATACAAGACTGGGTAACAGAAATTTGAATACTTTGTTCACTAAAGTAATAAAATTGTAAATTGATACAAGTATTTGTCAAACATTATGTCATAGAGAAACCTAGTTTCAGTTTTAATGCAAACGATTGCCTGTTATGAAATGAGAGCACACTGAATTAGTCATTTCCATTAAATCTATGAAGTAGAATTGCCTAGCAACCAAGAAAATTAATTCAGAGATTAAAATAAACACTGTGACACTGACAGAGCAACTGCTATTCTACCTCAATAACCATAAAGACACTTAGAAAAGAGGTGTTTTCTTAATTCTTCTTAATGAAGGTAAAACAAATAATTTCAAAAAATGAGTCATAATGGACAAAGTATAAAAATCAAGAGTCAAAGGAACTGCACGACGCAAATGCAAAGGATTACCTTATTTTTACATAACATCATCAAAATGGAAAACACTGAAAGTTTTTCATATTCTGACAATGGTGAATGAATTGCTGTGGAAGTTTCTAACATGTTTTCCCACTTACAAAGGAGAAATTTGTTTCATTATATTCATTCTATGCAAGTATTCTATATTTTAGTACTTACTATTTTAATTTATTATAGAATTTATGACCGTGCTTACCTGAAAATTCTGCATCATTACTTCCCACTTCTACCCCTAGTCAAATTATTCCTAATCACACTGTGGTAGGAAAGCTTTTAAATTATACATTTTATCACATTGAGATGGTTATGGGGGAAAACAAACAAACAAACAAACAAACCAACCCAACAAAACAAAACCCAAAACCTTTATAGACTAAGGACAGTGAGGATGAGTGCAATAATTTAGTTTAATGACTGTTACACATTGCTTGTTACATCTGGGCCATTGTGTAATTCATTGTCCCTGAAGGGCCACAGAAAATTAGCAAAATTATCCCTTTAGAAATAAAACAATCACATTCTGTAACATTGAAGTCTATTGCCCTGTCAGGGTATTAGATGAAAGGAACAATTACAGATCAGGGATTCTGGAGTGGCAGTACTTTCATACCTCTAGTAGGAAACAGTCTATCTTTTCAGCTTGAGGTACAAAGTCAGTACAGAGTCAAAAGAAAAAAAAAAAAATCAGGAGTGATTAAAGCAAGAATAACAGAAAGGAGAAATAATGTATCCCAGAGGATATGACAAGACAGCAACTGCAGCAGCTATATCAAATCTAGTAGAGTTTACATTAAAAGATAATAATAAAAATAAAACAGTATGAGGAATAAATCAAGACAGACAAGCAGGAATAACTGGGTATTAGAAGGTAACTCCCCAGGCAGGGACACAGCTACTCTTCTTTCAGGAAAGTGTATTTCAGCTCTTTGGTTGTGTATAATACTCACAAAATACACCCACAGCCAGCTACAGGTTCTTTAAATTCTTGAAATCCACATATTGCAATCACTAGATCCAGTTCAGAGGTGTCCAAACTGAATTTTAAAAGTTCATACTGCCAATAATTATGCAATAAAGTAAGTGTATTCATCTTCTAGGAGGGGATATGACAGATAATAAAGAAAGGATACCTGCTGGAAGTACAGACAATACAGATAGTATAGACATGTAATAGATTAAATTGAAAAAACTATTAACAGCAAAAAGTCCCTATTAGATAAACACAGCCATAAAGCAGATAAAAGAGCCCAAATGTCTTTAACAGGTTCCCTTGTGTCTTCAATATTTGATGAATGTACCAGATGGGAGGGGGGAGAAAAGTATCTTGTCTGAACCACAAGCATAAACACAGCTGACCTAAAAGACCTACCCACCACTAGGTTATAATTACACCAGTGTATTCACTAGTGAACAATGTTCATAAATCTAGAATAATTTGGAGATATTGAAAGATGACATCTTTGAGAAATGGTAGCCTCCATATGCTGTCGAATATCTGAAATTAATTTTCATTTTCTGGCCTTTGTGCCACATGTCATGGGTGTGGCTGAAGCATACATGTTTTACTGAATTCTTAGGAAAATCACTAAGATGATGAGCATTCTTTTTATTAATTTTATCTATATTAATGAAGCACTATCATAAAAATAGAAGATACACCAACTCTACATGTAGGAGAAAAAAGTATATTTTTTTTTCCTTTAAAAATTTAACACCACATCTCTTATGGTAAAAATCTTAGGAAGAAATGCATAGTGCTCAGACTAGACATTGTCAGAGTCCAGAACCTTCTAATAAAAAAAAACCCTTGTCACTGATGTTCAGTTCAGAAGGATTTGTTAAATGTACTCCAGTCTAGCCCAAAAATATAGGCGAATAACCAACATGCTGGTCCATGCTGGTCCTACATTCAAGGATCGTCTATAGTTTGTTACAATAAGACAGCAAGAAGGAAAACATCAGTGTTAGTCTTGCACTAGAAGCAAGAATTTAATGAAAATAAACTCCCAGATAATCTTAGAAAGCAGACCATGACCATGTTGCAGAAAAAAGAAAAAAAAAAAAAGGTAAAAAGAAGGTCACTAGTAGCCTGCCTTGGGAAAAATTCCATCTGCACAGCAAATTTGATGATCATCTTGGCTCAAGTATGTGAACAGGACACACTAGCAAAATTGTTCAATGCCACTAGAAGGTCCAGTATACCCTGCCCAGGAGAAAATCCATATTCCACTAATTCAAAAGAAAACTACAAAACTACAAAACAAAACCCAAAAAACAAAAAACAAAAAACAACAACAACAACAAAAAAAACCCCACAAAAAAAAAATCCTACCTTTTTAAAAAAAAAAATCTAAGAAGAATAATATTTTTTAGAAACTGGAGACAGACACAGGAGACCCAAAGCCTATTAATCACTGTAATACTATGTGATACAAAAAAAAACCCCCATCTCTCAGCTGATAAACAAACTCCATTCATACTTCCTTCCAGTCTCCTCTCAAACCCTTTTAAATTGCTTCATCATGTTTTCTCACAGATATCCTGCCAAAAACCTGACAGTAACATGTAAATTACTCCATGGCATTGTAAGGTCCTAGTCTTAGATGTTCACGTGCTTCCTTGTTGCTTTTATTGGTATAAACCCAATGGAATTACTCACAGTGCATGACATCAAAGACATATATTTAAGTCTTTGCAAGATCAGAGCTTTGGTCATTTACTTTTCAGATTTTCAAATTCAAAGACATCAAATTCAGATGTCTATAATTTTTGGAAGTAATCAAGGGCCATACATGTACTTAGAAGCAAATCTTAGTCTTTTCTACAACATTGGTAGGCAGTGTGGATAAAAGGTGTCCTTAATGCTCTATCTGAACTATGAGTTTTCCAGCAAAAGGAATGCATTAGGTAGCAAATATAAGTCAAGACTAAATAGTAGCCATGTTTTGTGATTCAGAGGAGTAGATATCAAGCTGATTATGAACACCTGGAGATCAAGACACTCATTTTAATCTAGTTCAGCCATCTAGTTAAGTAACATGGCAATAAGATGCCTGACTACCATAACTGCAAAGAGAACCTCCAGGTGTTTCCAAGGAACTGCAAATTCACCTGCAAAGAGCAAAGGTGGAGGAAATCATGGTTATGTTAATTTATAATGTCAAAACTGTATATTGGTCAGAAGCAGTGGACAGCATGTCAGTAAAAAATTAGAAGGCTGAGAACTTCTCTGAACATAATTGTATTGCTATATTAAAACACCACAACAAATGGGAGAAGCAGTTTATATATCTAATATACTCAGACTAATTCACAATAAAGTAAATCAAAGTATTTGTGTCAATGAGCTAGAAATGTAAATTCCTTTTCTATACAGGACTGGTTTATCAACAAGTCATGAACAAAGGCAAATTACTTTAAGCAAGGAAGCATTTCATACCAAAGCTAGTTAGCTTAAAAATCAATAATACAACATTCAGTAATATAATTGAATACCTTCATGACCAACCAGTGGCTAGTAGTCAATGGTCCCTTTCTCAAGGCCATTTCAGATGTTTACTTTCATCTCCAGTTATGCATATTAAGTTACTATTTACAATGACTTATCTACCCACTATGCCCATAATTTCAAGTACACATTCTTTATTGGTTATAATGTTTTTGAAAACCACTATCTTTTTACAGTTTATGGTTCTTTCACACCACATGCAGATATCAAAATATTATTTCATTTTACTATCATCATCAATCAGTAAAATAAAAATAATTTCACAGATATCTGCAAGTTAAGGTTTTTCACAAGGGACTAATCCAGCATCTAGAGAGCTGTATTTGGGTTCACTGCACCCAGTAGCAGCTACTGCATCCTCTCCTACTGCAGCTGCCTGGCGTTTAACACTGTACTCAGGTAGGGCACAGAAGCATTTGTCTGGTCCAAGTGACAGCAGCACGTTCTTCTCAGTCATTTCCCCACCTCCTCCATTGGAAAGGGAGCAAATCAAACATAAGCACCACAGAGAATAGATCCCAGCTCCATGTCATGAACATGGTAAATAAATTATGCAGAAAAGCGTAGCCTGAAATAAATTTTCATCACAGAGATCACAGAACAAGCAGACCAGTAAAGAGCAGGGAGATGCTGAATATATATCACTTAGTACATATGAACTAAGACACATTAGTATTTGAGTGGCAAAAGGCAAGGATTAATTTACTGGACAGGTTAAGGTAACTTTACCTTATCTATCGCCTTTCACTAACAAGGAAAGCAATCCTCAACTAAATGCCTTCACTGTTACTTAGATAACTCACAAATGCTCCCAAAGCATTCACATTACTGACAGTCATTTTCCCTGTCTCAGAGATGAAAATCTTTTGAAGGTTGTTTGGTGTGAGATGAGTCATAAAATGGTAAGAGAGACTGGTAGCAAACAATGTGGCAGATGGAAGTAGAACACAACAGGGTGTATGAGCTTTCTTCTGGAGAGATGAGAGAAAGAGCTTTGTTACATCCAAGCACAGGAATAAGAACTTAGTTTGGATACATTTCCTCATCTCACCCTGCAGTACCAATCAAAACTATGACAACAGAACCTCAGAATCCAGTCCTGCATAAAAATACACAAACCTAAATTGTGAGCTATTGTCAAATTTCCTCACTTGAGAACTGCAAAGATATAACCCAAGCTCTTCCTGTGGTTGTTTTCTAAATGCTTTTAAATCAATTCAAAGTTATGCCAGGTGCTTACTATTGCATGTATCTTAATAGAGTAAGAGATGATTTGGTGGGAAAGCAGGGGGTGGGAGGTTTTGATGAACTACATAAAGAAAGTTAAGCTGATTCACCAGTAGCAGAGAGTGCCACTACATTGTGGAGCCGCCCACACTGCCTACATCACCTTGCTAAGCAAGGGGGTGCAATACCAGCTTCCTTCACCAGAGAAACTAGGCCAACAAGTCAATTGTGATAACTTTTCTACAAATGTGATGTACTTTCCTTTTCCAACTAACAGAATCTTTCTTATTTCTCATCACTTTAAGATAAAACCAGACTTACTCTCCCTCTTCCCTCACCTTTAGCCTCAAATAGCTAGAAACTGCCCACAGTTACAATAATATCATAGTAATTTTATGGTATTATTAGCAGCCGTGAACATAACTGCTGTTTTATTCAGGGGGAAAATGTGCTTAAATTAATTGTTCAGTATTTTAAAAAGATAATTCAAATTTATGCTTCTATTAACTTCTATGTAAAACTCAAAAATTCTTTCAACTCTAATATTGTCTTCCACCATAGTTTAGTGGTGGACTTGGCAGTGCTAGGTTTATGGTTGGTCCTAATGACTTCAGAGGTCTGTTTCGACATAAATGATCATAAGATTCCCCTATTTCCATCAGTTTCAGACTTCTGAAGCCCCCCAAATATATTTCAAATTCTACTGCTTTCCTTCCTTCTTTTCTTCATTTTGTCTCTCTTGAACCTCTATCAGCACAATCATCAATCATCTCTACATTTTCTTTGTGCCTTAGCGCAGAGCAATCCCTGCCTAATCACTTAGCTACGCTACGACACTTTCTTCCTTCAAATTCCTCCTTAATGTCCAATTTTCCTGTATAAAATCATTCTTCTGCAACCTGAGAAGTAGGATGTGACCAGCTATGACTTAATTAATAAGCATGCAGTACTTGTCATCTTTTATTACATGTTCCTAGAAGAAATTTCAAAATTTGCAGAATTTAAGTTCCATGTCTTCCAGGCGTTAAAAAGAAAAATGAAAACCAGGACAACAATCAAAAGGACCTACCTTTTTTTTCCTTTTTTTAAGAGGTATTTTTAAAAAATGCAATCCTGGGGTACAAATAAGAGACAAGTGAGGGGGAAAATATTTTTGCCTTAATTTTTTTTTTAAATTCTGGCAGTAGTATCTTTCTGAAAATCTCATATACCAAAAGTGCAGCAAATACATTTTTATGGTTGTAGTTTTGTACCAAACCTCAGCAAATGCACTATTCCCCTCATGCCATTATTAAAAAACTTAAACTTTTCAAAAATTGATACTAAATTTATTGTGATATAAATTTTGTGATAGCCTTTTGCTGTATAATTGTATTGTTATCACTAATGTGGAAAGAAAATGAATCTTTCACTGGGTGAACCGAATAAAAAAGTCCTCAGAAACTGTCCAAGTGCATGTGTCAGGTGCATTATAAGTATAAAAAGAAGAGTAATGCTTGCATTTAGTAGTTGTATTTCAGCAACTGTTATTTGGAAAAATGCTGTTCCAGATGGCTGAAGTATAAATTTTGAAAGCATTACTAAACTCCTACATGATAACTAGTAAGAAGGAGATGAAAATTTTTGAGGGGAAAAAAAATAAAAGATAAAAATTAGCATTCTTGAGACTAACGCATTGAAGCACAAGAGTTACCATGGACAAGCTAGGAGAATATGTAAGCCATTTCTTTGTGTCAGTGCTGTTCCTTCATAAGGCCCTAGAGCACACGTACACAATAGTTCCCAGTTTTGTTAACTCGTCCTTGGGATATATCTTTGACCACCTCAATTTTGATGCTCTGAGTTTGATCCCTCTGCAGCTGAGAAAACAGCAAGACTTGCTCCTCATTCCTTGCACAGTGGAACTGAAGCCTCTATAACTCCCCACTCCCACATGAAAAAGATTTGTGGCAACACATCAGTGTGGGACACGCTGCCTGTCTCAGAAATCAGCTATGTGATAAGATATTGGCTGGGATTTTGCATTTAGTTACTTGAATTGGCTGAAAATTCTTCTGAAATAGAATTGCCAAACAGAATATTAACTGATAAAGTATTTCATATAAGACCAATACTCACCCTTGTCTTTTTTATGTAGTAGCAGAGAGTGCCACTACACTGTGGAGCCTCCCACACTGGCTACATCACCTTGCTAAGCAAGGGGGTGCAATACCAGCTTCCTTCACCAGAGAAAGTAAAGGAAGTGAAAAGCTGTTTTGTAATGGCTATCAGCTGCCTATATTCTTCATAGGTTTTATAAAATCATTCCCATTGTCTACAATCTGAGGCAGAACAGCCCAAAAATACGGGGCTTTTTTAAAAATCATTTTCTACTCAGTCCTCCATATAAAATTACTAGGAGGAAATAGTGTACTATCTGCTATGTATATGGAGAGAATTAATAGGTAAAAACTATTTTATCAAGAAAGCAATCATCATTATGTGAGGCCAGGAGCATTTCCTCCATTCTTCCATGTTGAATTTTAGTGCAGTGGCAGGCTACTTAAAACAGGTTACAAAGTCACATTGCCAAATTGTTTAAGGTACTTATCAGAAATGAATGCACAGTCACAATCTAAAATTAAAATAATTTGGATATTAGGTATAATAATCTCTCAATCCTTCTCCATAAGGAACCTAAGCACTAAGCTGAATCAAATTTAATTTTGCTGTATCTACAATATTGCATTGTCCTTCCTAATTTCTTATTTTTTTAGAGTAATCGGAAACCCAGAGTAGCCCTTTCTCCCCAAAGGTGAGCCTTTACTTTCACTAAGTGTCAAGAAAGCTTTTTAAAAATTTGTATTGTTATTTTGATACAGCATTTTTTCACTAATTAATTAGTGTAAATAAATAATTTAAAATTTATCAAACACTTTTTTCCTAAGCATGTACATCTCCTATGAAAAATCTTTTTAATATAGCTTATTTATGAAATTGACATTCAAGTGTCAAAATAACCATGAAGACTTAAATTTTTACACATTAAATTGAGGATTCCATCTGCCTTGGGGCAGTTGGAATGGTTTTTGCCCTGAGTGTATATAAAATTATAATTAAGTCCCATTAATGCTGGATTTTCATGCCTAGGACTAGTATAATGTTAAGCCTGTTAGAAATACAAAGTTTTCTACTATTAACAGAGACATTTCAATGTTAAAGATTAAATAAGCAAGCAAGACTAAATTTATTTACATCACTATCTATGAATAAAAGCCTAATATATTAAATAATAACATATTCAAATTACAGCTCTAAAAGTGCTCCTTATGCAAGAATATTAAGTAAGGTAGCCTGTAGTTACTACATAAAGGAGAATAACTCACAGTGTTAGAACAATTAACTTCAAATTCATATTGACTGTTATTGTATTTTTCTTTAATAAACCATATTGATTAACTACTAAGGAGTATTAAGCAGGAAATACATTTAGATAGTTTGCCAGATGCTAAAATTTATTTCCATATTAACATTGATTATGAAGAAAATTTATTTACTCTGTTAGTGACTTTGTAACAGTTAAGTGAGTATTTTATCTGATGCTCTTATTACAACACACACACCTTTAAGAGCAGGAAACAATAAACATGATGAAAGTTAAGACCACTCTACTCTGAAGCAACTTGTAAAAATCCAATATGAACACAAGCTTGGGAACTAAGCCAACTAAGTTGAAAAGATATTCCCAAAGTAAATAGAGATTGACCTCTGCCCACCATGTTTTCTTTGAGAATGAATCCAGATTTGGTATGAAGAATATCAGCCAGCAAATGTCTGCTACTTCCTACTCATAAGGCCAAATTTAAAAACTATTTCCAAGTTACTTTTGAGTACTAACAAAATAAAAAGGATCTAACTGAAGATATAGGCATGGCTCTCAGTGTGGCATTTACACTAAAGAACAAAAAATATTTCCTCTGCTTTATTTACAAGTATTGTCACCAAAAAATATCAAAATGCAAAATACTGGGATTTTCTCACTCTTATTTTAACCAACTTTGCAACAACCTTCAAAAGAGAAAGAAAATTCTTCTCTCTTAGAGGTAAATAAGAGGACTTAGAAGAGTGATTTGGAAAGGATGCCAGCAGTGTTTGGACTGTTTGGCTGTTGGTATCTCTTAACACGAAATAAAACACACAATTTTCATCTACTCTATACTATCTTACTAAGTCATTCTACCATTTTCCAAAAAGTACTGAAGTAAGAGGAAACAATTTACCCTCTCATGGCTGAAGAAGCAGAGGCTGTGTATACATTTTACTGATAGCATCCTAGTCTCCTTAGGACTTTCTTCCAAAACTCTGATTAAAGATCTTCTTTACTAGTATTCTGTGACAACAAATGAAAAAGCTCTTATAACAGGCTGCAGATCCACCTATATTGCTAATGCAGGCCAAACATTATTTTCTGGCATTCAATCATTTCTAATCACAATAATACTACTTGTTTTGTTTGTTTGTTTTGTTTTTTGCTATCCTACTGGTGAAACCTTAACTATGTTAGGTATACAGAGTTAGAGCTTAAGTAAAATTAGTATCTTCCTCATTTTGACTGCTGTACAAACACATGATGCTCCATTCATTCCCAAGACTTTATTTTACATAGGAATTCAAACTGCAAAATGAAGTTATGGATGAATAATTTAAAAAGGCAGATTCATCTTCCATTTAGTGCAAATGGTATGATTTAGTGTGCTCTAGAACATTTCTCTTTTTCTTCTCAAACAGATTGTGGTGACAATAATCTATCACTTCCTTGAGCAAAGTTCCTTACAAGTGCAAAAAATGACAGTGCCTGCTCCCTGAAAAGTTCTTTATTGGGATGAATAACTGGGGCTGGGGACACCATTGTAATCTTAGTTCTGTCACAGAGGGAAGACCTGAAATGCAGGAACTGGACATATATCTTTTTCTACATCACAAAGCTATCAGTTTGACATCGTCTTTCAAACACTGGCAGCTGAGACCTACCACTGCCACATGCAATTTATGCATGAGGTTTTCAAAATTAGCATGCATCCCTAAAGACATCAGTGAAATTTCTGCTTCTCAGTGGACCTGATATTTTTTAAAAATAAACCCAGTTTAGTTATCCTGGGTTTTCCAGACAGCAAATTTGCAATCAAATGTCTTAGTATGTTAGAGGTCTAGGATGTAGCATAATGTCAGTGTTACAGAAATTGTGAACAAGTTGATATTTCTGAGATGTTATGACTTTTATCTTTTTAGAATATATTTTACTGTTAATTTTACTGTTAATTTACTTTTGAGGCATTTGAGACAGACGTCCTACACACTTTCAATTCTTGGACAGCTAGAGATAGCTGCAGAGCAAATACCTTCGCAACCTCCTCCTCAACCTGTACTGACTTCCTAGCAAAACAAATGTGACATCAAGAGGAAAAAAAAGGAGTGGAGGAGGCACAACAAGGCTTCCAGTACTTTAAAACAGGAAATTTATGAAAATAAATTATTATTAGTTAAAATATTTTCAAGTTTTAGACAAGAAAACTACCGGACAGCAGCTTTATGTCATTTTATCATATTAAGGGTAGTGTTGCCAGTACAAAAACACACTTTCTGAGGCCAATAGAAAGAAAATGTGGAGGGGAAAAGACATCCCTTACCTTGAAGTGAGTTTCTAGTAATTCATTACTTTCAGGAAAAAAAAATGGAATTTATTTCCCTGCTTATAATTTTCCAAGATACAGACATAAAGAAATCATAAGTGTTAAACATTAGAATGTTGAGAGACTGTGGCAGAAGGTCATTATTTGGAACTACAGTGTTAAGAACTATGTTTGCACTTAATTATATTTTTTTTCATAAAATTCTCAGAAATAAAAAGACTTCCAAATCTGCTAGAGCTATCTTGATCGTGTTTATGAAATGCATCAATATGAAGTTATTCACTTCCATCATGGCTGCTAGCAAGACGTAATGCTGTTCAGTGGGAGGTTCAAAGCATCTGCTGTGAAAAGCACAGGAGCTGATAAGCAGTGACAATTTATACTCCCATTGATTTTATATAAATCAGAAAAGAAAAAGAAAGAAACACTTTAATTTGAGACGGCAGAAGGATGAAAAATAGAATATATGCATTACAATTACTGTTTCTGAAACACTACAATTAGCAAAATAGGTCTGGATGACCTGGAACTATCCTGTGGATATCAATTAAACACACAATAGATAGATCATACTAAATTAAAGCAAAAAACCCCCCAGAAACTATGAAAGAGTACTATCCTGTCATACTAGTACCAGTCAATATTTTTCAAGTGCAAAGTGCAAAACCTAAGGAGATCCATGATTTCATAATCATCCCTATACTTTCCTATCATGCAATCAAGCACCTCCAAAAACTCAAAACTGAAAATATCTTTTAATTTGACTCCTGAATTGCAATTTTTCTTGACATTCTAAATACATTTTAAAAGCTGTCATTACCCAACGAGGGAACATGACATCTTGAAATGACAAGTTCACAGGTACTGTCACAGAAACTAAGCAGCATCCCCTTTCACACCAATAAGGAAAAATACACGATTTATGAGCTCTTAACATTCTTGTGCCACTGTCTGTGACAACAGCTGGGTACCACTAAAGGGAAAAAAGGCTGAACACATGGTATTTTAAATGGGGGTGGGGGGTAAGTAGTGTTAGCTGTTGTAATCACACTATTAATCACACCATTTTGAGTGGCTATTGGTCATTCAACTGCTTATCATATGAACAATGAGGACACAGTTTATCAATAACAAACTCTTTCAATATACAAAAATTATTCACTTTCTTCCTCTGTGTTTTTTGTTTGTTTGTTTGTTTGTTTGTTTTTTACCTCTCTCTAATAAGAATTCAGGGATTTTGAATTTCACACTGTTTCTTCAGGCAACATCATTTGGTAACAATGACGTATTTTGATTCCTTGGTCAAACAGTCCAGTTTACTTGTTTTAAGAAGCAAAAGAATGCATTTCAGATTTTTTTAAAAAGCATTCTTCAGTTTCTAAGTGTAAACCACCCTAAACAAATTGAATCATACAGTAAAAGTATTGATTTTACCTTTGGGGAAAAAAAACCCCACACCAAACCAAAACAGAAAAACTGACCTGTCCTGTACTTTCCTATTCTATCTTTCATTAACAAATAATAAAATTCAACAGAAGAAACTGCTGTAATCAGATACTAATCTATTTATCTACAAATGTAAGTGTGTATACACATGGGGCACATATATCCTCTTTTAATATTTTCATGATTACATACTGTGCATCTAGATCAAGTCAAGACCATAAACAATTGAAAGCTGCATTCTGTCTAAATGGGTCACTTATAATGAGAAAGTACGACATTTACATGTAGGAAGTAGATTGATCAGGGAGCAGAAAAACAGAATATGGCATCAGTGCAGAAAAATATGCCTTTACAGGCAATTTATGCAAAATTATTTGGCAGCTTCCTATATCCTCCTCAAAAATGGAAGTGAATTCAAAAAATGTAAAATGAAAAGAATAAAAATTTAACATAGCAAATATTCACTAGGATTACCCTTTACTGCTTGCAGTAAAGAAAAATGAAAAAAGCCTTAGTTTCTTTCACTATTGTTATGTTACTTGTACAGAATAACACTTAAGCGAAAAGACTGAAAACACTGTGTCTCCCAAATATCCACACAATAATTAATTGTCCACAATCACTTTAAACTGGACCCTTAAGTGCTAACGTTTCCCACAACACTCAGTTGTTTTCAGCCAGAACCCATGGAACAGAAACGCTCTGAACATGCTGGGTACATCTTGCTAAAGCAATTTCAGCTGCAGCCTGCAAAATTGATTTCTGCAAAATGCAAATCTGTGCCATGCAAATATTAGAACGATAGCAGTCTGCTGCAACACTTTACAAAACCAGAGTGGCAAAAAGACAGAGGGAAATTTCAATACTGCCTAATATATACAAAATGTACCCCATGTCTTTGTTCAGCCTGGGTTCTCATTCAAGGTGTAAATACTGGTTACATTGTTAGATATCCAACTGCAACCAGCTCCAAATACTGTGTGAGTAGCTCTCTCATAGTTCACATTAGACTCCCTTGACCCAGCTAGACAAGCGTGAAAACGTAAAATAAATGAACATTAACAAAGACTAGTCTGGAAAGCAGGCTGCATTAAATGCTCACATTATTCGTATAGATGCAAAATTTGCTACCTACATTCTTTTTATACTAGATATCAGCTGGCAGTCGCTATATTACTGCTACTGCAGAGAGAAAAATGAAGTAAATTATATGAAAATAATATGTCTTTCCCCATCTGCACATATAGATATTCCCCAACCTTACAGCGTGCTGCTAAGGCAAATAAGGAACAGCATAATGATTATCTCCATGCAAAGAAAAAGCAATTTTAACACAATACCTTTCTGTGTTTGTCCCTCTTCCATATTCTCTTCCATGGCTACCTTTCTTCACTAGAAACAGCTACAGAGAATTAATCAAAAGCTTCAGTCAGATGTAGGAAAAAGTGTGGATTTTTTTTTCCCTGGGAAGCTCCAACAGCAGAGGCTTAGGCAAGTCCTCAGAGCTTAGCTAAGGCTTCCTCACTCTCCTTGTTTGCTTGGAGACAGGCTGTCAAGTGCAATTTCATTCAAATTACTCTTCCGTGAAGATTATCAATTTTTCTTCTCAAAGCTGCCCATTGTGTACCACTGTAAGCAGGTATTCAAATGAACAGCCTGTGAGTTTTGGGGGGAAATTTGGTCTGAGCCCTTATGGCAATGACACCGATTCATAAGCCTCACTTTGCATATAAAATGGAGTAAAGAAATTGAGGTTTGTATTGAAATCTGTGTTTAAATTGAAAACAGGCTGTACTGAAAACAGATGGAGGGGTGTCCTCCTAAGGGAAAGCAGACCACCAACCCATAATTCCCCCTATTTGCCACTGAAGTGGGAAAGCCCAAATGCCTGTGGGTTCTTTATGCTGTATTACTTGTCTTTCTCTCTCTCTCTCTCCCCCCGCCTCTCCCCCTCCTTCTGTATCAGCACATTTAAGAATAATATGACTCTTCATTTCCCTTCTTCGCATATATCTGTATCATCGGGAGCTAACAACAAATATACACTATTGCCCTTACAGTATTCTAAAAAATATCTTTATAGCAATACAATTTTGAGTGTATGTATATGTGTTTACACACACAAGCACAATTTAACACACAATATTAATCACTGCAAATTTTATGCACTATACACATTCTCATTGTCACAATAAACAAGAATTTAGAGGCAGTTCAGAGGTTTACAACAGTTTTTGCATTAATTCTTTTTCTGATTCCTCATATCTCAAATTAGCTTTTTTCAAAGCTCTTTTAAAATAACTGGATCTTAAAATGTGGGTATGTACACGAGGAAGCACACACAAGCATATACATTGCTAGGAGTTTGCTCTGGAAAAACATAGGTTAAATACACTGTGAGGGCACCTACTAATTTGGGGAGCTCTGCAGTCTGATTTGGAATGCAAATTGGACGCTGCAGTCTAGCAATAAATTAGCATTTTTGTACCTTACTCTAAAGAGTAATATATCATCATTTTAAGACTTTCATTATTTCACCAAAAGTGCAAACTGAAGACAACTCCAATTTCTCTTTGCAGGGTTAACTTCTTGTCCTTCTGGGGGAAGTGACTAAAACTTAAACAAAAATAAAAACTA
Source organism: Rhadina sibilatrix (assembly GCA_013400275.1). NCBI lineage: Eukaryota > Metazoa > Chordata > Aves > Passeriformes > Phylloscopidae > Rhadina > Rhadina sibilatrix. Next base: position 24,349 of record VWYO01024406.1, read on the forward strand.
CTATGGCTGAAAATTCCTATTAACATATGATAAATAGCTCATCCATTTACTTTATGCTATCTGAATACACTGACTTAGTTCTGCCTTCTGAGACACAAAAAAGAAGTTGTTTACTTTGGCTGCATGGATTTCGTTTGGGATTTTGATTAGGGAGGTGCTTTGGGGGTGTTAATGTTGGGGGTTTTGTTGGGTTTTTTTTACCTGTTTGCATATAAATCTGTTCACATCTGGTTCACATCAGAATAATTACCGTGCATGGAGTTAAATGTACATATATAATTAAATAACTGAATCATTATTTATAACTCAACATATTTCCTACCTTTTTTTTTTTTTTTTTT
>VWYO01024406.1:29455-66468 GCA_013400275.1 Rhadina sibilatrix
CACACACAAAACTAAAACATAATCTATATTTTCCTAGTTAAACTTTAATTTAATCAGGTCATAGAAATTCTCTGATTAATACTTGCATTATGCAGGAGTTTGGACTAAATGACCACATTAGACCCTTCTGGGGTTTTAATCACTTAATTATTTAAAGCTGTAATCATGTTTGCTGAGAGATTTCATACCTTAATGTGCTCTGAGGTTCCCTTGACTTTTGTGGTCTTTGTACACCAAAGGGTTCATTCAAATATCTTCAAATTTTTGGGGTCTGATGAATGGAAGAATTATTTACAGCCAAACCCTGTTTTCTCTTCCCTTCCCACGAGTCTTATGGAGCCAAAAAAACTGTGATTAAAAATATTATCCATCCTACATTCAACAACAGTGTGTGTATTTCCCTGTGTGCCTGTCTTCCACTGGAGGTTATTGGTCTATTAAAACATTCAATTTTCTCTTTGGCTCTGCAGAGTTTCTGTCTTGTCTTCAAAGTCTGAGGAATGTCTGAAAGCACCTTCTGATGATTTCAAAAGGTATAGTCCTTTGTTTTGACAAGGACTCCTAAGTTAGTAGCTAAGAAGTCAGCTGTGCACAGAAGAATACACAACGCACATATAACATACAGTAACAAGAAAAAAATAATATAACACTATGGAAAAAAAGTAGGAGAGGGCCCAAAAATAAAAATGAACAAACAAGAATGCCTCAAAACAGTTGTCACTATCAGTCATATCTTGCTCCTACTTAATAGAAGGTAAGCCAGACCATTCCTGTTGGGAAACACAAGTATCACATAGGATGACTGAATTCATGATCCCTCACTTCTATCAGAGTTCACCATGTGCAAGTGTAAGGAACTAAATTCAAGGCATCATTAAAACACTATTATGCTTAAATCTTACCTTAAGTTTCACTATTTGTTATCCATGCCCTGGCTACAAGGTACAGATGAAGGAGTTGATTTACACTTCATGAGGGGCATGTCTATAACTCATCCATTTCTTCTGCTTTTCACTTCAGATTCTACAGCTTCTCCACACAAATCACAACACAGAACAGCCAAGTTCCTGCATGCATACAGCACACAAAACACAGAATAATAAATCGACTATCTGACTGTCTACCTGCAACACCCAAGCTGCTTAATTTAAAATTATTATTCTAGTTTAGGCATTAGCTTTGTACATTATTTGGCACAAAACAATCTTTGCAGTTAAGACTTTTAGACAACATGAGAGATGGGATCAGAATATCTTTTATTGGAAAGGATCCACAAGGATCATCAAGTCCATCTCCTGCCCCTGCACACAACAGCCCCAAGAAACACACCATGTGCCCCAGAGCATTATTTAAATGCTTCTTAAAGTCTGTCAGATTTGTGCTGTCATCACTTCCCTGGGGAGCCTGCTTTAGTGCCCAAACACCCTCTGGGTAGAGAACTTTTTCCTAATTCCAACCTAAAACTCCTGTGACACAATTTCAGACTATTTCCTCAGGTTCCATCACTGGTCACAAGGAAGTGGCAAACTGCAGTGAGGTCTCTCCTCAGTCTTCTTTTATCTAAGCTGAACACATGAAGTGACCTCAGCTGCTCCTCATAAGGCTTCCCCTCAAAACCCTTCACCATCTTTGTAGCTCTCCTTTGAATGCTCTCTAATAACTTTATACCCCTTTTATATTGAGGCACCCAAAACTGTCCCCAGGATTTGAGGTGAGGCCAGCCCAGTGCAGAGCGGGACAATCCCCTCCCTTGCCCGGCAGGTGATGCTGTGCCTGATGCCCCCCAGGAACATGGATGGCCCTCCTGGCTGCCGGGGCACTGCTCACTCATGTTCAACTTATCATTGACAATGACCCTCAGATCTCTCTCCACAGTGCTGCTTTCCAGCCTCTCATTTCCTACTTTGTATGTACATCTACAGTTGACACTTCCAAGGTGCAGGATCTGGCTGTGCCTTCCTTAAAATCCCAATTTACTAGCATCTGCACAGTTTGTACTCTTTTGAGTCTTGAATCCAAGGCATTAATGAAGATGTCCCCAGTCTTTGCATCTGACCCATGAGCCAGTTGCACTGATGTCCTTATCCAGCTGTGCGCTGGACATTTTGTCCAGAAGGATCCTGTGAGAGAGTATGAAAAGCCTTACTGAAATACAAAAAGATTACATCCACTGCCTTCCCTTCTTCAACTGGTGGGCTACCTTGTCATAAAAGGATGTCATCAGGTTCCATAAGCAGGACTTTTCCCTCATGAACCTGTACTGGCTGTGACTGATGACTGCAATGTTTTTCAGTAATACCCAGAATGATTTCCTTCATGATTTTACCAGGCACTGAAGTGAGACATAGGGATATGTAGAATCTACTTACAGTAGATTCTTTGTGTAGATGCCAACTACATTTTTGCTAACACTTGACTTTTTTCCAACTGCATCTATTTCATCCAAGCTCTGAAAGGAATAAGAAAGGAAAAACAAGCAAAAGGGTGAGATTAGCAGTTGAGTGGGAAAAAAAAGATAAATAAAAGACTGCTGGGTCAGTCCTCCCATTGGCATAGAAAGCTTATAATTTATAGAAAATTGTCAAGCTGAAAAAATCATAGATTTTTAATGATTATTATAATGACAATTTTAGTTTCCTCATTTTTTAAAAACTTGAGAGATCACAAATATACAATTTGTAAAATGATAGAAGTTAGACTTCGCATATAACAGTTTACCAGCAAGCTTTCGACTCCTTAGTGTACTCCCTAATGAGCAACATGTGCCTGTCTCTTATAGCTTACATGCAACAAATGTAAGGAATCTAAAACAGGCATCATTGACATTCTCTTGGAGAAACTGTCATGCCAAAGAAAAACCCAAAAATGAATTATTTTTAAAAAGAAAAATTGCAGACTTCTAACATTGTTCGAAGCTCTAGAGATGAAGTGCGCCTATATGCATGTGTGTGTGTGTATGTACATATATATGTAGATTTATGCATATAAAGTCACCCATACACATATCCTGTGTAGTTCTATTCAGATGCAAAGTGTCCAACAAATGAGACCTTTATGCAATATGCACGCCCCTCAACAAAAGGCATGTAAATCATGTCCTGACGGAACATACATAGAGTGTTCCATGGCATCTCTCACCCTACTCCTTTATCATTCCTAGGAAATCAGAGAGATTTAAAAACTCTAAACTGAAACTGAGTGTTCAATTACAGGCTACAAAAGAACAGTTTATAAATATCTTCCATGAGCACTAGTTTAATGATGCTAGTTCAGTGAACTCGTTGGATCCTGTAATCCTTTTTTTAATCTCTGTTACTTACTTACTTACTGCCTTCGAGAAACTCAAAGTAGCATTCCATATTCTTATTACAGAGCAATGTTACAACAGGACAAGTTGGGGAAAAAGATGAGTAAAACATTTTTTCTTTTTTTGAAGTGGCATATTTTGGGTGGTATTCAAGCTAAGATTCTGTTACAAATTCTAATTGTAATCTCTTAACACAACATAATTAGAGGATCTTCCTAATCTGGAAAACTAAATCACATAAATGGATTACAGATCAGTTTTCAGATGACCAAAAGAAAAAAAAAAAAAAAGTTCCCACAAAGAGAGTAAGGCCTGTCAGATGGTTAAAACATAGGAAACCAAACCACATTTCTGGAATTACCACCTTTACTCTAACAGAAGTAAACTGATTACTGGTTTAGCTATGCCTCAAATATCATGTTTCTTTAAGCATTCTTTGCAGTTATTAAAATGTGCACCCTATGCTGTAGAAATTTTAGCAAATAAAAGTATCATAAACTATTTTTTCCTCTAATCCTTGTATAAATATAATAATTGTAAAGCCAGCACTTACTCTGATAATGGATTCTCAGGAAGTTTACTAGTCTGTCTCAGACTATGGTCCAAATAACAGAAAAATCTGGGCTAAATAAAATTAGGACTTTTTAAATGTTGTTATACTCAAGACAGTTATTCTACTATTATTTTACCATTTACCAAGAATTCAAGTGTGCATCACAGTAAAATGAACACTCTTTTCTGAATTGTGTAATGCCTTATAATTATGAAGGTTGTTTGTCTTTCTAAATCTATCTGCTAGCAATGTAGATCATACATTGCTACATACAATCGTATCTAGTATATATATTATGCTTTTATCACTTCAAAAATATTTTGTATACTTAGCAAATAAAACCTAAAAGAAGTAATCTCAGATGTAAATTAACCACTCGCATAATTTTTGAAGGATATGTTTAATAAAGTACTAACTCATTATGTGCCTTTTTTAATTATCCTGCACTAAAAAGACGATTTTAAAAAAAAATGTTGATACTCATGATAATAATAAGCAAAGTATAATACCTTTGATTTGTTTATTTTTAAAGAGGAATTTACACATATAAAAACATAAATATAGTTTTGCCCCAAATGAAGACAAGTACATCAGTACAGAAGGAAAACAATCAGTGAGACACTGAGGCATTACATTTCAAAACATACAGCAACACATAGAAAAGCTATGACAAAACAGAGAAAGAAACAGACCATATCAATCACTGCTTTACTAAAGTTCATATGGGCAACCTTAAAAATAAGGAAACTTGTTAAAAAACAAATAACCAAATCAGTTAAAAAATTAAGTACTCAGAGAAGGCATAAAAACCCTGAAAGTGATGATACTGGAGGCACAGCATGCAACTAAAGATTTGAGAGAGTGGAAGCTAGCTTAGATGGGATTTTCCAGATTTTTCCCCATGTTTTTCATGCTCTTAGCAGACTATAGTAACTTATAATAGTTTGCAAGATCTACCTCTTAGGAACCCAGTTGCAGCTGTTATTCACTGCATACCTATTTCATTATAATGTGAATTATATGGAAGGAAGCCTGAAATATCATATCAGAGCAAAAACAATGGTAGATGTAAAAGGAAGATTCTTCCATGAAAGAAGACACTATGACGAAGAGATCATACTTGCTTCTCAAGTACAACTTCTTTTAACCTTTTCGTAGAAGCAAGGAACCTGTATCTCCAGAGCAGAGGTTCAAATTATCCACAAGCTGAATCATGCTTTCTCTTTGTCTCTGAAGCAGCACAAAAATGTTTATGTGCTTATTTTTACAGATATCACCTGTTTACAATGCTTCTGCTCATTTGAATATATACTTCCAGAAAAACTGCTATGGGGGAACCATTCTGAAGACATAATGAGGAATTAGTGATCCTGAGGTATATGCTGACCCAGCTAAGCCTCCCCAGCTAGCACCCATATGTCATCCCAAGTGGCCGCTGAATGACCCCTTGCTCTGTCCTGTCATGGTATCTTGCAGGTGTTACAGGAGGATGTACAGATGTTACAGGAGGATGTACAGATGGTCCTGTCTAACATGTATTACATGTCCTTCATGGACATTTCACACTCATTCGATCACAAATTATTGGTTTTATTGTGATGAAACAGACCATTTTTAACTGATAAATTTAATGGTGAGGAAGAAAATTATAAAAGCATGGCAGGTGGTGAGGTATGTTGAACCTCACCACAGATGGAAATTGTGTACAGTGTGTCATGGACATCTTGAAGAGGTCTGTCTGATGGTGACACGCCTCAGGGGTTCCTGGCATCAGAATTGACCTAGGATTAACCCAGTAATGTCACTTTCTAATTATTCTGTAAATAGCATTAACCACTTTCATGTTTGAATGATTTTTCTTATCAAGACTCAGAAAAAAACAAGTATGAAAGAACTGTAAGCAACATGTCACTGTATTTAAGCACAAAGGAAAAAACCTCCTATTCAGTCAATGACAGAACTCAGACACAGGAAAAACTGGATTGCTTTCATGGCCTCCAACAGTAACTTTGCAACTCACATCTGTATGAGATAGAAAGTGTTAACAATAACTAGTATTTAGTCCAATCCAATTCTTAACTTTACTATTGCATGCTTCACTGCAATGATGCCTTATTTTTCCTACCAGATTGAGACTCTGTCCCTATAAGGTGAAGTACATGCCCAATATCTTCTTATCTCCCAATATTTGTTTCTTCTTCAGCCTTTTAGCCATCAAACTCTAGTGGGCATCAAAGCGAAGTAAAAGGAATATAACTTTTCTTTTATGAAGCACAACTCTTCCTGTACAAAGCTAAACTTATAAAAGGAGGACTATAAAAAGCAAAAGTGGAACAAATAAACCTACAAAAAAAATAAAAATCTTCATTTCCATGACAACAGAGACACATCAGTAAAGGCCACTAAACTTCAGAAGAACGTTTTTCTCTAGCAGACAGCACATTAACTGCATTTTTTTTACTTTTAAGTAAAAACGTTCTTCCTCTGGAGTTTTCCCATAAACAAACTAATAAGGTAACAAATGGTTACTCTTGATATGTAAGAAAGAAAACCTCACTAAGCAGTACCTATAGGAAAGAAACAGAGCTATTATGTACAATGCTGAATATATTTTCTCTCAGAAGTCAAAAAATTAGTTATAAAACTATCACAAAGCTACAAAATTCTCACACTTTTTATTTGGCTTTACAAAGTTCATTTACAAAACTAATCTATGTAATTTTGCTCTTCAGAGACTGTTCTACACTGTTATGTATATATATATATGTATGTGTGTATGTACATATATATAAAATTCCTTCCTCTTTGTTGATGATGTGTGTAACCACAACCTTTTCATGGCAGCCCCCCAATATTTTACACATTTAGTTAAGTACACACTTGTACTATAAAGACGGAAACAGAATCAGCCTCTGATAACAAGCAAAATATACCAGTCTTCTTAGGTCACTATAACTGTATCCAAACTGTCCCTTTACAGAGATCCCTGTTTTGAGTAAAACTATCATTTTAGCTTTACCTGTTGAAACACATTATCTGGATACTGTTTAGAAAAATAAAATGCATAAATAAAATCAACTTCTTCCTAATATTTTTCCATCTTGTTATTCTCCCCAGCTTTGTCCAGGTTAACAAAAGTCCAGAATTTCTGCTATATATCAGGTTCATTAGCTGGACATTACTGGGACCCAAGCTATCTGCTATATCTTTCTGATACCACAGTTTCAGGACCCAATTCAACTTCATTACTGACAGCACCTCTTTACATCTTACCAATGTCATCAAAAAACAAAACAAACAAACAATTTCACAACTTTAATTTCTTGCTCTTTCATTTTCTATCATATCAATTAGTATTTCCAGAATTCATGCCTGTCTCTGCCTTGTGAGGCAACCACTTTAAATCCTTTCCCCCTTTCTTGATTTTTGTTCTAATGTCAAAAATAAAATTCACTTCTTCAGCCACTCTAAAATATTAATAAGTGATCATAAAATGCAGAATTTTTTTTAAATGTTGGCAATGTACACTGCTAAACTTGAAAAATTATGTACTCTAGGTCAGTTGTTATCATGTTCCATTCAAATAGATGATCAACAATGACTTGATACATGACAATTTTCAGAAACAAAGCATCTTATTTCTACATCATTGTAATATATTGCTTTGTTATATTAAAACATCTCTGCTCAAGACCTAACAAAGCATCAGAGTCATTAGCTGAATATTTTTAGCTGACTACATTTTCTATCTAATTAGGAAAAAGTCATACCTCATCTTTCCAAAAGGCCTCTGAACAGGGAGGATAAGCAATGCTACAGAAGAATAAAGACTGTATCTTCCTAACAAAATAATATTCAAGAGATTCAGACAGGGTTAAAGAAAAGAATGTTTGAAATTGATTATTAAGCCAAAATGATTTTGAAACACAATAAAAAGACAACACATTCAAATCCACATACCATTCCATAAAGACAACCAGAAGATACAGGGTTGTTGAGGAACTTGACCCTCAACCTGGAAACCTGAGCATCTAATACCACATCAGCTAGAATTTACTGTATGAAAATAATTTCTACGGCTGATCCAATACAAAGATACACATAAGTCTATTATAACTCTTTCGATGTCTGGATAAATGTTGCAAATCTCTATTTAGATATTTTAAAAATTGATTATTTCACTATTCTTACTTTTCAAAAAACATCCTTTTATTTTACAAATATTTGGTTTTTTTACACATATGTAACTAGCCTAGTTGTAAACCAAGACTAAATAAACTACAAACCTCCTTCTTTATTATCTCTTATTTAAAGTATTTGTGTGAGTGAGTTATGGGATTTTCTTCAGGGTATTTTTTCTGCTTCACATTTGTATGGACAGTCCAATATCTGCTTCCTTTTTTTTCTCTCTAAAACACAGTCCCAATTTTGTTGACTGACTAGCAAAGTGCCTGCAGCAATCTCTACTGAAAAATTGTCAAAACAAGCTATCTGGTGACTCTGAAAAACCTCTTTGTAGAGCAGTATTTTGTGAAACATTCATAGCAATACAATTTAGTAGCAAACTTCTTTGCTAGCTGTCCAGCTTGCCCTGGTTCTTGGGCAAAACAGGCCTTTCCCTACATGCTCAGTGTCCAGAGTTGTGTTGTTTATAAGTGACTGCTCATTTTCAATAATGACCTGTTGGGTCCAATGACATCCCATTCTGGAAACTTCTGTCCTGTTTAGGACACCTTCATGAACTGTGATGGATGCATGCATTTCATTTCTGTGGTAACCACTTAGGACCTGCAAGCTGTATTTTTGTGAGTATGGCTGAGCTGCTGAAGAAAAGCTATTTGCCTTGCTTGGGTTGCTGTTAATGGGGACAAGTGCAAGTTTTTGGGGAGCAAAAAGATTGTTTTGAAGAGCAACTCCTCGCCTTCATTTAGAAAAAGCTTACAGAAGGCAGCAAGGAAAACAAACAAACAAACAGCAGACCTGAGGGAGGAACACAACACACACCATAAATCACACAAACTTTTCCCAGGGAACCCTCCAAGGACTGCATTGATTACTACAATCAAGAATGCTGGTGAAAGATGTTGGACTAAAAAGTGAAGAAGAAAAAAAGAATTAATCACCTTAACATTTAACAGACAAGAGATCTGAATTTCTATTTCAAAAGCAACCATATTTCACTTTTGTCCCAGTAATATATTTAACTTCACGAAGTGTCCATATTTTAAGAAGCGGTACTCTGGTAGAATCATGTCAAATGAACAAAATGGGAATACACAATGCAAAGATGTCCCAGTCTCCCCCATTCAAATAGCCTGAATTCACACACATTTTCCTCTGCAAGAAGTAGAAGAGGGAATGGGGCTATTGGGAAAAAATAGCAAAACCAAACCAAATACCAAAAATCCTCAAACAAAACAAACAACAACCAAAAAGCCAAACACAAACAAACAAAAAGCCCACAAAAACTATACAAGAAATATTTTCACGACAAATATTTCTGTTTGATTTCCTTTTTAAGTATCAAATAAACAAAAAAAACCCCAAATATCTTCTACAAAACTTATTTTAATGCTTAAATGATGATGATTTATCATGTATAAGATAAATTTTCCACTGATAGCATAATACTACATCTTTTTCTTACCCATTACAATAGAAAAGCAATAGCAAATCCTGCAGTTTTATCAACTCGAAAGGGTCAAGACCAAGACAGTTGTTTAACTAAAATAGGACAGCAACTTGATGTCCTCCAACAATTTTTTTTTTAAAGATTACATGAAAAGAAATAGAAGACTTTACTAGAAAACATACAGGTTTAACCTGAGACCAAAAAAAAAAAAAAAAAAAAATCTACAAATGAAGTTTTAGTTCCATCAGCACACTATTCCCCCATTTGGTCATTTTCTGAAGGGACTGCCAGGGTGGATGACTATCTCCCACAGGCCTGTCATTGCCCTGCTATCTATTTCCTTCCAGTGACATATTCTACTATAATTGTCATATTTTCTGTTATACTTCCACCATGAAGGAAAAGATGTCACTAGAAGTAGTGCACCACTTTGTAAATCCACTGGGAGAGAACTGGTGAAGCTTTGTCAATTGTTACTTTAAGAAAAAAACCTGAAGGTGTGTGCTGGGGGGAACTGCTGTGAGAAATGAATAAACATCCTTTCATTTCTTCTCCCTGACATCAAGCAGAAATGAGAAAGGGAAGTTGACAGAGGTCACACACAAATGTGAAGAGCTCTGTAGAAACATCTCTGGATTCTAATCTAGACTGACAGTTATCCTATTCTTTACTAGTGTTATGTATAATGGACACATAACTCATGCTTCAAAGTCAGAATAAACTCTGTTTGAATGTTTTAAAGACAAAATTAGTAGGCCTCATTCCAGCCTCTTCAACCAAAGTATATAAGAATCAACCTACTTCGGCAAGTAGTCGTTCAAGACATCATACCAAAAAAATACAGCAAAAATTCCCCAAAGAAAATTGATTTATTTATGCAATTCTAAGAGAATTAGCACATCTATTACATTTATGATCTTAGGGAAACTATTAATATTAGTATATACATTTATACTGCTGAGATATTGTAATATGTAGATCGCAAAGAAGAAGAAGGCATCCTTCCACCAAATGTAGAAATTATTTTCTATACATGTTTTATTGGCTTGGATATTTAACTGTAATGATATAATCATATATTTACTTTCACAATGTCAATTAGATGTGTACTTATTACTAAAGCTAATTTTTTCATGCCTTTTCATTTGTAAAATTGCACAGATCTTAATTCTTTTATCCATATCCTTCCCCAGTTAAGCATACGTGTCAGACCTCAAGGTTAATCTCTGCAACAGAAATTTAAACATTTATCATCTGGTGTATTTTTTCTCTATTAGCTTTTGGAGAAAAACACTGCCACTAATTCAGTAAGAGCTAAGATTTCTAAAAGAGCATCTAGGTAATGCTACAGAGCCCTTAAACTGGATAGAAAAGCACTGTGTCCTCTTGGATCTCAGAACAAGATAGGTCTCCAGGTCCTTTCCCACTGGAGCTGGAAAAAAAAAATGGCAAAAATGATCCTCCTGGAGAAAGAAGTAAGGTGGCATTGCAAGAATAATACTTCTAAGGACTTCTATACTCTCTTTTGGTGGTGGCCTATGGTGGTATAAATCTTGTGCAAAAGGGAGAGAAATAATGGGTAACAGATGAAACAAGGGACAAGTGACATTAGAGGAATATGGTCAAAACACTTGGAATTCCCATGCAGTCTCTTTCAATGGCTACTGAATATTTGTAGAACAATATGACAGTCCTGTTCCTGCAAACACTCCGTTGCTACTGCAGACCAAGCTATTAAAAGCCAAAACACTGATGGCTGGGCTTGAATGGTACAGAGACTCCAGTGTTGCAGAGGATCATACACTGCACAGCTTATGCTTTAAAGTTACACAGGTTTTACCCCTCCTGATTTCAAATTTTCAACCATACATGCAGAGCAGTCTGAATCCAGGTAGTAAATTGACTTGTCAAGTCAAGTGTTGGCTCTGACAAAATCCTGATATAGGATTTCAATATACTAGTCATGTCAACTATTTTCAACTCATACAGCATGTACGCACAGTAGGCTAAGAAAATGTTGACAAACCTCAACTTTGTAAGATTTGAAAAGCATCAGGTTTTCCTCATGTGTAGTCAATCCCACTTATGCATACCTGTCCATGGAGGCTGCATCACTGCAAGGTCAGAGACCTATCACAACAGCCACTAGGAAGTTGTCCCAACACTAGACTATCTGCACCATTAAAGCCTGGGAAACATTGGCCTGAAAATCATTTTCAGCTTTCAGCCATATTGATGAGACTTAACAGCTTTCTAGTGTCAAGTTTTTGTTTATCGTATCATACTCCAGAATATGACCATCTTAGAACTTTTCTTTTAGGCTAAAAGATGCACTGCATTCTCTGGGTGTTTCATTATAACCAGTGATTTCATATTTTGTTCCAGATCTCTGAAAAAAAAAAAGCCTTAAACATTTTATAATCAATGTCCTCCGAGTACCCTTAAAATACAGCCTATAGGTGCCTATATACCCTTTAAAATGAATTTGGGTGCCATCAACAAACTTCTACTCTATGCTGTACCATTTTAAAATTGTATCACATTTTAAGGACACTGATTTCCAGCATCCCTTGTCTGCTTTTAAATAAATCATGGCATTAATTCTGTCAAGCAAGCTCTCCTTCCCTTTAACCCCACTTGACTGCATTAATTATTGTGGTTCTTCCAGTTTCTGATTAACAAAGTCTCATAAGAAATATTTAGTCTCTTGGCTGAGTTCAGAATCATACTGATAAGAATAGAAATAGTTATTTCTTTCACCCCATTCTTTTCCAACAGTAGAATTCTTACACCAATTTTCAGGAACCACTACTTCTGTTTTATAAGGGTTTTTTTAAAAAAACCTAAAAACTTAGTTCTTAAAACTAAAAGGCTTTTGCAGACTGCTCTTAAATCTCTTCATGATAAGACAGAAATGACAAAATGCACATAAATAGAATGCATGTTTTGACAGTTAGGAGGGTTATCTAAGTATTGCTTCTTCCAAACATGGAGAAAGAGACTGGAATCATAGAACAAATCCATAAAACCTGAAAAATTATTAATATGGTTTGAATAAAGCACATAATTTGCCAAGCCTACTCAAACATCAACTAAAAGGTACAGTTTTGATAGCATGTGAAATAGACTGTAGACAAAGTGTTGGACTTTCAGAGATTTCTGACTACATAAAAAATACCATAATCTGACACTAACCCTGTTGACAACCAAAACTTACAAAATTTTAGGATCTACTCCAGCATTTGGAAGATACATGTATTTCATGACCTGCTCACTTTGTGAAATTCACAGAATCACAGAATGGGGAAGGTTTGAAGGGACCACAGTGGGTCATCTGGTCCAACCTCCCTGCTCCAACAGGATCATCCTAGAGCACATTATTTAGGATGTCCAGACAGTTCTGGAATATTTCCAATGAGGGAGACACCACAACTTCTCTGAGCAATCTGTTCCAGTGCTCAGTCACCCACTCAGTAATGAAGTACTTAGTCAAGTTTCTGCCCATTGCCTCTTGTCCTATTGCTCAGCACCACCGAGCAGAGCCTGGCTACACCCTCTTGACACTTGGAGACATTGTTGAGTCCTCTCTCAGTTGCCCCTTCTCAAGGCTGAACAGATTCAGCTCCCTCAGTGTGTCCTCCTAAGAGAGATGTTTCGGTCCCTTAATTGTCTTTGTCACCCTTTACCAGAGTCACTCCAGGAGTTCCATGTCTCTTGTACTGAGAAGCCCAGAGATGGACACACCACTCTAGATTCAGCTTCACCTGGAGTGCAATCACTGATCCTGACAACTTAAGTTCAACTTGTAGAAATCAGCCTTGATGTATCAAGATGTATAAAGCACGTCTGTATTTTCAAGTGTATGGCCAGGCTAATTGTTTCTGGTAGAACCATTCAATTCATACAATTCACATCATTTTACTGAGTTTAAGACACAATGGAGAGAAAAATAGCTTTTTCTGTGACCATTCTATTGAATTAATAATTCAATAAAAGCTGTTCTTGATTAAAAATTAAAATTGTATACAAATGTAGGTATTATCTGCAATAGTAAAAAACTAATTATAAAATCTAGTCATTAGAAATATATTAATTTTGAGAACTGATCTCATAAACCTAAGAGGCTTTGGGGGTTTGGATTTAAATTTCAGAAGTACATATACTGTCTTGGTTTGGAAAGACAGGTAGCTGGAGTTTCCCTTAGAATGGAGGATGTAAACCCCTCACGCCCTCCAAATTACAATTTTGCAATTAAGGGCTTTCAGGCAAAGATTTGAGAATAGGAATAACAGTTCTTTACTAGGAATATTAACAATACAAATGTAGTAGAAAACAAAACCAACCAGAAAACAAACAACAATTTTGGAGAACCCTGACAGAGTAAGAGATACAACCTGACACCCTGTTGGTCAGGGTGTTGGAAGCAGTCCAAAAGTAAGTCCTCCTGGAGTGGCAGATGTGGTTCTGTTGGAGTAGAGATGATATTGAGAGAAAAGGGTCCAGTGGTGGTGAGAAGGGTCCAGTCTTCCTCTGGGAATCCAGTGGAACCAGATACCTGGTGTTCCTACGTCTCAGTTTTTATCCAGGTAGGAATGGTTGGCTCCCTGCACTGGGTGGAGCATCTCACAATGGGATGATGGAATGTGGATGACGGCTTGGTGAGCCTTAATGGCCCATTAGCAGAAAATATCCCCCTGGAGGGAGGATGGGTGGTGAAAGAGACAAGAAATACTGCCCCACCTGGTTTTAACAGCTGGCCCATTATCAGAAGGTACTCACCCCCTTCCACCCTGAATAACAAGAGATAAAGAAAAAACATCTCCCCAACTGCTTTTAACAAATGAAATAGAATACGCATTTTTGGTTCCATAACCCAAGACATATACATTGTCTCATATTTCCCCAAATTAAATTTACATACTAAACTAGAGTAACAAAAAAATCCTTTTCCTGAAGGAGGTCCAAATTCATATTATGCAGATGATACTGCCTCAAAGCAGAGAGCTTGGAAGTAATATTAACATGAAGAAAGTTAAAATTCCATCCCTGAACACTGATGCCACATATTTAACTCAGTAATAATGCTGGGTGATCTGCTGATAATTTTGAGAATTTAGATATTATGAATAGAAACACTATGGAAGTTCAACATCTTGATGTGTTACAGTTATTTTATCCTAATAAATTAGCATGTTACTAAAATAGGCCATGTGATTAATATGCAATATTCTGCTAAGTGAGTTAATTAGGCTAACAATTTAGAAGAAACAGGAAATAAAGGAATTAATTTAGCACTTTGTACATGATAAAAATTAAAAGCTCATGCTACTCATGCACTGGATAAAAGTGAAGCCAGATGGCACAACCTGTGAAAAAAGGAGACACAAAATTTTCATTTTCACGAACCTGTAATGTGAGCAGCATCTTGTCTACTAATTAGCAGAACCTGACGATCCCAACTTTCAGTATATGTAACATATGCACTTCAGCATATGTACAACTTTCTATAAATAAATATTGATAAAGATACCATATTATTTATTTGATCTTTTTTTCAGTTCTTATGAAGTTCTTATGGAAGTTCTTATACAGCATTTGAAGAAGTACACAATATTCTTAAATTCCTATTCAGCCAGAAATGTTATTTTTATGGAAAGTGGAAACAAACCACAACATTTTTCCAGGTATAATGTGGCACTGCCTAGAAGTTCAGCACAGACCTGCAGTGTCATGAACTGCATTCATGTTAAAACAAAACATCAGAGACATGGACCATGCCCCAAAGTACTTTCATTTCAAACACTGAAACCATTCTCCTATCACAAAAAGGGGCAAAGCAACAATGCATTAACATATCCCCTGAAACAGGCACAAAAATAAAAATCTAAGCAGGGGTGTGGGGCATCAGTGCAACAGAAGGGTAAGAAAGGAAGATTAGAAACATCTGAAGATTAGTAACAGAGGTTTGATATTCATATACTCTGATACTCAAGCCACTTGCTGATCTCAGACTGAGAACAAGTTGGCAGTATAACATGAAACTCAGGACAAGACCAAGTCTCAGTCAATTTTGTTACTTTATTTGCATCTCCATTTTCAAAATAAATTACTGTACTTAATCACTTAATATTTACTACCCATCCAAATCATCAGTCCCCACCTTCTACACAGTCTGTAAACATGAAATAAATTATTTAAACACTTGTTATGGTGTTAATTGGAGTTGTTTTATCTCAAGCCACACTTATTTATGATTTAGCAAGTTTGCCATCAGAAATAACACTGAAATACAGGCTCCAAATACATATCTCCTTATATCTCTATTCTAAGTAAAACTACAACAGGAATTTTCTCCTCATAAATTATGGCAAGAATGATATGTCAGCTAAAGAGGTATTTGTCATTGACATTTGACATTGCCTCTCATAAGGATACCATCATAATACCTGTCACATTGATGTACAATAATTTGCACTAACAAGTAGCAGGCAAAAAAATTCAATTGGAATCCAAATTGCATCATTGTGGTGGAGATGGTTGGACCACATCTGCAGTAATGAGAAATATCAGTTATTACTTCTTGGTGTAAATGTTGTGTGACATACAAGCCCTTAATCTATCACAGAAAATCAAGAGAATCAAACATTTGTACATTTCTCTCACTGTTCTACCCCTAGGACTTCTGTAAGATGTACCATAAACAAAGGTCACAAAAATATGTAATTTTCTACTAAATGTGTATGATTAGGTTTCAACATCATCATTTCTAAAAATAACAACCATTATGAAATCAGAATTCCATTTCATATTTTGAACACTCATTCAGCAATTTTTTTACCATAAAAAATTTAATTTACCATAAAAATTTTACCATATTTCTTGAAGTTCAAAAGACAATTTACTTACAACATTAAAAAACCAAATTACCGGACAAATCTATATCCAGAGATTTAATTAGTGACACCAAACTTCAGACTGAAAATAAATACTCATTCTCAAAGTAGATGTCAGTGAGCCACAATGTAGGAGGCAGATTAATCCACATCATCTTTCTAATAAGGATTTCTGACACTCTTTCTACAGGGTGCTGGCAATTCTCACCTAAAGAGAATAGAAAGCAATGAATCAAGATAAATTATGACTGCAATATGAATTGTAGCTTTTTGCAGCTTTTATTTCCTTTTCACTTCATGCCTTTGGTAAACTTAAGTGTAGGAAAAAGAGAAAAAGCTTTTGGAAAAGAGAAATAAAGCTGGAATACAAAAATGGTTCCAACAACCAATCTGAACCCTAAAGAGTCACATCTTTGTTTAGTTATTATCACACCAATTATGCCTTGTAGTTCAGTGTGCTCTATTGTGTTATATCCACCAGAGATGATTACATAATCACTGAATGAGTATGTTAGTTGGTGTAGCAAAAGATATTATGAACTATTTTCAACTGTTTTATGATATTAGTTGTGTTTATGTTAATTGTTATTTAAATTCATATATTATTGAACAGTTTCTTAGACTATTATGCAGTAAACCTTGCTTTGGTGGATATATGAAAACAGCACCTTACAATAAAATTAATAATAAATAAAATAATTAAATTCTTAATTAAATTACATTTAATTATCTATCTGCTGATCCACTTCCATTACTGTTTATCAGTACTGGGAAGAAAAATCAGCCAACATTCCAATTTCAGTTATATCCATTATATCCCCACATTTTGGAAGCCAAAGTAAGAAGCTGACTTTAATGCACAGTAATGGTCTCATGGTGTTTCAAGATTAACATCATTAACAAATGCCATTTGCCAATCCAGAAGTTGAGACGTGCAAATAAGATTATATTACTTAAGAGTAAATATTGAAAAATAGATTATTATTATTATTTTATTCAAATGCATATAACGGTTATGCATATATACATACAAACACCTGTGCATGTATCAGCCAAACAGATGCACACACAAGTAATGTTCATTCTTTGACTAGAAATATTTATTATGATTTTAAAATGTTTATTATTGTATTTATTAAGACAAGTGATATAATACAGAGCAAAGAGAACAGCACTTTTTGAAACCACAAACACAGCTTTCAAAAAGCACTAAATGAACTGAGTAAGAACAGAAGCATACCCTTTATGATCTTAATTTTCATTAAGACATTCACTGCCAAAGAAAATAGCTGAATGATTCCAGAAGACAGAAATATTTTCAAGGTCTATTAATAACTAGATGAATGCTATTCATTTAGCTAATGCCACTCAACTAATTTTCATTCAAGCTGTCACCAGACTAATCATAAAAAGAAACAGTATAAGCCAAACTTCATAGGATAATTATTCAGATACATGACTCTATGGCTAAGTAGCCTATCTTACACAATAGGATGGGCCTTAAGTATTGAAAATGCATATATTAGCTATAAATTTTCTGAAAACAAAATTAATTATAGTTCATGTCAGTGTACTCCACAGAATAGGACAAAGGTATTTTATTTGCATGAGAAATCTGGGGGGTTTTTTGCGTTAGTGTTGAATTATGGTAACACAAAACTATCAGACCACAAATCCAGTGACAGATTCTGGGCATTGAGGATCACTGTGCCTAGAGACAGTGTTAGAAAGATGGGGTATTTTATTTCCTTAGTTTGCCTTTATATCTGTCATATACTGTGCAATTCATCTCTTTTGTACAGGCTATTCACTTGAGTTGGGCTTGACTGTGAGTCCCTTCTAAGTCAGAATATTCTGTGAAATCTTTGGAAGCTATGGATTGAACTCCTGTGACAACATCCCCCCAGACCATGTCTGAATTTTAGGTCAGAGTACAGGTACACATTGTCAGCTTGCCAGATTCCAACTTGTTAAAAAGGCAAAGCTATTTTCAGGACTTCAGAGATCACTTAGTTTGCCCTTGTGCACTATGGGGTGCATAGACCTGGGCATTTATCACAGCACCTTATGTCCCCAGTAACACGGATCTACCAGGGAGCAGCTGTTCATTCTTGTTCCAGTTACAGTACTTACCTATGGCAATCCAGACTGGCACTATTCTCCTCCCCCACAAGTCTTCTGTCCAAACTGAACATGTAACAAAATAAAGCATCTTTTCCAAAAGAACTTCATATTTGCAAAAGTTAGACTTCGAAAATATCCATGGAAAAGCACTGGAACACAGGAAATGACTGCTTGCTGTTCCGTATTACTGTTACCATGAGAAAAAGGACATGAAAAGCACTGCCTTTTGGGGATCATCCCATATGACTAAAAAGTTATTACCCACACTTACACTAAGAATACTTAATGAAGTCTATTGAAGAAGAAAGAATAAAAAGGCATTTAAATTTTAACCAGGTCAGGGTAGACAGCCTTTGAAACTCATACTTTAATTAAATCTTTAGAATGCATCTCCAATCAGAAAAAGACTGGACTGACTTCAGCACTGACCAACATGCAACAACTAAGTTCTAATGCTTACTTCACAGCTTGGCTAAGTGACAGCTGTTTGAACTAGCTCTGTAGACAAAGTGGACTGAATTGACTGAAGACCAAGTGGGCATCTATGTGATAAGAAGTCAGCAGGAAAGAAATAAACAGTATCTGCACAATCCAGACTCGTTGAAAAAGTGAATAAAATGAGGAGTGAGAAACATCTCAAAATATGTCAAATCTCCTCCCTAACAGCTTCAAGCGATCCCTTCTCTAAAGCCATCTTCTTTAAAAGAAGGGTTCAAAGAAAAGGGTAAAAAGAATAATGAATCAGAAGCAAATGAGATGAGAAATAGCAGAACAGACTTGAAATGAAATATAGGAAAGACAGCTCTTATAAACTAAAATTCCCACTCAAATCATCATTCCAATACCAGGGGGAAATATCACTGGCCTGATGCTTTTATTACATAACCAGATGTAGCTAGAATATCCATTCAGATTATTTTAGTTTGAGATCATCTTACTTCATAAAAGTTTAAACAATTTCTTGAGTTTCATTATAGCTAAAAGGTTTTTCGTGTTACTTGTTTTATTATGCTACAGTAAAGTCCCTAAGGAACTGAAGCAAAAGACCATAATTCTGCTTACTGATATGATTGATATAATGTTCTTAAAAAATACTGACATTTAAACAATATGCATAGGTAGCAGATAGTGTTTTATTGGTTTGTTCTTCATTTATGCTATATGACTTTAGTGGACTATCTAAGGTAAGACCCCTTGGGAAAAAAGTAAAAAAAACAAAAAAACAAATGTATGGCAGGGGAAGGCTGCTCTTTTCCCAAGGAGAAGCTGAGCATACTTATGGTGGAGACACTTTGAAGCAGGCAGCACACAAAGGAGGAAGTAAGAGTGGCACTGAAGAGCTTCAAGCTGCATTTCAAGCAAAGAGAATAAGATTAGTGCTGAGCAGCGTGTGAAGCAGGCAGCCAAGTATCAGAGAACAAACACCCCACATACCAGGCAGGAGTCCACAGACTTTCCTGTAGAGCAGAAAGCCACTGAACTAACTTGAGTAAGACCCCACATGCTAGAGCACTGTGGGCATAATTTTAAAACTGCCCTCTTCTATTTCTGCTCTCCCTGACAATCAGTTTTAGTTTGCTATATTTACGTAGGTAATAATTCCAATTTTATTCTTATAAATCTTGGATTTTGCAGATCATTAAAAAAACCCTCAAGCAAACAAATCACCAAAATCCCACAACTTTACTTCTCTGGGACCCACTACAGAAAAATATCTTCTATTACATTAGTATATTCAATGTAAGTTATCATAGCACCACATCGATATAACATTAAGTATTATAGCTAAGACTTAAAATTTTTATACAAGAGACAGATTGACTTTTTAAAAATTTATGAGCGCTCCCACAGTAGCAGACATTCAATTGTACCTGAAGAGACACTGCAACACATAAATAAATCTGACTGTTAATAATTCAAACTGAAAATTAGTCAGGTAATAAAAAAAAAAATCTTAGTTCTTATATGTGCACTTCTTATGCAAGTTTTCTTCCCACAAAATATAAAAGATGCTGTATTTTTTCTGTTTACAATAGTGTCCAAAAATATTTTCAAATCATGAATAAGAATACGGATCTTTGTTATAATGTGGGTGTACTATATCTGATTAAATACTAGTCTATTAATAAATATTATAGCATAAATATAGAATAAATTTCTATATTTCACTGGTTTCTCTTTTGTTATTAGAAGTTTAATGTGATGATTAATAATTTCTTTTTCTGGAAAAGCAATATTCCTCACAAGAAAAAACATTTTTACATTAACCTGAACTATATTTTGTGCAGAACAGATATTTCAATAAGAAGTGAAAATATATATATATTTTATATATAATTATATAATTTACATAATTGTATATAAATTTATATATAATTTATATATTCTTAGTAAGATATTCATCCTATATTTTGGAATCATGCATTTTTCCACCTAATTTCACCTAAGTATGCACTGAGAATCTTCATATAATATAAAAATATAGTTTCAAGTCAAGTACATTTTATAATGGAAATAATGTTTTAAATAATCATATTAAATGAGAAATTTTCAGAGGACAAGCAGCAATATAAAAATGAACAAGAAGGTATTAAGCCATTCTGATATAACTTAAGAGTACAATCGAGGTAAAAATGTACAAATTTTCTTTGAACAAACTTGACTCTAATGTAGATGCTTTTTGAGTTCTATAATTTGTAAAATATTCTGCATATTGGTTTTGCCTCCTGGAACTTAATATCTAATCTCATTGAGGGGAGGGAGGGGTGGATTTGGAAAAAAAACATATTACAGTCATTATTCTAATAAACTATAATTTATTTTTCCATTATCCTCCATTTCGTCTCTTATGAGAGAACTGGAGGAGTCTTTCTATTCAACCCTTCTATTGCTGTTTTTTGCCTTCCTTTTGCACCTTGACTATTTGTACTAATTACTCCTTTACAGTAATGGCCAAAACTTGACAGATGCCCCTAATACAATATTGGAATATTAAAGAGAAACAAGCACATTCAGCATCTCCATGAAAGGATTTCTTCAGCATCTCCTAACATTAGATTTGCATTTTCTGTGCTAGCTCCACTATTCTGCTATTCTCATCTGCTTTTGACTGAAGTGCAGTGCCTCATATGTATGCATTTCATTGAATCTCAGAATTGTCTGGGTTGGAAGGAACGTTAGAGATCATCTAGTTCTAACTCCTGTTCCCCTTTACCAGGTTATTCAGAGCCTATACAACCTGGCCTTGAATACTTCCAGGGATGAGGCATCCACAACTTCTCTGGGAAACCTCTTTCTGTGCCTCATCACCCCTCACAATAAAGAATTCTTTCCTAACATCTAATCTAAACCTGCCCTCTTGTCACATAAACACCATTACCCCTTGTCCTACCACTACCTGCCCTGGTAAAATGTCCCTCTCCAGCTCTCTTACAGGCCCTGCTTAAGTACTGGAGGGTGACTCTAAGGTCTCCCCTAAAGCTTCTCGCTCCAGATTGAATATTCCAAACCACCTCAGGTTTACTAATTTTAACCTACTGCTTTTACAAACATTCTTCAATTTATCAGATCACTTTTTATACAAATTCTACCTATTTTGAATAAAATATTTCAAATATCTTTGCACTTATCTTATGGTTAGATGAAACTACTTTCTCTTTCCTCTCTACTTTACTGATATGAGGCAGAATCAAAGTGTTAATATTTCAGACACACTGTTTCCTTTAAGTGCACTTGCCAAGTTACTCTGACAAATAGAATAAAATCTGTTCCGCACAGAAAAAATTAGACTGGCAGAGCTGACATTTCAAAAATGCATACTGTGTCTTTCCTCTTCTGGGACTTTAACCACCTTTCTCAAATTGTCCATTTGTTCAGAGAGTGTCTCTGTTTGCACAGTAATTATTCCACTACTCTACAGACTTGAATGTCTTTAATCGCCTGCTGGCACTCCAGAGTGGCTTCAGTGGGGCTGTGTGGGCACACACATTCAGAAAACCAAGAACAAAATCTAATAAAGATCAACATCGTTCTTAATTAAGTATTTTCATAGATTTATGGAGAAATACTTTTTCCAGCTGTCATGTCTGTAACACATAAAACCCTGAAGTACACCAGAAATCCTTGGTCCTAGTTAATGAAAACTAATTCAGTTCAATTTCTTGATTCCAGTTCATCATGTCATTATTTACAATAAGAAAGGGATCTGAGGCCACAAGAGACATTTCAAGAACCAAAGAAACAAAACTGAAAATAAAATCATATAATATCATAAAATGCAAAATTATAGACAGTTTACATAAGGTTCCTTTAACTGGAAAGACTTCTCTCTGTTACATCTCAAAAAAATGAGATTCAGGTTGGAAATCTGAGTTGTAAGGAAGAAGAGGAAAGATTGAGTCTCTGGAGATTTTATGCAGAATGATTCTGCAAACACATACTAAAAACTTAAAGGCCTAAATATCAGTCAAAAGACAGACTACAGACTGTCTGATGCATAACATTGTTTGTCTATGATAAAAAGAAAAGGAAAAAGAAAAGATAAAAATGAAAAGAGAGACTGCAATGAGGTAATGGTGATCCAGCAGAGAGCACAGACTCTTTCTTGAAGTTACTGAGTTTCAGGTCACAGTTGGACATCCATAAGACTGAGAACAGGGGAAATGGTGTTTAGAAGAATCTAAAGCTTTTTCAGCAGTCCATATCACCCATAGAATGTTTCTTTGTAACAAAAGAAATATTTTGGTGCGTTTCAATTCTCAGTTTTCACTGTGCTTTCCCAAAGCCTGTCAAATTCTCGGATCATTAAATCTATCATTATCCTCACCATACAGCTTTTACAGATGCAGAGTTCTATTTTGACTATTTTTTCCTCTATTTTTAACATCTAAATATGTCATCTGAAATCCTCCTCTTCATGACCGGTCCCACATTCCCAGTATTAGCCCTTACATATGAACACAGAGAACTAGAGTCATTGATGGCATTTATTACTCAGTCAATATAACCAAAGGAAAGGTTCATTAACTTTGAAAAGAGGCTGTGATCAGGCACCAACTTTCACCAGAAGACTAAAAAGAATTTGGTACCGTTATTTCCAGAGTTATTTGAAGTTTTATGCAAGTTTCATATATGCATAGGGATTTTACAGGCATATATGCAACATATGTAAAAGGAAATTGAGATGTGTTATTAAGCCTTCTACTTACAGTTATGAATTACCCACTTCCTGCAGAATAACAGTTCCTTCACTCAAACAGTTTATTGTACTCAGCATTTATTGCTGAAGCATGATCAAAAGTATATTTTAGAAGAAACTTAGATGGCATAGTCAAGTAATATTGAACTATAGTCCAGATGGCATCAAGATGTGAGGATTAAAGGACATCTCTTTCATCAGAAAGAGCTGTACATTAAGTTCTCAGTTTATTCTGTACTTAACTCTATCTAAAGTCCTGTTCCTATAGCAACTGAATATACAGATATGTCTGAAAGAATTATATACCAACAAGCACTCCCATCTCCAAAGTATATATTGCAATTGAACACATTTTGGGCAGGAGCTTCCATTTAGTAACTGAAATAAAATCCTCTTGGTCCTTCCATTCGGGGGGATTACAGTCCCTGTCTTCTAACATCCCAGGAGTTTTGCTGATATTCACAAGCATCTCTAGCTCTGCCTCACCAGAAGCTACTTCATTATTTAAAACACAGTCATCAAATTCATTTGGAAATAAAAATAACTACTTGGTCACAATATTAAAAATGAAGGACTGGATTACATGTCCCAAGGTCCTTAGAACCATTACCTTTTCGTGGAACATCTAAAATATATTTACACCATGAAAATACTGTGACAGAAAAAGTGATGTTTGACAAGTCAGAAATTTCATTTTTTTTCTTGTCTTTAAGAATAACCTTTTCACCAAACTGAAGTAATTAATCTCCCTTCCTTTATTATACTTCCTCAATGCTGTAAGATATTGTTATTAAGAAGCACTTAGATATAATAAATGGAGAAATGAACAATTTATGGAAGTGAAAAGCAAGGGCACGCATACTAAGCCTAGAGGTTACAAGAGATGCTGTAACAATCACATGTTCCTTGAGTTAATTTTGAATTCTTTCCAAATAATACACATGTACCACAATATCAGCTATTATTATACATAAATTGAGT
The DNA here is from genome assembly GCA_013400275.1 of Rhadina sibilatrix. Taxonomy (NCBI): domain Eukaryota; kingdom Metazoa; phylum Chordata; class Aves; order Passeriformes; family Phylloscopidae; genus Rhadina; species Rhadina sibilatrix. The sequence goes on from VWYO01024406.1 coordinate 54,143, forward strand.
CAGGATAAGTTGACCTTTATTGTTCTCTCTGAAAACCATAGAACTCTTGATAGATTTCCAAAATTAAATCTCAAGCAATAATTAGTTCTTTTAAAATTTAAAACCTTCAAACTGCCATCTCCAGAACATCTCGCAGATCTTCAAGTAGAATAAATATTTCACAACCAGGAAATTGGCATAGGCTCTGAAAAGTGCCTTCTTTTTCTCTGCTTAACAGGACAGTCATATTCTAGAGAAGTGTTAGATCAATGAAGCTATAAACTCAGTCTCACAAGTGCAAAAGGCATTTTTTCATCTGTTCCTTGAGACTCCTTGAAAGGTTGGCATTTAATCTACTAATTCAGGCCCTCAATGAGCTTTCTGCAAACTTTGCTTTGTAATTTCTAAGATCACAAGAAAATAAATAAATAAAGTATTAAAACTTGATCTTGAACTTGTCTCAAGAGAGTTTTAGTCCACTTTGAGATGGTCTTTCTGGAAACATAACAGTTAGATGACAGTTCTTTTCTTATTTCTAAGCAAAGCTATTTATTTTGAAGCAGTACCACCATTTACCTGCTGTTTGAGAGAATTTTTATCAAATTTTCACCATCATGGAAGTCTGAAACAGTTAAAATGTTAGCTATCAAAAAATGTTTTTTTAAAAAAAGCCTTGGCTTCATTGTTCACATATCATACAAGAAATTATGCCAGTTAAGAAAAAGAAAGGGAAAGTCAGCAAATATGCCAGCAGGCAGACAGAGCAGGTGGGTTATTTATAGCTTTTGTTTTAGTAGGTGGAATAGGGCTTACAAACAAGGTCTTCTGTCAACCCCTTCTCAAAATGATTTAGTTAGAATTTTGCCAGGCATAGAGGTTCTATGGAAGACTTTCTGGAGATTGCAGCCACGCTCCATGTGATAGGAAAAGATAAAATACTAGGCTATAGAAATTACATTGATTGTGCTCACTTCTAAATACTGTTAACTTAATTTGACACACATTCAACACTGATTTTATACTACTCTAACCACATTGATTTCAGTAAGGCTAGTCATGATTGATTTGGAACAAGTCAGATAAGCCCCAACCATTTTACTTTATTCCCTGAACTACAGAGCAAAATATCAGTATTTCCAGTCTTCAATTTAGAATACAAATTTGGACCCAGTCAACCCCCAAAACCAAGTGCAATGATCCACAATGAAAGTTTCTTATTTTGCCATATTTCCCACAGAAGAGTAGAAGCCCCTCCAACAAAAACTGCTGATCAAAGTACTACAGTCTTCAAAACAAAATACCAAGAATGGGGAACACTGCAGACTGCAAATTATTCTCAGGTGAATATATCAGGAGATGCACAGATCTTAGAAGATGAGATGCCAGGCACACTACCTGATAAACAGGAATAAGTATTATTATATTATTATATTATTTTACTCTATTCAGTGCAGCAGTGGGCTGATCAGTCTTCCACTGACTCTTCTTTTCAAGTGATATTTTACCATGCAAATAATTCATCTGAATAATATTTTAAAACAAAAACAGATCAGGAGACCCAGGGTTAAAACAGAGGATGAAAACCAGAGGAAAAGTGAAAAAAGGAAAATACTATCAGACTTCAGAGTTCTGCATCCTCCATGGTTAAACTGGAAATCACTGTGGGTCATAGGCAGAAATAATTTTTCAAGCTAAGAAATTCATGCACTACTACTTTAAAAATCTAACTAATCAATTAAGCATAAAAATCTTCAAGCTCATTAAAAGTAAGAACTTTATCCCTTAAGGATCAAAAAAGCTGGGTCACTCCAAACTAGTAAACAGCTTCCCAGGATGATAAACCTCTATTCTGAATATCAACTTGCATCAGACACACACTGCATCTACTGTGTAGAAGAGATTTTATTCAAAATCCACTGATTTTAACTCATCCGCTAAATCAAGACAGAATTAAAATAACATGTTGTTTAATCAGAAGCTGTTGATCTTTCTTTTTTAGGCTTTCCTGGTTTCCTTCCGCCTCTGTGGACTTCATGTTAATGTTCTAACTTGCATGAGGATTATTCAATCTTTCATCAGGCCATTAAGGGTGGGGAATTAAGAGTTTTACAACCCACAGCACATTTTAGTCTTCAGGAAGGATTTGGATAGGAAAAAAAAAAAAAAATCACAAAATGACCTTGTGTTAAACAAAACGAGAACCAGTAGAGCATTTAGAATATTTCTATGCAGTTTTAGATTCTCTTTTGCAGGCAGCCATCTGTTTCATCTTAATCCAGCTACATAAAAGCAGGTATAGGCCAAAGACCATTCCTGGAAAGGACAGGCTTTGGGACAGAGATACAGATGCTAGAACTCTAGTTAAGCAATGAAGAAAAAATGTTAGGCCACATGCTAAAAAGGAGCTTCTCTTAGGAGATGGTCTGGGTTTTGCTTGCAATTTTTAATCAGTATTTATATAAAGAAGATATCTAAAGTAGAATACATTTCTCTTGCTCTGGTAGCTCTTTGTACTTGGAATTATGAGAAAATTAATGAGATTTATATGCAAGCATTGTCAAAATTCACCAGAATGTCTGTACTGAGAATTCCCAGCAGATTGTGGTACTTTGCCTTCTCCTCTTTACCTGCTCACCACTACTGACTGCCTGACAGCACGCAGTACCTTCGCCATAAGACTCTTGCATCAAGGTATGATAGGACTAAATTAAAATTGTGCCTATTTTAAGCTGCCTTTATCACGTAGAGCCAGTAATGACAAGTGAACACAGCATAGCCTGAAAGCTGCACCTTCTGACAGCAGACTCTCAGGTCAGTATACGCCACCAAATTTCTAAATGTGGACATTTGACACTCAGATGTCCAGTTGGACTCTGGACAAAATCTTCCAATTCTCAGATGATCCATGAGAAAATTCAAAGTATAAACATAATGCTAAGATTAGTAAGAACTGAATTTCTTAGTAGGTGCTAAGTAGCCACTATATCTGAAAAAATCATCATGGGCACAAACAACTTACCAGAACATACAAATAATTGAAACTTGGACTACCTTATAAAGAAACAAGAAAGACCCTCATGTGTTATTACTCTATCGGAGGCCAAAGGAAATTCCAGACGTCCACATACCTGACAAATAAATTCTCATTGACCAACACTTCCAGGTCTTTTTCTGCCAGACAGCTTTCCGGATACTGATTCCCAAGCCTGTAGTGCTGCAGGGGGGTGTTGTAACCCAAGTGCAGGACCCAGCACCTGGCCTTGTTGAACCTTGTACAACTGGCCTCAGCCCATCCATCCAATCTGAAAACTTATTGAGGGTGTACTTAAACTACTTCTCCAGATCACTGATAAAAGTATTAAACCAGATTGATACTGAATATATGGCTGCTGTGGGAATACTTTTTAATTTCAGATATCCATTGGAAAGTAAAATAAAAATATCTAAACATACAGCATTCTGCTGTTAACAGTTCTATAGACAATGCAAAGATGGAAAGAATACTGTAACAAATTTAGCATTTAAATAAAATATTTTGCCCGTGTGGATCAGATATAAATACCAACCATAGCAATCTTGCAATTCGCACATACACAAAAAAGAATCTATGTCAGCCTACCTTCTCCAAAGAATTTTTCCAGCTATATATTTTAAAAGAAAATATGCTGTTACATATTTCCAACCAAATACAATTCAATACAGACAAAGCCATAGCAACATACAGATGCTGTAGTATGAATCACCACATACTAGTTATTTCATCATTCTTTCTTAAAATAGCAAAAAATATATATCACTATTTTCAAATAGTGGATGAATGAATCTTAGAGTAAATCTTTGTAGATTTTCTTAGGATTCAGAATGCAATGGTAGTAGTAATTTCAAAATAGGAAGGAACAAAATGATTTTAGTTTGCCTGGAAGGCAGCAAATAGTACCGTAATAAACAAAAAAAATTCTATTTTACTTTTGGAATAAACTCAACTGACTGTGACTAGTTAAAATTAACATACTTATTCTTGTGAGCCAAGTAGTTTCTGAAATAAATTTTCTGTTATAAATGCAATTCCAACTCAACACTTACAGAATTCCACTAGAGAAAAAAAAAGTAATCTTTACACTGTGGGGCATATAAAGTAAAATCTGCAAGTAAACACACTAGTTATGTTAAAGCTGAATATTTTGACATACTATTACTACTACTTATATAGTGTGGGAAAGTACATAACATTTTTAGATGTTTCATGGTACAAACCACACCACAAGAACTCTATTCAGTTCCAAAAGCAACTGTTGCATTCACTGTCACAGTATGACTGCTTTCTGTTTGCAGTACTGTTCTAGTGACAGGAATATTAATTTTCAAAAACCTCTACTTAAGGAAAAAATCATTTAAGACTCTGAACATTTTTTTAGCCTTTAAATAAAATAAAACAAACAACAAAAAACCAACAACAAAACCAGAAAGCATCTATACAAAAAAGATTTCTGAAGCCACCTGAGAGCTGTTGCTACAGACTTTGTTTTAATGTTACATATTCATAGTAATAGCTACAGAATATTCTTCCATTTAAACACCTAAACTCCTTTCCTAAGGCATGTCAGAATTAGACTCTCTGGACAGCATCCCAGGTCAAACCACAGAACAATCCAGAACTTGCCTACAGAAACAGTGAATATGAGGACTTGCTTTTCTCCAGAGGTCTGGGAAACAAAAAATGCCTCAGTAACTCAAAGCAGGCTTTGTACCATAAGACTGTAATGATTTTTCACCTTTTGTGGTTCAAACTCACAGATTACCTAATACATAAGCAATATCTGGATTATGCAGTCAAAATCACAGACATATCCAGCAAAGAAAATGTGTGTGAAACAAGCAAGGAGGCTGTTGTCCCTGTGTATAAGGCAAAAAAGACAGAAAAGAGGACTGGGAATGCAGTCTCAATCTCTTGGCACAAGCTAGAATAAGCTTTAACTTTTCTACTCTTTTAAAGAGTTTAGTGCAATGTCTGTTTAGAAAATCAGTGAGGTTTGCTATGCTCTTGGCTGTTGCAAATACATCTTGTTTGTTCCAGAAAAATACAGGGTATGATTCAAGATAAATCATGCATCAGGCTTCTCAGTCACATGACTGGGGATGCATTCAGCATGATGGTCCCTGTATGCTCTGTGCAGAAATGACTCAGAAGCAAGACACACATTTGTCAATCCAAGCAAGGGACACAACAGTAATTAAAACTACTAACAGTTGGGTGAGGCTCAAAATATCCATCTAGATCTGATGCATGTAATAGAGTAATAGGTGATGATTGATCAATATCATAATATCAAAATACGTAAAAAGATCTGATGACAACAATGTATTAAAAATAACAAGAATAGGAAAAAATTGGTCTAGTTAGTCAGTTAATTCATGGAAGTATGTGTGCTCACTGGCAATAGCAAGGATTCTTATTAAATGGTTCTTTCTTTGAGACTTGAATACTTTCCCGGAGAACAGCACAAGAATAAGAAAAAACTATTTACACAAGTAACTCCCATATCTCCTGCTTCTTGCTGATTTAAGATCAGTGTGCAGTTAAATATTCATATGTGCTTTCAGATCTTTTCAATACTTTGATAAGAATTAGACATAAGAAAAATTTTAGGCATCTACAAGTCACCTTAATTTTATCTGCTCGGTCACAAGTCTGAAAGTTACGATGCTATGAGAGGAATCCAGGAACAAAACTTGATAACTTAAAGGATATAAATAATATCATGTTCATCAATCAGAAGGATGTCTAGGATTAACCAATAGGAAGTATAAGAAATGCAGAATATATAAAAATCTATCCCTTTTCTGGCATACCTTCAGTAAAGTAGGTATCAGAAGGAGGGTAAATGCCAACTGTTTCTCTTTCAATAATTAGGGGATAAATATTCTATTGTAAAATGCAAATGGAGAAAAAAGAAAACATATTTTACACCACAGTACAATCCAAGAACACTCACCTGTGAAATGGAAGATGCAAATTCATTTTTCTTTTCTGCCTGAGGCAATTCAAATACTTTTTTAACAATGCATCCTCATCATCAAATGATAGCATTCTCTGGGTGGGACATTCCTTTTCCTAGCTGATGTTCAGAAAAAAAGACACCCCACCTACATCCCAAACCCTATCAACTACTCAGACTGTATTTTGATCTCTTGTCTTCTGACTTTTCCCCAAGAAGTTCAGTGTCTCAGTTGCTATGGCTTTTAGACATCCTGTACTCAATTATCCTCTCTTAGGGCTATCCATGGCCAAGTTAAACCAAGAGGTTTTTTACATTTCTCTCACAATCCAGCGAGGTAAATGTAAAAATGACCAGTCTCAGTCTCCTTTTGCTACTTCAAATATTTAAGAACCAAAACTAGCAATTAATTTTCTTCCTTACAGATTTTTAAATTCTTTCACAACTGCTACTAGGTTCACTATACAGGCTATAAGGAACTTCCCAAAAGACTATAAAGATAGACATGCTGGGAACTATGCAAAATATGAATTCACTATAAGTTACTGGACACATTTTATAGAAAATTATACATATCCTTTGCTAACCTAAATTTTATAGACTCTTTCAATCTTTAAAATACCTTTCCACCCTTGAACAGAAAATTTTAGTCAAAATGCAATCAACATAGTAAAACACAAACCCACTTGAAATAGTCCTATGGATCAAATCAAAACATCTTAATAGCCCAATACCTTTCAAAAAAGGGTTCATGAATAGACACCTCTAGAAGTAAAATGAGGAATATGCCTCACTATAGCTTGAATTTTCAAACAAATTTAATCTGTAGCACTCAAAAAAATTTCAGGGAGCCCTCTTACCTTCTTTTAAAGAAAAAAAAAGAACCAAATACCAAAACACTCCTTTTTTATATGCCACTTACCTAGCATCAAGGCTGGCTTCAGTTGTAGATTAAACACCACAGTTACCAGTTAAACCATATCAAGTTTCAGTAGTCTCAGACTAATTCTATGATTGTTACAGTCAATTACTATCTTCATTACTAAAGACCTATAAGCCATCATTTGAGGCAACGCTTTAGGTTTGTTCCCCACTAAGTTGAATCTTGCTCCTGTAGATTATGTAACAATGGAGTTAGCAATGACCACAATGATTTAGCTTTGCGTGTTATTGGCTGTGCCTTATTATATCATAAAATAATCTGAGTTAGAGAGGACCCACAAGGATTATCAAAGTCCATAACCTGAACCTGCAGAGTACAGCCCTAAGAACACCACTATGTGCTTGATAATGTCTAAACACTTCTTAAATTCTGTCAAGTTTGGTGCTATGACCACTTTCCTGGGGAGCCTGTTCCAGTGCCTGACCATCCTCTGGGTAAAAGAACTTTTCTTAATATCCAATCTAAACCTTCCCCAACACAACTGCATACTATTCCTTAGGGTGCTGTCACTTACGACCAGGGAGAAGAGACTAGAACCTGCCTTGCTGCTTCCTATTGAGAGGAAGCTATAGATGACAACAAAGTATCCCCTCAGTCTCCTCCTCTCCAGGCTGAACAGACCAAGTGATCCCAGCTGCTCCTCCTTCTGTTTCCCCTCAAGACCTTTCACCATTTTTGTTGCTCTCCTCTGGACATTCTCTAATAGCTTAATATCTTTCTTATGTTGTGGTGCCCAAAACTGCACATAGGATTCAAGAGAAGGCCACCCCAGTGCAGGGAGAAGCCTCAAGTCTACTCTCACAACCAGCGTTGAAGTTTTGTTGGCACTGGCACTTTTCCTTCTATTAACAGAGCTTTTAAACTCAATTGCTTTGTGGTCACTGTGGACAAGACAGCCACCAATCTCCATTTCACTCATCAGACTCACTCTGTTAGCATCAACAAATCAATGAGGGCATTTTTCCTAGCTTGCTCCCTTGGAGTTGCAGCAGCCCTCTTGTTAGAGGGTACACATAAGCCAAGACACAGGCTTCTTGTTTATCACAGCATGAAAAGGGTCCTGGTTTATTCCTCTTTAAAGCTCAGCCATCCTGGCTCCAAGCATTCACTGACTCTGCCTGCAGCGGGCTTCCCTTGCAGCCTCTGACTGATGGGTATTTCCTGCTAAACTGACTGCATGTACTCAGTTGCAGACTCTGAATGCAGGCTTTGACCTAGGTAGACTGTGACTGCAGGTTCCAACAACAGGCTCTAACTGCAGAGCCAGACTGGCCTCACAGAAGTGATTCTCTCTGCCCAGGGTGCTTATTCTTCATGATCTGCTTGTTCTCTCTTCCTCAAAGTTCCTCCCCCTTGGGGCTAACCCACTCCCTTTTATCACACTTATCTTTATTGGCTATAGCTGTGACTCATCAGGGACAAGGCTGTATTGGGCAATTAACACAGCTGTTACTTATCAAGGACAAGGTCACCTGTGCTCCCTTCTACTACAGCTTGGTACCTGGGCCATGAAGTTATCATCCAAATGCCTTAGGAATCTTCTAGACCTGTTTGTTCCAACTGTGTGATGCTCCCATCACATTGCTTAATTTCTGGCAAGTTGAGGTCTTCCATAAGGACAAGGGCACTTGATTTGGAGGTGTCTCTCAGTTCCTCGAAGAATAACTCCTTGGTGTCATCATCCTGGCTAAGTGGTCTATAATCGACTCCCACAATGACATCCACATTCCTAGTTTGTCCCTTAATGTTTACCTAGAGACTCTCAAGTGTGCCACTGCCAACTGTAAACTCCATTTTTGATGAGTTCAGATTTTATACTCCAGTGGTCTATGAGTTCTCTCCTGGTGTCATTCCTATGACTTAACTCGAGGGAAAGGGGGGACAGCATGTACATAGCACTCAAACTCTTTTCATTTGAATTAAACATAGGACTGCAATATTATGTCTGAGCTTTTCCTCTTTCATGTGTTTAGACTCTTCACTTTCAAAAATACTATCCTTTTACTTTCAACAGGACCTTGCTTAGGAATGCTCAACTTACTTCTCTTCACGTTCTAAAAAGTTCCCTGCTATCTAAAAACATCTACGCTATTTATTGGGCTCTTCTAATTCCCACTTTAAAATTTTAATCCCTACATAACCACTACTAAACTGAATGGGTGGATTATTCCTTCAAAGATTTTGAATTTAAATGTGTTACTATTAACATATATATAACTCCTCATAGAATCCTTTTCCTAACTGCATCTCAAACTAGACCTTGTGTACTGCTCAAGGCTAAAATAGAGAGATACTGATATTTTTTCAGTTCCATTAACAGTGATTCTGAAAAGCAACCATTTATGAAATTTAAATGTCTGCATCATCATCCATCAGAACACTCATTTAGTCAAAATAAGCACTTTGCATAATTTTAAACATCTGCATTTCATGTTTTTTAAACAGTAATTTTTTTTTGCTTATAAAGAATACACTGTATTTCAAAGCCATTAGATATTAAAAAAAGCACACTACTGCAGTTTACATTGAGAACAAAGCCCCAAACCCTAAATGAGTCACACAGAATATTTTTAAAGCCTTTTAGAATAATATTTTTAACCAATGTTTCACTTAAAGGGTTGCTAAAACATGAATGATAACATGAACAATCCTGTTGTTACCAAAGTTTGTTACCACTGTAAAGGCAACTGCCTATTTCCTCCAGCTAGTGACAATAACAACCACACACACCAATTTAGAGAAAACAATATGAATGGCTTGCCCAGTTAGATGAACAAAACGGTCTGATTTTACCAAACAGAGATGTAAAGCCATTGGTACCCAGGCACAATGACGACCTACTGGGTAGAAGTAATTACATAAAAATTGTTAATTTGGGGAAGACAAGGATGGAGATGAGGAGGGATCAAGATGAATCAACGAGAAACAAGATCAGCAAAATTGAGAGAAGTCAGGGAATAAAAAGACCTAACACATGTAGACAAGCTACTGGTCATTAGGTTTGTCCAGCTTATCTTATTCATGTTTATGAATGCTTTTTGTGTGTTTTTGCAGATGTGTGCAATGGCTGGCTGTCCCTGCAGTATGTGTGGTTTTGTCTGTATATGTGTGTGCCCACTGGGAAGTAGCCTGGGTAGAGAGTGCCTGTTAACAGGTAGAAACTGCCACCTTGCATCTAGCAAGGTTCATTGGATTCAGCTATCATCAAAACAAGTCATATTATTTTAACTATGAACTGGATAACACTAACTTTTTTAATTTTGTGGGTTCAATTCACACTTTCTCTATCACGTTTTATGAGGAAAAATGAAAATAGATGATCATATGATCCATTGTTCTTGTGTATCTTCTATATTATTTTTCTCCCTCATCAGTTTACCAGAGAAATATTTAGCATTTATTTGGTTATTTAAACACACTAGGATAGCTATAAGATCATTCAAAAAGGGAAATAAAAAAGTAAATTTTCAAGTCATTTAAAACAAATGAATGTAAGCACTACTTTATGCAGTATCTATTAGGTTTGAAGAACCAGGATAGAACAAGGTTTGAGTTGATTATAATCTATAACACAGAGATATCAATTCCATCTGCCAATAATAAATGATGGCCAACCACTGCTCAAACAACACACCAATATACTTGATTATGGCAATATATTTTGAAGCAAACATCCACAATCCTTTTGGAAATTCTACAAGGAATTTCACAGTTAATTCCAATGAGAAAAACAAACTATTTTGTATTATCAGTAAAGTCCCATAGTTTCTGAAACAAATATATGCCTATCAACCTTAAAACAGTGTTCATGGGAATATATAAGAATATAATGAATTGTGAGAGGTTTTAGATTGGATTTTGTTTGAGTGTGCTGTGCTGTAGGCCAACTTCTATTGATTACTCTTTCTAATTTACTACAACAGCACTTTTTAATCACAACAGGATGAGAATGCCCAACAGCTAAGCGAGCACAAAAAGAAACATTCCAAGAATTCTGCATCAAACATAGCAAATATACTTTTATTATTTATTGTGATTGGTTGGTTTGTTGGTTGGTTGGTTTGGTTTCTTTTAACTTTGTTTTTTTATCGCCAGGTCAATTTAAATAGATAGCTCTACCAGTACTGGTGGAAAAGACAATTTTTACACAGTGCTCACAGAAGGGTATTTTAACTACACCAATATTTACTGTCAAAAAAAAAAAAAAATACTTTACAGATGAGAAAGTGAAATGTTCATACTTTTTCAGTAAAAGTGTATTCTAATTTGGTGCAATGCAAGTCCAGAATTAAGGTACCTGAAAAAAGCAGATTTATAAAAGAGGTTAAAAAGTGCCTTTAAAGTCTAGTAGACCAGCCATCTCATGCAGGTTAAATTCTACATAAGAAAACTAAGAAAGTTTGGAGATGAAGGCTGAAGATGAAGCAACATGGATTTAACATTACAAAACCTAATTAAAACCCTCAGTCTATAATTTTTCAAGTGATGAGACACTAATGATTATCTTACGAGTGCAGCATCTTTTGATGTACGTGTGAAAATTCATCTAGAAGTGACTGAATCAATAAAGGTTCCAATGTTTTTTTAAGAAATACAAGTATATAATGTACATTATATAAAAAAACCGAGTTGACTATACAATATAGTAAGGATGTTTACGGAAGAAACAAATGGGAGACACTGGTTATTGTATTCCATGATCCAAATTCTGCAGAAAGGAAATATGCACATAAGCTTTTCCAACTTCTGTAATATTGTTAAAACTCATAAATCATGCAAAATTAGTATATCACTTTAGAAGTTTAAAATTCTAATCTTACTTAAAAATGTATTCAGATCCCAATTCACACTCTTTACTTACAGAAAAACTTTTACTGAATTCAAAGGAAAATTAATTTGTGACCTAGCCTGCAATCACTGCACTTGAGTAACTTCTCACTGAACTGTATGTCTGATTCACCTGTACTCAGTTGTAGAACCTGAGTCCTTGCAAGTTCTTCAAGACAGAAGAAACATCTAAACCATTCTCTTTATTTTGGAAGGAAAATCATGTATTTGCCTAAGAAGAATTTAAAGATGTCACAGAAACTTCACATTGATAAAAGACAAAGAACAGAACTAGATGACATTGGATGTTCAGTATGACAATTTTTTTTTTTCTGTAATAGCCACTGATCATTTACAAGTGCTGTATAATTTGAAATTAATGCATCAGAATTGGGTGCAATACAGTCCTTCTGTAACCTGTCTCCCTTGACACAGATCTAAGCAGGTATATATTTAAAGATTTTTTTAATATAAAACTGAAAAGACTAAATATGATGTGCTAGTGTGCTACTTCTGGATTTGTGATAATAAAATGTCAAAGAACAAGCTGCAAGCTGGTGGTTGTCTTTTTTTTTTTTTTT